>BSBM01000403.1:5707500-6222500 GCA_027924585.1 Larix kaempferi
CCTTGTAAAGGAGAAGTGATCCACTGAATAGCGTGAGGCCGTTTTCACCTGGCCAAAGTAATGTTGACCTGCATCACATGCTCGAAGCTAGCTCTAGAGGAGCCTATCTCTGAAACCGAACTGAATGGCTCGACAACCCCAAGGTCTCGGGCTTCCAAAGAAACCATTAACAATCTCACTGCAAAGGTAGTTCTTAGTACTTATTCTTCTTCTTTTCCCACTTTGAATTTGACATTCTTGCTGATAGAATATCTTAAAGTATGAAATCTGTAGATTATTTGAATCGCCAAAAAAATATATTCATACCGGTGATTTCTCAAACAAAATGTTTGATTTTTTGAAGCTAGGGTTTAGGGTTTACATAACTTATATAAGGGATTTGGCTTTGGGGTTTACAGAAGGCATTTGGCTTTTGTTTTGAGTTAGGGTTTAAGTAGATTCCAATAGGGTTTAGGGTTTACATAACTTATATAAGGGATTTGGCTTTAGGGTTTACATAAGGCATTTTGCTTTTGTATTGAGTTAGCGTTTAAGTAGATTCCACGTTGTACAACTGACTTGTAAGAACCCATAAAAGAGCAGATGGAGGAGAGAGGGCTGCGAAATTCAATTGACCCAAGCGGCTTCTAAATCTTAAATTTTGAATCTAGGGTTTCTCGTGCCTGTAAGGCACTCTTACGGTAGAAGAACATGGATCAATGCATTGAACAGCGTGAGACCGTCTTCAACTTTCCCTTTCCCTACTTAGTGATTTGCCTTGTAATACAGAAGTGATCCACTGAACAGCGTGAGGCCGTTTTCACCTGGCCAAAGTAATGTTGACCTGCATCACATGCTCGAAGCTGGCTCTGGAGGAGCCTGTCTGTGAAACGGAACTGAATGGCTCGACAACCCCAAGGTCTCGGGTGTCCAAAGAAACCATTAACAATCTCACTGCAAAGGTAGTTCTTAGTACTTTTTCTTCTTCTTTTCCCACTTTGAGTTTGACATTCTTGCTGATAGAATATCCTCAAGTATGAAATCTGTAGATTATTTGAATCGCCAAAAAAATATATTCATACCTGTGATTTCTCAAACGAAATGTTTGATTTTTTGTTGCAGGTAAAAGATTTATCATTGAAGTTGTCCGAAGTATACACGCAGCGCAGGCCTCAGCGTTCCCTGGAGTCGGACAATGAAACCCCCGAAATACCTAAGAGTTACGGTTCTGGTTTTGGAAGCTCGACTTCAACTCCTACATCCAGCTCTGCCAGCAGTAGCAAACCAGCACCAGGGACGCCAATGCTCCAATCTCTGGGAGGGCGCTTCAACAACAGCGTCTTTTTCGAGGAAGAAGAATCCAGGGAGTAGGTTGTAGAGGCCGATACTGGGGTCTTCATCACTTTACTGTCCAAACCAAAAGGCAAAAACTACCTCAGACGCGTCGGTTTCATGTAAATTAGTATTCCCAACTAGATGTGAAGATTATTTCCGTTTGCATTTAACTTATTTAGATTAAGGTACCGAGAATTTCGATCGAACCGATGAACCTTTCGTTTCCACAGATCTGTCCGATCCAAGCGACACAGAGATGGAGTGGGAAGAGGAAGAGCAGTGGGTGTACATTCATTCCATGGCGACATGACATTTAGAAAATATGTGACGCAATATAGGCTCTTAGGTCCTGTTGTGGTTTGAGAAAGTATATATTCGTAAGGGCTTTTTTCGATGTCAAATTCCATTTAGAACATATGTGACTTAATATAGCTGTTTCTTGGATCATGTTGTTGTGGTTTGAGAAAGTAGATATTGGTAACTTGGTATTGGTCATTCATTTTCTGCAAGACCAATATCAAGAAACTTCAGGTCATTCATTTTCTGCAAGACATCAACAAACAAAACGATTAGAACACTTTCAAAGCATCTATTCAAATATCAGATTGTCTAGCTATTAAATAAAGCAGGGAGACAGAAAAGATTACATACATGGTCAACTTCGTAACCCAGTGACCGTCGTGTCCGCTTTCTCTTTTTTAACCATAGTGGTTGTAGCGAACCTGAACCAAATGGAATATGAACTTCCTTTACGGTTTTCATTAGTGGAACTAACTGAGGTCGCCTGATCGCCTGCTAATCTGACCACCTGGAACCAACTGAGTTCAAGGCGGTCGGATTAGAAGGCGATCACGTGACCTGAGTTGGTTCCAATAATGAAAACCGTAAAGGAAGTTCATATTCCATTTGGTTCAGAATGGCTACAACCACTATGGAATATGAACTTCCTTTACGGTTTTCATTAGTGGAACCAACTCAGGTCGCGTGATCGCCTGCTAATCCGACCGCCTTGAACTCAGTTGGTTCCACGCGGTTGGATTAGCAGGCGATTAGGCGACCTCAGTTGGTTCCACTAATGAAAACCGTAAAGGAAGTTCATATTCCATTTGGTTCAGGTTGGCTACAACCATTATGGTTAAAAAAGAGAAAGCAGACACGACGGTCACTGGGTTACAAAGTTGATCGGGTTTGCAATCTTTTCTATCTTCCTGCTTTATTTAATAGCTAGACAATCTCATATTTGAATAGATGCATTGAAAGTGTTCTAATCGTTTTGTTTGTTGATGTCATGCAGAAAATGAATGACGTGAAGTTTCTTCGTATTGGTGTTGCAGAAAATGGTAACTTGGTATTGGTCATTCATTTTCTTGGGATCATGTTGTTGTGGTTTGAGAAACTAGATAGTTTATGAATGTCAATTTGCTTTTTACAATTTAGTATTGGTTGTTGGTGTCTAATCCACTATTTTTAGGTGACTTTTTCAGTGTGTTGGGTTTATATTTGTTTTTGACATAAACATATCAATAGAGTAATACTTTATATTTTATGGCAGTCATAGACTTCATAATACATGTTGAAGGTAGGAATTTTTGCCAACCAAATAAATTATATAAATTTGAAGTTCATTTAAATTTTGTTTATTTGAAAATATGTTTGAAGACATTGAGTTTGATGATGAATTTCTCCAAATGTTTTCTATTCAAGTCAATTTTTCTAAATCTTCCTAAAATATTGAGCATATGGACAAGGAATAACTAAATATGATTGTTTTCACATCCCTAACAAGAAGATAGTGGGACATGATATTCTTCTTTTATTTCTCATGTTGATACTTTGTTTTTTAGTGTGAGTAATAAAAATATTTTATTATTAGGTCTTTCTATTTTCCATAGTTATTGAGCCACCACACCTCTTTTTGACAAATACGATCCATTTGTTGTGTACATAGTTGTAATTTTATTTTGATACATTTGTTGTGTACATAGTTGTAACTTTATTTTAATCCCACATTAAGGAATCCTCTAAACCACATATTTTAATATCTAATTTGTTAATTTTTAGCCTCTCCATTAGTATCCACAATTTGAGGTAAGGTAAAAATACATTTTTGATGAAAATGGTTTATTAGATTAATGAAGAAGTAGGGGCTACATACATTTGAAGATTAATGGACTTCCAAATATGAAATTCCAAGGATTTATTGCAACTAGAGCTTGACCAAATACATGTCTCTACTTCAAACCCTATTTTCCTTTTATTTTTGGAAGAGCTATGGAATTCCATACATCCTAGGGAATTCTACAACCTTCACCTTTACCACTCTAAGAAAATGCAACAAATATTTATATTTTTTATGCACTCCTTTTAAAATTCCATCATCGAGATATTTTTAGTGTTGACATAGATAGTGAAATCTAAAACATGTTTTGTATCTTATGCTTCATGCTAAACATCTTCCAAAAATTCCATATGTCTCCTCAAGATAATCTTTATGGAGAAATCACTATATACATGTATATGGTTTCATTTTATTCTTTGGTAATTAAAGATTGTATATATATATATATATATAAATTGTGGACCATTTCTTAAATTTATTGCCTTTCTTTTATTCATAGTAATGCATCCTTCGAATTTCTTCTTGTTAAATTATTCTAAGTCTTAACCATGTTTATATATGGGAAAAATTTTCCAATGTAACTGAAATTTAAGGAACTCATTTAAATTATGAAAAAAAAATTTGCTAGCCCATTTAAAACATCTTCATTCATAAAGACCCTAGTCAAGTATCTCATCTAACATGAAGGATAGGAGAGAATATTTGATGTACCACACAAACAAAAATTTTGAATAATGAATTTCCTTCACAAAATGCACAACACAATGCACTCAATGAAATTAAAATAGTTCTACAACATTTTTACTAGATTTTAACCAATACTCTTAGGCCTGGATACATTCATAAAGACTATATAGATCACATCCACACCATACAAAATAAATTTAAGGAGACCTAAAACCCCTTTTTTCATTCACAAACTTCATGTTTATCAAGTGATACTTAAATTTTGGCATTAAATGCTACCCTAAATATTCAAATTATAAATAAAATACTCGATATTACAATGGTTGAAAATATCTCCATGGAAAAATAATTTCTCACTACAATAAAGGGTTAGTGCAAGCTAATGAGGGTCACTTTTGGCGCGTTAGATGCAATAGAAAACTGAAAAATCAGGCATCCCTCAACTTACTTGGATTTTTTGAGATACTTACACAAAATATCTTGCATTGAGTTAAGAAGATTAAATTTAGGAAATTGAATCACGTTTTTGAATATATAACTTTTATGTATTGAAAATGTGCATAGATATTTCAAGTTTAATTCTTCCTAATAGACACTTTTTATTTTTCATGCAAATGATAAGGTATATGTTTTTGTGGGTGCAGTCTTTGAGGGCCTAAATGATGGAATCAAGCTACAAAAATGGGCATGCATATAGAGAACATATAGCACTTGTGTGCCATTATTTTTTGAAAATTAAATTAGTAATTTTATAATTTTTTTTGTAATTGTCTAAGTGATGAAACCTCAAAAATAGTACCTCTTTTGTGGGTGCAGCCTTTGAAGGTCTTAATGCAAAAATCTTGATATGGGTTTTTCATAGAACCTCTAGGTTAGTGTCCTCTTGTGCACCATACAATTTTACTTTTTTAAATGATCAAGAATTGAAAAAGTTATAGAAGAAACACTAAGAGTGTGTTTCACGAGTTAAGGAGGTAGGACAAAAGAAATTGAAAGAAAATAGGAAAAATTAATATTTTTAAATAAAAGTTACATATTTGGAATCTCCCAAAAAAATGTTATTTGTGTTTAAGATTTCGTCAAAAATGATTATTGTTGAAATACCCAATTAGCTTTGGTTTATCATTACCATAGCAAATGTTTGGAATTACCGAAGCAAACTCCAAAGCATACACATAGGATTATTGTTGACATGAGAGTAAGTGAGTCGGCTTGGTTTGGGCTCTAAGAAACATGAGCGCGTTCTGTTTAAATTCAAAAATATTGTCGCGCTTATAGAATTCAATAACCCGCATCCGTTATATAACTACATAACGCGTATGCATTATGTAGTACCAAAATGCGCTTGCATAATGTATATCATAAAATATATGTTTAATACTTGAGAGAGAGGGGATGTGGAAGACTCAAGGGAATTTTTGGTTAATATTTGAGAAGGGGTGGGGAAGGGTCAAGGAAATCTACACTTAATATTTAATAGGGGTGGGAAAGGATCAACAGATTAAAATGGTGTTGGAAGCTTGAGTGGGGAGAGATGAAGGGAATGAGAACATGATGGGCTACATGGGGTGAAGGGAAGTGGAGCTTGAGAGAACTATTAGGAGTAGAAGAGGTTCTGAAGAGGTATAGGGTTGGAAATTTAAAGTGATACTTGAATGACAAGGGGGAATGGATGGAGGGAAAGGGGGATGTGAGAGAGAAATAAAGAATACAAGGGGGGGAGAGACATAGAGTGAGGGAGGGAGAGGGACAATTGGGAGGAATGGATTTAGAGGGAGTGAGAGATAGATGGGGATAGAACAAAATAAAGAGATAGGAAGGGAGGGATAGAAAGTGTTGGTGGGAGACATGTAGTGAGTGGTGGCGATGGAGAGAGAGAGAGAGAGAGAGAGAGAGAGAGAGAGAGAGAGAGAACATGAGAGGAGGGGGAAGGGACATAAAGTGTGTGAGAGAGAGGGAGTAATGGAGGGATTGTGATAGGTTGAGGGAAGGATAACATGAGGGAGGGATAAAAGGTGAGAGAGAGAGAGAGGCGATGAGAGAGAGAGGGAGAGAAGGTAGGGTGAGGGTTGGAGGGAGAAAGGTGGAGATAGAGATGGATGGAGGGGGAATGGGTTTGAGAATGGAAAGGGACATAATGTGTGTGTGTGTGTGTGTGTGTGTGTGTGTTTGAGAGAGAGAGAGAGAGAGAGATTGATGGTTGGGGAGAGAGAAACTAGAGGGAGGTGTGAGTGACAAAGAAAGTGGGAGGTTGCGTGTGTGATAGGGAAGGAGGAATAAGTGGGGTGGCAGGGATGAAGATGGTGTAAGGGAGAGAAAGTGACATAGAGGGAGGGACGTAAAGGGAGCGAGATACATATCCACAGACAAATCTAGAGAAAAATATAGGGAGGGAGGGATACAAGGTGAGATAGAGAGGGAAGGAGGGAGGGATAAAGGCACATAGGGTTAGTGATTAAGCGTGAACGAAAAGAGAGAGTTCTATATGGATTTGGATAATTACGAATATATACATAAGGTGGATACCCTTCTCATCATCATATTCATCACCATCACCGTCATCATCACCATATTCATCATCATCACCATCATCATCATCATCAACATATTCATCACCATTGTCATCTATAGGTTCCTCATCAACATCTCCATCAGCATCATCTTCTTCATCCTCACCATCTTCATCATCATCTTCCTCACCATCACCATCATCATCAACAACTTCATCATCACCATCATCATCACCATCAACATCGTCATCATCATTGTCATCTCCCCCTTCCTCATCATCATCATTATCATCATCATCATCACCATCACGATCATCATCAACGTCTTCATCATCATCGCCATCATCATCATCAACATCATCATCATCATCAACATCTTCATCATCATTTTCATCTCTAGGTTCTCCATCAACATCTCCGTCATCGTCATCTTCTTCATCATCGTCATCTTCATCACCATCACCATCATCATCATCATCATTATCATCTTCCTCATCAAATCAACATCTCCATCATAATCATCATCATTATCATCTTCCTCATCAAATCAACATCTCCATCATAATCATCATCATCTTCTGGATATCATCATCATCATAATCATCTTAACATCACCATCACCAACATCATCAACATCTTCATCATCATCACCATCACCATCACCATCATCATCAAAATCTTCATCGTCATCACCATAAACATCACCATCTTCATCACCATTTTCATCTATAGGTTCCCCATCAACATCAACATATCCATCATCATCATCTTCTTCATCATCATCATCTTCATCACCATCATCATATTCATCAACATCTGTTAGACCTAAAATTCTACCATCAAGAGATTCAGTGTATACATCTCTGAAGCTCCATTGGCTAAGTCATTTACCTGGAAAGGACTCCATTTCATTTATGCTAGGTTTTGAGAGGTCATCGCACACTTCAGGCATGCAACCTGCAACGTCGCATCTTTCTCTATTGCAAGGTGCGACAAATTCAATTTATGGGAAAAAATAGGTTCTTCGAGCTCATTCTCGAAGTTTATTGACTTGGATCATTATCCCTGACGTATTGGGGGAGATAGCACTCGGTTACTAACCTCTTTGGGGGATCCCCTATCTCTCTCCTACCATATCTCAACCTATCCTATCAATATCCTATCCACTTAGTCCTATATAAGTGAAGCTCTACCCCTCTCCAAAGGGAGGAAGTCTATAGTGTCTACATATTGCTGAAATCATCATTGAGAGATCTCTATTCATTTATTGAGAGACTCACACTTCCTTGGGACGATATGGCATTTGGATTGGATGGAGAAGGACTACTACGTTAACCCTTGGTTGTAGTCTATTCTTTACTATGTACTTTCCTGATTTACAATAATATAAACGGTTTCCACCAATATTGTTTATGTGTAATGATATTGAGTAGTTTACCTGCTTAACTGTTTAGTTAGATCTATTATTGTATATATGCTCTTTACTCGTTTGCGTTGTTCTATGTGTCTTGACAGGTCTTGCAGCTGAGATCTGACGACCATGAGGCATGGAGCAACATCCAGGAGAAGGATTGTTAAGTTAAGGTAAGACATCTAGTCACTTGATCCTTAATCAGATCTAGGGAATTTGTTTGTAGTCTATACTATTTGTACTAGACTTGCATTGAGCTACGGAGATCCAGCTCGCATCCACTCGAGTGGATTATCCGTCAAACTACATCTTCATCATCACCATCATCATCATCATCATCTTCCTCATCATATCAACATCTCCATCATGTCACCATCATCTTCTTCATCATTATCTTCCTCATCATATCAACATCTCCATCATGTCACCATAATCTTCTTCATCATCATCATCATCATCATTTAAACATAACCATCACCATCATCATGAACATATTACCATCACCATCATCCTCAACATATTCATCATCATTACCATCACCATCATCATCACCATCTTCATCGTCATCACCATTATCATCATCATCAACATCTTCATCATCATTGGCATCTCTAGGTTCCTCATCAACATCTCCATCATCATCATCTTCTTCATCATCATCATCTTCATCACCCTCATCATCTTCTTCATAGTCATTTTCATCATCTGAACATCACCATCACGATCATCATAACCATCACCACCATCATCATCACCATCATCATCATCAGCATCAGCATCAACATCATCATCACCATCACCATCAACATCTTCATCATCATTGTCATCTCTAGGTTCCTCATGAACATCTCCATCATCATCATCATCATCATCATCATCATCATCATCATCTTCATCATCATCAACATCTTCATCATCATCACCATCTTCATCAATATCAACATCTTCATCATCATTGTCATCTCTAAGTTCCTCATCAAGATCTCCATCATCATCATCATCATCATCATCATCATCATCTTCCATCACCATCATCATCGTCATCAACATCTTCATCATCATTTTCATCTCTTCATCATCACCATCATCATCACCATCATCACCATCATCATCACCATCAATGTCTTCATCATCATCACCATCATCATCATCATCACCATCCCATCAGCATCTCCATCACCATCACCATCACCATCACCATCATCATCATCATCATCTTCATCACCATCACCATCATCATCATCACCATCATCATCATCATCATCAACAACATCTTCATAATCATTGTCATCTCCCCCTCCCTCATCAACATCTCCATCATCCTCATCTCCATCATCATCATCATCATCTTCATCACCATCAACATCAACATCTTCTTCATCATCATCTTCTTCATCATCTTCATCACCATCACCATCATCATCAACATCTCCATCATCATCATCTTCTTCATCAACATCATCATCTTCTTCTTCATCTTCGTCATCATGATCTTCATGACCATGACCATGACCATCACCATCACCATCACCATCACCATCACCGTCACCATCATCATCACCATGATCATCATCATCAACATCTTCATCATCATTGTCATATGTAGGTTCCTCATCAACATCTTCTTCATCATTATCTTCATCTTCATCATCATCATCATCAGCAGCATCATCAACATCTTCATCACCATCACCATCACCATCACCATCACCATCATCATCAACATCTCCATCATCATCAACATCTCCATCATCACCACCACCACCATCATCATCATCATCAACATCATCATCAAAATTATCATCATCATCATCATCATCATCATCATTATCATCATCATCATCATCTCCATCGTCATCATCATCATCATCATCATCATCATCATTATCATATTCATCACCATCTCCATCACCATCATCATCAACATATTCATCATCATCATCACCATCATCATCATCATCAACATCTTCATCATCATCGCCATCTCCTCCTTTCTCATCAACATCTCCATCATCATCATCTTCATCGGCATCATCATCATCATTGTCATCTCCCCCTTCTTCATCAACATCTCCATCATCATCATCTTCTTGATCATCATCATCATCATCATCTTCATCACCATCACCTCATCATCAACGTCTTCATCATCATCACAATCATCATCTTCCTCTCCATCTTCATCATCATTGTCATCTCTAGGTTCCTCATCAACATCTACATCATCATCATATTCTTCATCATCATCATCTTCATCACCATCACCGTCACCATCACCATCACCATCATCATCATCCTCATCACTCTCACCATCATATTCAACATCTTCATCGTCATCACCATCATCTTCATCAACATCATCATCTTTATCATCTTCATCTACATCATGATCATCTTCATTGTCATCACCCTCCTCCTCCTCATCATCTTGTGCACTTATGCACTTATGGATTAATGTTTAGAAGAGGGTCTAAAGGCCTTTATGGGGGAGGGGCTCTAGGAACAAGGTAAGAGAGAGAGGGAAGGGGGGAGGGATAAAGGCATAGAGGGTTAGTGATTAACGGAGAAGAAGGGAGAGAGTGCTATAGGAAGGGATAATGATGAAGATAAAGAGAAGGTGGAGAGATGGAGAGTGGGGTGGTAGCGACATGGCTGGAGTAAGGGAGAGAAAGAAACATGTAGGGAGGGATGTAGAGAGAATGAGGGACAAATATATAGAAAGAGATAGGGGGTATCTAGGGATTATTGGGAGAGAGCTAGGGTGGTATTAAACCTTACAAAACATTTGTCCCACACTAAAAACATTCGTTTTCTTTTGATTTTATTCGTTGCCCTAGCTGTGCACCTAACCTATTTATTGTGCTTAACCATATTGTGTGTGCATTTTAGCTTTATATAATGCATGCACGTTTTGTAACTCTATAAATAGTGGAGTGTCCCTGTCTGAGAGCAACTTTAGTCTGTGCAAGCAAAAACAACAAATCCCGCGATTTTTTCGAACAGCACAAGCCCGCCATTGGAAATACTCAAAATTTTGCACCATCTCCATCATTAATTTTGTTATGCAGGTGCAGCATTGAGGACATATTTCATGGTTTCTCAGTGTGGTGTTGGGTTATATGGCCATATTTGAAGAAGATAATCAACAATCTTGAAGAATATCCAATTGAATAACACCAAAGATAAGGTCTTTGAAAGATTCATTTTGCCTATATTTGAGGAGCACACAAGATAATATATCAAGCTTCAAGACCATTTCATGGTGGTGGTGGATATACACAATTGTACAACAGACTGAAAGATCCCAAACAATTTATGATTTAACTTTCATTTGCTTATTATTGAAGAGAACCAAAGGTAAATTTTCTCATTCATGATTGTTTTGATGGGAAAGATGAACATTTGAGAAGGAAGATTGAAGCACCTTGAAGGATCTATAGTTCTAGCAAGCACTAAAGGTTTGAAAGCTTGTAATTGAGGAGAAAAAAAAAAACTATATTGAATTGATCATTGTGGTGATGGGGAATCCACGTAACCGACGAAGAAAATTAGCAAGGAAGAAGAGACCTCAAGAAGTCATTGAAGAAGAGAAAGAAAAGAAAATAATACACATGATGAATAAGAGGCTTTCTTTGGAAACTAATCCAAATCCTGTTGTAGAGGATACCATGGTTCATCTTATTAATCCACGGCAAGAAAAAAAGAAGCATTCACTAGAGGGACCTTCAACTTCCACAATAGTTGTTGAACAAGCACCCCATGGAAGTAATCACGAAGCAAAAAGGTAGGTGCTCATTAGGGGATGTTTCGATTCCCACTTGAAGTCAAAGTGATAAGTTACCATCTCAAGATCAAGCTCATGAAGAAACAAAAAATTTGTTATCCAGATGTGGTTATACAAGTGACGAAGTCAGAGAGGCGTTGGACATGTTGCCTACTGTTGAAGAAGAAAATGTTATCCGGACCATCGATGAGGATGTTGGACTTCCACAGACCATTGATGAGGATGTTGGACTTCCACCATCCAACTACCAGGAAGAGAATGAAGGACACCAAGCTAATACTGAAACGCCGGAGCGTCTTGGTAATGCGCTACATGGTAGAATTCCAACCCGCTTACCTTCATTAGCAAGCACATGTCGAAGAACCTTGAAGCATATACATGTTGATGAAAGTCTCCTCAATTCCATTGAATTTACGCTATCTAAACGCAGTATTGCTTATCAAACTCAACAGATACTTGATAAATATTTTGTTTCTAAATGTGATGGAGATAAATGTAGATTATATTTATCATTGTTAAAATCTAGGAGCTTGAATGTTGTTAGGAAAAAGTTAGGGATAAAGATGATAAATAATTCTGAACCAAGTTCTCATATAGTTAAAAGCTTAGTAGATGCATTTGGTAAAACTGGTAAGACCATACATTCAAAGGACCGCAATGCGGCTTGTTGTGTGTTGTCACAAGCAAATGTAAATAAGAACACCAGGGTCCTTCGTATTCTTAGGCTACAACCAATCTAGTTAATTTGAATGTAAAAACCCTCCATAGGTATTCTATTAGAAGAGAACATCTTGACACAAACGATTAGACAGATTTTTGGGCCTTTATTGGTCGGTTGTCACGTCGTGACATGAAGCTAGTTTATGCAGTAAAGGGACTAGTGCAGAGTTTTTGGCATGATCACACAAGGCCTTCTTCAAACTAAAAGGATGTACTTAAACTGAGAAGGGGTTCAAAGGATCGTGAACCACATACTAAGCATCTTCTGATATAACACAGAGAGTACTATACGATAAATTTAGGAATGAACATAGACAATTGAACTTGGGGAAAAGATCTTTTGAGAAATGTAAGCCATGGTATGTTAGAATAAATACTCTTCATAACACTTGTTGTTGTAGATACCATGTAGAATATGAATATTACTATGCAACATTTTTGTACATTCGTCGTGTGTTGCATACTAACCATGTGCAGGATTGCTCCCTGATAATACCACCGACTTCATCAAGAGAATTCATTCATAGCATCATGTGCAATAGGCCTGAGGCCTGAGGGGAAAACATACTATGCAAAATATTGTTTGGATGGAACATGTCCCAACTGTGCTAGAATGGCATTATTGATCCAATGTATGCATGAGAGTGGAGACAGTGAATTTGGGAAAATGGTTGTAGACATGAAAAGTTTCAAATATATCAGCTATGAAATAGTCCCAGGCAAAGAAAGCAAAAAAATACAATTGGTGACATCTCAGGTATGAATTTATATCTATAAAATTATGTTTGAACAGTTACATTTCAATCCTTGCTTACAAAAAAACTAACATTGAGATCATTTTGTGTCACTAGGTACCAGTTAGTGACTTCGTCAAGGAATTTATTGAAAAGACACATGATTATGTTCATCATGTCCACTTGGCATGATGGCAGGATGAACAGTTTAGAATATGCAGAGATACATTTCCCCGTGGTACTATACTTTCAGTTGTTGATTTTTCCGAGAACTACACTGTGCAACCTGAAAATGAGATCCAAAGTCAGTATTATCACTCTGAGCAGGTTTCCTTGATGCTCCATATCACATATAGGAATGGCCCAAATAGCATTGAAGAGCAAAGAGAAATTATGAAGGAATTTCACTTGTACATAAGTGATGATAGGTGCCACGAATTCCACTATGTACTGCATTGCTTCATCATATTCTATGTTCACTTGAAGGGAAGGAACATATAGATGGATCGACACTGGATTTGGTCTGATGGATGTGCTGGTCAGTTCAAAAGTGCATGCATATTTCAATGGTTGTGCTCATTGCATAAAAACTACAAAGTGCCACCTATGTGGAACTATTTTGAGGCTGGGCATGGTAAAAGAGAGCATGATGGAGCCGAAGCATGTGTCAAAATAGCTCTACGAAGAGAGGATTGAAAGTATCTATAGAATCTACTATTCAAAATGGTCAATCTATAATCAGGTGGTGCACGTCAGTAATGGGAGTGGAATCAACTATGCGAGTAGAATCCACAAGAAAGAGACATGTGGATAGATTTTTTTGGGAGGTGGAAGACATAGATTGTTCACATGCATGGTAATGCAAGACTATGCCTGGGACTTGTGGCTTTCATTCGGTTCGAAGCTCTAATAACCCAGTATTTGAAATTTAGACCAGAAAACTCACTTTTTTTTGCCCGCCTTGTTGTGATGGAGACTGGGATGGGTGTGAATCATTGGATTGGGTTGATGGATGGGTACACAGGGGTATTATTTCTCAAATTCATTTAAGTGGTTTGAGTGGAGTATTTCAGTCTTTTTGGGACCCGGACCAACCAGTTGGTCAAGCCTGCTTGCACATCATCGATATCTCGGTGCAAAATTATGTGATTGTAAACATAGGAGCATGAACGCCTTTGAACTAGGAAGAGGTAAAATGAGCTAGGTTGAGGACAATAAATGTTGTATTTTTTCACACAATCTAATGGAAAATGGCCACGGAATTGGGGGGGATAACTCCCTCCAAACAATGGCTAGTAAAGATCTACAAAACAGGGTTAAGGGAGGGAAACACATTTTAAAACAAGCAATAATATTCACTTTATACAGAGTATAAATTATTACTATGTGGAAGCTTCTCGTAAATTGAGATCATATTGGCAGTCTCAAAGCAAGAGGACAAGTTCATCAAAGCAACTTCATTCATCTATATTATTGTAATGTACACATAGTCCATCCTTATCTTGATAAACAAGAGTTTTATGATAGCTTGAGTTTTTTGGGCATGGTTATATCCCTATATTCGGTTGTCTGATTGGTTCACAAGCTTGCCTAAAAGTCTATACGTTGAACTTCTTTGTTTTATTGCTGAAAATTGGAAGGGATTTTCAAGTCACATGCAAAACGCTCCTTTGTTGAAATATGTAAGTTCTTCCAACAACATAGATTTGGCTAGCATATCAAATGCTGCCATAACCCGAAGAGCTTACCAATCTTTGCAAGAATATTCCTTTAGTAGATGAAGGTGGGAAAATCATTACGGTACAAGGCTCTCTGAAGTTTCTCGAGCCTCCATCCATGAGTAATTGGGCCAAGTTAATGGGAAGGAATCCCTAGACTACCATGGGATTTTCAACCCTTTCTGAAGGTTACCTTACACTACCATCTTGTGCAGGAGCTTTGATGTATTCAGTTGATTATTTAGTTTCATTCTTTCGAAGACACCTTGATGTAGTAGATATTCCAGAGCTATTTCATTTGAATTCCAATATTTATGTTGTTTCCCTCTTTGAAAAAGGAGAATTCATTTCTTATGCTACAGTGGATTCAATATTTGAAAAAAAGCGGAAGATGTTGGATGGTTTTATACATAGTATATCGGAAGGCAAATGGCTCAAACCATCCAGAGGCTTTGAATCTCCAAACAGAACTTTTTTGTTTGATTTCATTGGGGGATCTTCTCTCCTTTGTGAAGGTGATATTCCCTTTATCGATCAGGTGTTCTATGGTAAACGTATGCATGAACGGAGCCACGATTTGGGTGCTACGGGAATTCTAGTCGGGCACCCCGGAGCCATTCAAGGAGACTTGGAGGACTTGCTTTAGGGCCACGGAACCCAAACCGGTGAGCGGAATTGGATTCTGTCAGATCCCATAGGTCCACGTGGCCATTGTGGACCTATCCACAGTGGCCACGCATGCCTAGGGGCCTTCGGACGAGAAATAGCCCCCTTGAGCGAAATTGGAATGGCCCTTACTAAGCAAAACCCTATCTCTGGAGATGGCTCATTGGAACCACTTCCGGGTCTCCGAGGGACAATGGGGGGGGGTGCTAGCTGAAATGTGGCACCCCAGTCCCACCGGAATCAACCGATTCACGAATGGAGCCACAGTTTGGGTGCTACGGTCATTCTAGCTAGGCTGCAAGTCGAATGAAAATGTCGTTCACGAACACTTGGTGACTTTCCGTCCGAGAGCAAAAAAAATGGAGCAGCAATATTGCATGTCGTTGGATCCTGCAATTGTGTATGGGAAGTGCTAACGTGGGAATACTGCAAACACTAGCTTGGTGGAGGGTTTTGTAGAGTTAACCCACTAGTGCGAGATTGCATTGAAGGAAACTGAGCAAAACCCTAGTTTACGAAATGAATGCACAGTGAAGTCACTGGGACATGAGAACATGACAGAGAGGGCCCCCTAGAGGTAATCACATGCCAGGAGACTAATGTAGTCGACCATTCGTTGTTCGACCTCCGGTTTTCGAGTTATGTCGAGCTGCAAGTCGCATGAAAATGTCATTCAAGGACACTTGGTGACTTTCCATCCGGGAGCATAAAAATAAATGGAGAAGCGAGCATGCATGCCATTGGCTCTTGCAAGTGTGTATGGGAAATGCCATCATGGGAACACTACCAACACTAGCTTGGTGGAGGGTTTTTGCAGAGTTGACCCACCAATGCGAGATTGCATTGAAGGAAACTGAGCAAAACCCTAGTTTACGAAATGAATGCATAATGAAGTCATTGGGACATGGAAAAATGAGGAAAACATCCCCCCATAGGTAATCGCATGCTAGGAGACCAATGGATTCAACTGTTCATCCGTCCAACCTCCGATTTTTGAGTTATGTCGAG
Source organism: Larix kaempferi (assembly GCA_027924585.1). Classification (NCBI taxonomy): domain Eukaryota; kingdom Viridiplantae; phylum Streptophyta; class Pinopsida; order Pinales; family Pinaceae; genus Larix; species Larix kaempferi. Next base: position 5,724,172 of record BSBM01000403.1, read on the forward strand.
CTGCAAGTTTCCTGAAAATGCCATTCACAGACACTTGGTGACTTTCCGTCCGGGAGCACAAAAACAAATGGAGTAGCATGAATGCATGCCGTTGGCTCCTGCAAGTTTTTATGGGAAATGGAGACATGGGAAAACTGCCAACAATGGCTCGGTCGAGGTTTTGCAGAGTTGACCCACTAATGCGAGATTGCATTGAAGGAAACTGAGCAAAACCCTAGTTTACGAAATGAATGTAGAATGAAGTCACCGGGCCATGAGAATACGAGGGAGAGGGCCTCTTAGAGGTAATCACATGCCAGGAGACCAATGCAATTGACTGTTCGTCGGTACTACCTTCGGTTTGTGAGTTACGTTGAGCTGCAAGTCGCATGAAAATGTCATTCAGGGAAACTTGGTGACTTTCCGTACGGGAGCAAAAAAAAATGGAGCAGCAAGATTGTGTGCCGTTGGTTCCTGCAACTGTGCATGGGAAATGCAGACATGGGAACACTTCCAACATTGGATCGGTAGAGAGTTTTGCAGAGTTGACCCACCAATGCGAGATTGCATTGAATGAAACTGAGAAAAACCCTAGTTTACGAAATGAATGCACAATGAAGTCACTGGGCCATGAGAAAATGAGGGAGAGCCCCCCTAGAGGTAATCGCACGCTAGGAGACCAATGGAGTAGATGGTTCATCAATCCAACCTCCAATTTTCGAGCTATGACGAGCTGCACGTCGCATGAAAATGTCATTCAAGGACACTTGGTGACTTTTTCTCCGGGACACTTGGTGAATTTTGGTCCTCCTAGGGTTTATTTTTTTAAGGCTTGTATAATTTCCTTCTTGACAGCTCACCTCTTATACCATGTTAAATTTTTTATACTTGATCTAGATAAATGCTTTATACCAATTATAACCATTAGTTCAATGCATAAATTTAACCATAAAACATTTACATAAATAATTTAACATGTAGGATCTAGTTAAGAATAACAATGCCCAAGATACACAACATTTTATCCCAGGAAACCCTCATGGGGAAGAAAACCTAGCAAACTTTCTTAGAATAATTATATGTTTCAAAAACAAGTACAATGAAACCATGAACAAACCCTAACCCTGGAGGGTTTTACCACATGAAAAAACCTTAATGACACATGACAACAAGAGTACTTAACTACATGTAGATGACCTCCAAGCCATAAGGATATCCAAGCATATCCTTCCCAACCAACAATACAAGGCACTTTATTTCTTGAATCCCGAGGTAACGTTTGTTCCTTTCACCAATGTTGCTTTGACACTTGTATGTAGTTACTCATATGTAGTGTTGAATCTAATTGTACAATCAAATATTGGGCAATGATGAAATGTGTAGCATGTATAGCACTTAGTTTTATTAAATTACACTTGAACATTGACTAAACTTGTAATTTAATCATCCAAACTCACAAATTTTAATTAGACCTATCCAATTAGTGTGCATGAGTTCGTTGAAACCTTGAAAAACATTGTATTGCACTTAGTTTGATTAAATTACATGAGCAAGAACATTGACTTAACTTGTAATGATCATCCAAAATCACAATTTTTAATTAGATATCCAATTAGTGCACATGTGTAGTGAGTTCGTTGAAACCTTTAAATATAATCATTTGTTCTTTTGACATAGCGCATTCATGAGTAATAGATAATACACACAAATCAACACAATAGATTGACACAAGAACATGTGGAAACCGAAGAACAAATACAAAGTGAAATGTATCATTCATTTATAAGTGAAATGTCAATGTACATGACTCCAAAAGTACATGTAACCAAAAGTACATATATATCAAAAAGTATCCAAAAGTACATGTATCCAATGAAGTCAATGTACATGTCTCCAAAATTACATCCACAATGAAGTCATTGTACATGTCTCCAAAAGTAAATGTATCAAAAAGTACATATATATCCAAAAGTATCCAAAAGCACATGTGTCCCAAACTATCCAAAACTATCCAAGCCACATGTACATGTATCCAAATGTACATATATCCCATAAGACACATCAAAAATCAAGCTTCCTCTTGTTCTTTCTCGACATTGATCCTCTAAGCACATCTCTAGGGTCATTGTGCATCTTTGGATCCTGCAAATTGAATATCAATTGTTAAATTAAACTAACTATGTACTGATACATTAGCTCAACAATTAACTCAACAATTATCATCTTGTGCATGGAAAGTGCATGAAACACTGGAAATTGCATGAAACACTTGGTCAGCAAAGGACATCTCACCTCAATTGACAAAGGGTATTGCATTCCTTGTGTAGTATATAGAGCCGTTGGTTGAACATCCACGATGGTCACAACCATGGTCGAACCAGGGGGGCCAAGAACTACTCCTGCTGGTGGTGTTACAATCACAAAATGTTGAAATAGTTAGAAATGCATGAATAAACAATAGACAACAATAATAAACTATGTAAAGATCATGTTGAAATAGTTACATACTTGTGTGTGATCAGTTGTCATTGCAGATGCAGCATTGACTACTGCATCAACCATCGATGTGAGGTTTTGAGTAGACAACTCAGGTTCCTGATGCAATAAACATGCAATTCAAACATTAACAAAAATGATTTATGCACTGGATTTCAAGTTAACCAACAAATATCATCAAAGGATATACATTATTGTGGTACGAGTAATCCCATGGTCATGGGTAGTTGGAGTGGTGCTAGGAGTAGGCCGTCTCACATACACACGACCCTTGTTCACGAATGGCCTAGTGGGAGATACAAATCTAGGCAATGGTCCAGATGTCTCGATTGGTTCCTACAGTCAGCAAGTGTTCATGTAGTTAGACATGTATGATTCAACAAATAGACATGTATTTAAAAAATGACATTTTTAATTGTTTACCTAGAGCCCAGATGTTTCCTCGGACGATACGACCATGGGTGCTACCTCCACATTAGCTTGCCCCAGTGAAGGATCTGCCATATACAAGTTTAATAATTGTAAATATTAGACCATCAATAGCATTGGTGACTAAAATGTAAAGGATGTGGAAATTAACAAATTAACAAGTATTAAGAACCTGAAGCTTTAAAATGTTTACCTCGGTGTGAGATACGACAATGGGTGCTAGATAAGATGGGCCTTCCAAATGGGTAGCATCATGAATCCCTCCACCAATGATGGGACAAGTGGATGGAATGTCATGCCCCCCTGTAGAGTCTGGAACATCTGACTCTAGGGTGTCGCTACCCATATAAAGCATCAACTGCAAGTTCAAAAAATTAATATATTAGCTCAAACTATATATATGTGTACAAAGATGAAAATAAATGAAGAATTTATTACAATTAACCATCTACATACCTCACTCAAAAACCCATTGAAGGCAACATCTGAGGCAAGACCATAGCAGGCATTACCACACGATGTACACTCGGGAAGCTCAATACTAGGCTGGGGATGTGCCGATGGTTCTACACTAGTGGATGGTCCTGCACTAGATGATGGTCCTGCATTGTGGTGACCTAGTGTATGTACCACACCAGGGACAGATGTCCCTTCCTCACCCATATGCTGAACCATAGTGCCATGGCAAACAACCGCCTGTGCCAAAATAAAAAACACATCATGTGTCTATGGAATAACATGATGTGCAGGTCGGACATCTGGCCCAGGAAACTGCCTGTGAGGTGCAAGGATGGGGAAATCCTGGTCTCGAAGCCTCTCACTGGGTTGGTTATGGGGCATCCCCCCACCGATCCCTGAAACTATCAGATATCAAAATAGTTTAGGTGTTTATGTAACACGAACTTTGCATACATCATTCGAAGGAAATACAAGCGAATTTCCTTCTTGTTATGTGGTGGCATATCAAAAACCATGTACCATCTTTCCATCCAGTTATCAACAAATGGTTGAAATGTGCACCACTCAATGGAGATATGAGGCATGTTTTCATTTGGGATTTCCCCTGGCAGAGGGTCCCTAAACAATGCAAATATTAGCTCTTTGGATATTTTCAAATTTTTTATTGCATTGTAGTCTAGCCCATCAGCATATTCTTGTCTTTTTCTTTCTCTATATGATGTAATATCATATAGTACATTGCTAGACTCTGAAATGGTGTCAGCAATTGCATCCAAGGTTGATGCAAGCGAGTGGTGAATCCTGTCGCCACCACTAAAAGCTGCACTAATGCCCCTCAAGCAGGAAATCTCAATCAGTATCTCAGCATTTGTGTCCATAGCCACAACTGTAATAAAAACATCAATACAAAAATTATTAGAAACATATACATTGTATATAATGACGTCTCTTCAAATTGAAAATGTATTAAATCAAACTCAAGTAAGCAATTTAATGGAATTCACTTACATACATTTAAAACTTAAAATTAAACATTTATCAATTAAAAAGTAAGTTTCATTCAACTTCTTTCTAGAAGTTAAGGCACTTCTTAATCCTCATTGGTGACTTTTTCATGAAAACTTGGGTTTAAACTTCTTAGAATTTAGCAGTGTTATTTTGACATCTTTTGGCCTTTACGTCCCTTGCAGAAAACAATATTTCCATCAACTTCATAAGCTAACATTAAATTTATTGATTTCAACATATAACGCCTTGTGATTGGAGTGGAGAACAATGTGGCATGGAATGAAATGGATATGTATGAGTTTGTCTTACCAATATGATTACATATGTACTTGAGATGACTATCAATGATTAAGATGTTGAATAATCAACTAGATATTGTGACTAGAATGACAATAACAACAATGTCAACTTAATAAGATATCACAAGTGGAATATGAAAGTGTTATCTCAGAATTATCACATGTAAATTTATTAATTTGATCCAAGTATTATGATATGTGATTGATATGACATGATGGTTGATTAGGAGGATGAAGATTAAGTTGAGATAGAACAACGAAATTTAAATGTCATAGTCCTAAGACTGTGAGTACATTTAGTTAATGAATAAGCAAGAATAGGATATGACTTGTTACGCTTAGAAAGATGGTCAAGGTAACATGCCCATGGGCATTTCAGGTGGTAAAACTTAGACCTGTTTCTTAAACACAGTCTTTAAGAGGGATGGAATTTTAGGATAGATGTAGGGTTAGGACAACATCCAAGGGAAGAAGGTCCAAGATAGGTAAGAATGTTAGAAGAGTTTTAGGATAGGTTTCTAGGAGTAGTTAGTAGGTCAGGGCCAGAGGTCTTTCTGAGTGTAGATTAGGATTGTTGGATATGTAAATGACAGGAGCGAGGGACTATCAGGATATGTGAGGCAAGAAAACAGGTGAAAATTAACTCAATCATGGTTGGAAACACTCTCACAACACACTCTAGGTAGTTCATGGGTGTTTACCATTTCTATTGTTCTAAAAAGATGGAAACCAACCAAAAGTGACAATTCCTTGGGGCAAAACAAAGACAATTTCTCTGTGCAAAATCGATCTCTACATGGTATGGCAAGTTCAAAAAATTAAATAAAAAAAATAGTTATTTTCTATATGAAGTCTTTGAGGTTAATCGATGGTCCCGGAGCATTGAGTAGATTGATCGAGGGTGTGGATAGAGAAGGCCCGAGAGGCACTTTGTTAATGTGTTTTGGCATTTAGTTAAGGGTGCTTAACTAAGAGGCAATGTATAGCTACATACACTTGTGATGAAACTTTGATTATGTTCATGAACAAATGATTGTGATGAAATTTTGAGAAACCAAGTTACTAACTTTTTATGCATTTTTTCTATTCATGCTTATGCATGCATTTCATCTTGTTATGGCCATTTTTGAGGAAAATTATTTAATTAGTATCATGGTAAATGGCCTTTGATGGTTGGAAATTTGGATCTCATGTGGATGGATACAATGTAGAAAGGGAGGAGTTCTATTTTTTTCGATTTTTGGTTGGATTAGGAATTTTTGAGTTTTTGAAAAGGGATTCATTGTAATTATTCACTCATCTTGGTTGAGGGAGATGTGAATTTAATTAGAGATTGGGTTATTTCCAATTTTATAAATATTACAAAATTAGGTTGTTTTAAACCATAAAAAATGGTAATTTAGGTTAAGAAATGACAAAAAATGGTATGGGTGAATGAATTACCTAATTAGATGACAATCAACCAGTGAATTTGCCTCCCCTCCAACGAAATCAAGTTCCTACGATACTCCAAGGCACACAAACTGTCCTCGTCCAAGCTCGAATTGATGTTTCTGATGCGTGAAATGCGCTGCGGGTGGTCGGGACTGTGTATTTAAATTGATTTTAGATTTACAAAATGCGTACGCATTTCATAACTACATAACGTGTACACGTTTTGTAACTACATAACGTGTGCGCATTTTTAACTACATAACGCACACATGTTTTATAGTTCTATAACGCGTATGCATTGTGGTTACCTAACCTACATGTCTAATGACATGTCAGGCTCAGGTTTTACCATACCAAGTGCTAAGTATCAGAAACACGTTATATTTTTATGTAACGTGAACAAGTTTTCAAAAACTAGGATTGCATCTAACGTGACCCTCATCTTCTAGCACACATCCTAAAATGCTTTTTACAAAATTTATAGTCATAAAATAGAGACAAAAATAAACAAATGTAAACCAACATTTTGGATAGTATTAATGCAAGAGTTCCTCCCACATCTAATTCCCTTATTGAAATTTTTTGAGAATCATAATTCATAAGTAGGTGAATAAATCCTATAGATTAGGCATCCTACTCTTCCCATATTTGCTTATTGCATTCACAATATTTATTTAAATGTCTTGACCAAACACTACCATAAAATTACCTTAATATTGATCATTTATTCTGGTCCTTGCAAATTTTTCTCACAATGGTGCTTACTTTCTCACCATCTTCCCTTTATAATATTCCCAATGATTGGCACATGGACTACAAATTTATGCCATTATAGTCATTGTGAACTAGACTACTAGTTCTCTCTCTCATGGTCACATCCTCCACCTTATTTCTTCTATTTACTATAAACATAACAACATACATAACATTATGGGAATGGCAAACTCTCATATTCTCCTTCAAAAGTGATTATGCTATAGAACCAATGATTTTCTTTTCATTTTATTTGACTACACTGCCTTATAGGTTCTTTCTACCCCACTTTCTTCATAGATGCCAAAACTGAATTGAACATGACATTTTTGTATCCTTCTCCACATCTTAATTCCAATGATGTAAGTTATATTTAATCCCATCCTTTTTTTATTGGTAGGTGTTTATTCTCCCATCATGCATAAATTTGTTAGCAAAGTGCCACATATTTTTCAACAATGGATGCCATGCATCCATGGTCAAAGCATAACATATAATGTTATCATTGTATCTATTAATATTAAAATTAATCAATACTTTTTATCTCACAATGACTCTATGCCCCTATTCTATCCATGACACTTGATATGCATTTGGATAAGCTGTGTACTAAAGTTTAATTTTTGATAAAATTTAGTAGAGACCAAAATTTCCGAACTACCACCACCAAAAAACAATTTACATGCATTTCATTTTCAAGATTGTATTTCTCTAGTTCTTTATCAACTTCTTTCTTAGGTTGCAATAATATGATTTTTATCATCATATGCTCGCTAGTTGAATCAATTCACTTGTTTTTATTGTTGGTTCGACTAAAAAAAAATAGTTTTGTCCTTTTGTCTCCATCATTCTTTTGTTGTTTTTTGAAACTTAAATGTTGTATGGAATACACCTTGTTTTGACTTGGAATGTATTAAATCTGATTATGTAATGATGTAAATATGCTAGTATGGATTCCTAGTGCAGAGCTCAAGGCCAAGGCTTGACTATTGAATGGATAGACATGTATAATATACATATATCTATATGGATCATGTGGTTGGCTTGTCATCCAAACTCGAAAACTATGTAAATATTATGTTGGAAAATTAATAAACTTGTCCAAGATGGTTGTGTAAATAGAACTAGAGGGGATGTGATTTCACTAGAGGGGAAGAGAAAAGGGGTCCTATGGAAGATTAAAACCCTCTATTTCCAACTATCAACCTTAGAACTCATCAAACTCATCATTTTTCTTCCATGTTCCTTAAATGAGACAATTACCTCATTTTGGCTTATTAAATCTACTTATTAAAATCAGATGAGAGGTTAGTGGGAAAAGTATTCTCATGCAATTATGGAAGCATGGTATGCATATACTTCTATGACAATTGTAAGGTTCCTTTCTTCTATGGTCAAAAGTTATGTCAAATTTATTTTCAGCCTCCTCTAATATCCTTTAAGGTCGATCATCCATTTTCTCATCCAGATTTTGCACTACTTAGAGTTTTTCATGATGTTCATTTCATTGCCATTTACCATACAAGAGTGTGAAATAAAAAAAAATGAATTATGAAGTAAAATTGCAAACATTAGAGAAAATGAAATGGTTTTTAGGTGAGGATAGAGGTTGGGAAAGATAGGAATTTTATCCATTGTGTTTGCTACACTTGAATCCTTGAGAAGCCACAAATTAACGTTATAGGAGGTTTTCCAACAACGTATAGTAGGTTGGACTCTTTTTTCACACACTCGGAAGCACTATAATGGTTTCATTTTATGAGGGGATTGTAGAGCACTAAAGGGAAATTCCTTCATTGTGTTATGTGGGGTAGTATAAAAGAGTTACATGGCTCAGATGGATAAGTGAGATCCATGTAAATGCTTAGAGCTAAGTAGTTTGTCTAACCATGAGAGGAATTGAGTTTTGGGTTGATAATGAGAATTCCATAGTATTTTCCTTCACCTCGGTGGCCTCATAGCCCAACTTGGGGGTTGTATCTGTATTGATAACTACGGTTGAGTGGACAATCACTCTTACATAGGAAGTTGCTTGGATATTCTTTGTTAAAAGAAAATGTGAAATGATTTTATTTTCTTCCTATGCTGAATATACTTGTTTATGCATGATGTATGTGTAGATAGAGTTTTATTTTGACTGTGTTTTATATTTATGAATTTTCACATGGATTTCTCAGTTATTAAAAAATAATATGCCCCATTGGGATAAATTTAGAAACTTGAATTTCATAATTACCCCCTCCTATGGTTGAAATGATGTATCGGTACATGACACCTTATGGCCATGTTTTCCACATATGAAAGAAATGCCTTCAAAGTTTATTCTTCTACCTCTGTCTCTTATTGACCCACCATCTTTACTATCACCAAACCTTCTTGACTAATCCATATTATTGGAACTTATTTCACCTTCCTTAACTTACTTTTCTCTATGTTTTATTCTTCCAATCATTAACCTCTCATCATTATTTTTCTTTTCCTAAGAAATTTATTCTCAATTCTATAGGATACTTTGTAGGCCTATGCTAGTAATTGGAAATCCAAATAATTCAACTCAACTTGAATGGAATAACTTATAAATTCACATACCTACTAATGGATCATTGACCCCCTTCATTCTACTCTTAACTTCTAGAATTTTTATAAGATTTCTCTATGTACTCCTTCACGCATGACCTCAAATTATTCAAATTCTATAATCTTTTAAATAGATTTAAAGTGTAATCCATTAAAAAAAACTTTTCAACTCTAGCACCAAATCAACCTAGGTTTTAATCTACTCTTATCCCATGATAAATAATCATGAATCTCAATTTCATACAAGAATACCTAGTCCTCATAGGATTTCTAATATGCTAAAATTTAAATAACTTTCCATTTCTCCTATAACCACCTATACTATGAAATGCGAACTTTTTACTATGAACAAGAAGTCTATCCATAAAAGCAATGATTTTTGCAAAAAAAACACCAAAAATACCCCCCAAATAGAAAAGTGTTGATACTAGTATACACATTTTTTTTTTCAGCATAAAAAATAAATCCATGGCCTAAACATCCCATATGGTTGTTTACAAAAACTATAAAATCAACACCTAAATTGGAAAAATAATTTTTTCTTCAAGAGATAAATTACAACTTTTTTGAAACTCGCATATTAAACAAAACAAAAAATTCATAAATAATTTCACCACTCTAACCATATAAAAACAAATAAATTATGAGGCGATTCATAATCAAATATTATATTAGACCATAGAAGAAAAAATGATTCATACAAATATTCAAATATTCCTTTAGAGTTTCAATTACAAACATCATACTAAGAAAAAACATGTAAATTGCTTCATGTGAAATTATTCACATTCATCCATGGATTCTGACACCCCATCAAAATCTACATTTTCTACAGATGAAGGACTGGTTGAATATGTAGATGACCCATATTATTCTCTATTATAAATGGGTGCACCATCTGAGTCTACATCTATGCCCATAATTTCAGATGTCATATTCCTCCAGGATCTACAACTTGGTTTAACATACTCCCATCTTGCAAAATTAAAAAGAAAAAATCTAAATCTAAATCCCCACTAAACTATATAATAAACAAATTTTTAAAAAAGTTAAAATCAATACCCTCCATAACTTATATAATAAACAAATTTAAAAAAAGAATTAAAATTTAACCCCCCCCTAAACTATATAATAAACAAATTTCAAATTTTTTTTCAAGAAATGTTATAATTTTCTAACCCCCCCCTCCTCCCTCCTCGTGCTCCCTTCCCCTGTTGCCCCCTTATCGCTCCTCGCTGCTACCCACGCCCCCTCCCTTGCCCCTCCTCCCTCCTCGCGCCCAATTCCCCCAATGCCCCCCTCCCCCTCCTCCCTGAGCCCCTCCTCCTGCCAACCCCTTCCCCCTCCTCCCTCCTCCCCGCGCCCCCACCTTTTCCCCTCCTCCCCGCACCCCCACTTTTTCCCCTCCACCCTGCACACCCTCCCTACCTCTTTCTCCCTCCTCATGCCTCCTTCCCCCTCCTCCCGCCACCCCCCTCCTCCCTCCTCCCTGCGCTTCCCCCTACTCCTCCCACCCTATAGAAGGGAGGAGGGGGAAGGGGGGTGGCGGGAGGAGGGGCACGGGGAGAAGGGGGATAGGGTGGTGGAGGAAGGGGGAGCCAATGGCCGACTCGCTTGGGCACCAAAGGGACGCCCCTCATGGCTAGCCCGATGTTGGGCATCACGTCGCCCTTGAAGGGCGTTCCTTTGGATCCTAAGCAAGCGAATATCCGCTCATTGGGGAGCGAAAGGGACACCCCTCACAAGCGGCATGATGTGGTGAAGAACCTACAATAATTAATTAATGAAAACACACGAAATAGCATAAATAACAGAACTCAGAATCACTTTTATATTGATCACACGCCACTTCGAGGGGGAAACCTCCTTTGAGCAAGCTCAATACAAATAACTTCACACTACCTTCATTGGTCTCAACACAAACTTATATACTAAGTCTAGGCACCAATACCATGGGTCAATACCATGCGTAAATACAAACCATGGGCCAATACAAAATATGGATCTACAATTACTACAGAATGACTTACAAAGCATATGCATCCAACAACAATAATACAAACTATGGATCAGCAAATACTACAGGATGACTTACAAAGCATATGTGTCCAACAACAATATACTAATGAAGTAAATAGAAGGGTTGACATGGGATCCTAACATCCCCTCTCCCTTAGAAAAGGCTTTGTCCTCAAAGCTTTAGATGTGGAAATTGATGCAGAATCTGAAGGAGTGGTTCCCCTGTAGAATCCTCGGATTGCATTCTGGCCCACTGACGATTTCTGAGTTTCAGGGAGGATTGCTCGAAATGATTTATACGAATAAGGACCATATCAGCTGTGTGAAAAGTGCGCTCAGAATGGTGTTGATTGGCTTGTTGTTTCAGTCGTATTCTTCCCATGTGAAGATTGTTTTGCAGAATGAGAAGAATCTGATCACAATTTCGAAGAACCGAGTCAATTGCATGAATTGGGGAGCTACTGAGCATGTATGGAAGAAGAACTAGCGGTGCTTGTCCACAAACTACTTCATATGGTGTCCTTTTAGATGTGGTATTGTACCACTGGAGCACTTCTAGGAAATCCATAGAAATAGTTGTCTGCATCTGTGTAGGGATGGGAAAGGGTTCGAGTAGTCCCGAAAGGAGTGTCGTTTCACCCTTGTTGACCTAACAAGTATCACTCTCAACCACCATCTGGTGAATTTTCATTTTTAGTCCCTGCCAAAAGAAGTTACATTGTTCTTGGTCATAGGATTTGAGGAACCAAGAGTGCCCTACTGATGAAGAAGCATGGAGTTCATAGAAGAGATAGCCCTATTGAACAGATTGCAACCAGTTTGGAACAAGCAGAGAAATAGCTGGAAGAAAAACTGGGTCATCAAATTGGAAAGAAGGAGAATCTTCCACCATTATATCCTTACCCTTCTTGTAATTGATTCCATAGTCATAAAACATGAGTTGGATAACCCATTTTCGGTGTGCTGGTGAGGAGACCCGTTGTTCCAGAAAATGTTCCAGACTCCTGATATCAATCTTGATGCAGAAATAACTTCCTAATAGGGATGGCTACCACTTCTGTACTGCATGCAAAATGGCCATCATTTCCTATTGAGATGTAGATGAAGCTAAATTCTTATCGGAAAGGTCTCTTGAAGGTGGCAAGCCCACTAGTGCAACAAAGACACCTTCATATCTATCCAAGGAAGTAGTGGAGACCGTTGGTAGGTGCATCTGAATGGAATGAAGCTGAGCAATGACACCATGTGAATTGTTCTTAAGGATATTTTCTAGGCGATGTGAACTGATGATGCAGAGAGACCCTGGTTATAATCCCATAAATTTGTGTTGTGTCCCATTGACTGAAAACTGCATCTAAAGTTCAACAAAATCCCATAAGATGGGGCCAAGTGTGCATAACCATTTCACACCCAAAACCACATCACATCCGCCGAAGGACAAGGAAAACATGTAAGAGCACAGGTTATAATATTCCAAAGAGATACACACATTGTGACACATTCACTTGCAAGGTAAGGTGCCCTCATTAGAAACCATGCCTTCAAAGTTGGAGCAAGGATGGATAAAACAATCAGCATGTTTGACAATCTGAGGGTCAATGAAGTTATGAGTGCTACTAGAATCACTAAGTATTGTAAGAGGAATCTTCTTGAAGTAACCCGTCACCTACATTGTTTGGGGGGTGGTGACATCGGATAAAGCATGAAGAGATATCTCTGGGTGGTATTCCTAAGATGGAAGGTCAATAGGTGGCTTTGGAATGTCGACCTAATCATCAGGTGTATCTGGAGCCTCTTCACGAACTTTAGAGGTGGGCAGAGAATCCACATCCAAGAGATAGAGCTTTTTTTTAAGACATCTATGTTCCTGAGTGAATTTTTCATCACAATTATAACATAGCCCTTTTTCTTTGCATGCCTACATCTCTGTTTCGGACAAATTCTTGATAGGAGTTGGTCGAGGAGCTGGAGGGATGGGAGGTTGTTGAGAACCCATATTTCGAAAGGGAACAAAAGTGGGTTTGGAGGAAGGGGGCGCTGGGAAGGAGCGAGGAGCGAGAAGGGAGGAACAGGGGAAAGGGGCACGAGGAGCGAGGAGGGGGAACTTAAAGGAGGGAGGAGCGTTGGGAGTTAAGAAAATTTTAATATTTTTTTTTTTAATTTTTTATTGTATAGTTTTGCGGGGGTTTAGATTTTTTTTTATTTTTTATTTTTTATTTTTAAATTTGTTTATTATATGGTTTAGGGGGGTTTTAGATTTTAATTTTTTTTCAGTAGAAAAAAAACCGTACTGTTGGTATTCATAAAGTGAATCAAATAGTACAAACATACATAAGTCATAAACATAGACTTATGTTCAAAATGTATAGTGTAGTCCTTCTATGATCGATATACTAGTAAATAAAAACTTAAACCCCTACAAAAAGACTCTACTTCCAGTACATATCATGCTAATACTAAAAAATGTTCACAGTGCCAAAATCAGTACATTGAGACTCTTGAAACTCTTCCCATCTGATAAAACCCTTAACCCCATCATGTGCTTCTTTGGAAAGTATATCTTCCATTGCGTTATGCTGATGAAAGATAAGTTCAAAGGTGATATCCTTGAAAAGTTGTATTTCCTCCATAGTTCTACAACACCACTAATGTAAGGAGATCACATTTAGATTATAATCCCTTTGTTCCCGTTTAATCGTCACCCTAGAATCTCCATAAACAGTCAATTCATGATGGTCCATAACGTTAGAAACATTAAGCACGCTCCAAATTCCAAGTAATTCATCTTTGGTGTCGGTACCTCTTCCACAACTCATTATAAGAGTAAAATAATGGTCTTTGTTGATATAAATCACTCCCCCCATAGCACATAAGCCATACATTTTCGACCCATAAAAAAAGAAACCAGCTAATGATGAGGAATGATGAAAGTACTGACCTATCTAGAACAATCCTTATCAAATACTGAACAGTAATATTTAATCATAGATAGGATTTTGTTGTAAGAATATCCCAAATTAGGTGGTTTTTCTTCAAATAAAGCTTCATTCCTAGACTGCCAAATATCCCAAGAAACCACCATAGCCAAATAAAGAAGATTCTTATAGATCCTATGCCAATTGAGTGCACAAATATCAAACGAACCAGTGGTCCAATGAAAATCTAAATTTAGATGAGTGATAATCCACGACCAAAGTGTTCTAGAAAATACACATTCCACCAAAATTTGTTGAGATGATTCCACATTGTTTCTGCATAAAAAACACATACCTGGGCCAACCCATCCTCTCTTGGTTAAGTTGTCCCAAGTTTTCATACCACCTCGTAATGCATGCCACATAAAGCACTGGATTTTAAATGGGATATTCCACTTGCAAAGGACCTTATACCACCAGTTTGCAGGAAAATTACACCAATTATTAATAATAGCCTTGTAAGCTAGTTTAGCAGTAACCATACCTGTAGCTTTGTTGTTTATCCAGATTAAACTGACACTTTCCTTAGTCTGTATGCATCCATAAGAGTTTAGTTTATTGATGTATCATGTCCATTCTGTAGCAGCATTATCACTAAATCCCATTTCCATTGCAGTGAGCCAATAATTTTGATTGATTCCACAGTTGTTTCTCTTAATTTTATTAAGAGTAGTATAATCAAACCAATGTAGAGTATTGATAATATCACTGCATAATGTAAAATCTTCATCCATCCCTAGCATTGGATCAATTACTGTTAAATTTTCTGAATTTACTTCAATCTGATCTAGGATCTTAACTGAGAGAACAACATGTACATCATATCTACAGCATATCAATCATGGAGACAATAATGCAAGCACACAAGAGACACAAAGATTTACTTGGGGAAAACCATAAAGGTGAAAAACCCCAATAACTTCCTCAGAGATAGATAGAGCAATGATACAACCAACCAATAGAGATAGCCATAACCTAGCAGCAATCCTCCTCCTCCATAAGTGCGCCTCTCCTCCTTGAGAGCATGTGTAAGAAGTGAGTGAGCAAATAGAGTGCCTCCCGCACTCTATTTATACTTGACTTGACTTGCCTTTTTACCTAACTCATGTAGGCTCGAACTTAACCACATAACATAATGCTGACTGGGCTGACCCCCAATAGGGTGGTCTAATAACCCTTTGACCCACATGGCCGACCCCCCAATAGGGTGGTCTAATAACCCTTTGACCCACATGACTTATACAGAGCCAACCCCAAACAAGGTGGTCTAATAACCCATCAAGTATAAGTTACTACACTTACAGTATAAATGACGAAACTTCCGTATAGAGGAATAATACCATCTCTATAGGAGTACATACAACATATACATGTGAAATACATTCTGAAGTTACATATACATCAACACTCCCTCTTAACTAGGAAGGTATTTCTCAGCACAGTTCTTCTAGCACAAGTCATCTTCTCTGGATCATCGTCACTGGATAATCGTCATCGAGTCATCATCATCGTCACTGCTGCTGCTATCTCAATCAATCTCTGAATCTAATCATCATAGGAAGTTCTACAGAGCCAGTCCTTTTTCATACTGGATGTAGGCCCACCACCTGCAGGTCTTCGTCATCACTGGACATACTGTGGAATCCTCAGGACTTATTACGTGCGTCACAAAACCTCGAAAGAGAATCCTAGGCTGTGACGAGCACACAGCTCTACCTATAGGATCTCCCAGGGCGCTATTACATGTGACCCCACCACAAAACCTCGCAAAAGCATCTCAGGATGTTACGGGTACACAACTCCGACCTGAAATCTCCCAGGGCGCTATTACATGTGGTCCACCACAAAACCTCGCAAGAGCATCTCAAGATGTTATGGGTACACAACTCCGACCTGAAATCTCCCAGGGCGCTATTACATGTGGTCATGGCAAAACCTCGCAAGAGCATCCCAGGACTGATTACGGGCACATAGCCCAACCTATCGGATCTCCCAGGGCGCTATTATATGCCATAGGACAAAACCTCGCAAGAGCATCTGCCAGATATCCCAGGGTGCTATTACATGCCATAGGAAAAACGTCGAAAGACTATCTACAGATCTCCCAGGGCGCTATTACATGTCCTCCCAGAGCAAAACCTTGAAAGAGCATTTGCCAGATGTCCTAGGGCAACGAATTACATGCCATAGGCAAAACCTCGCAAGACCATCTGCATATCTCCCAGGGCAACGAATTACATGCTCATCTGCACAACCTGATCCATGGCCACAGAGTATCACCCTGATACTCACCATACATCATCCTGATGTATCCATGATCATCCTGATCATCATCACTGCAACGTCCTGCTGCATGTCATCTGGAGCAACATCCTGAAGCTCGTCATCTATGATCATCCTGATCATCACTGCAACATCCTGCTGCATGTCATATGGAGCAACATCCTGAAGCTCGTCATCTATGATCATCCTGATCATCACTGCAACATCCTGCTGCATGTCATCTAGAGCAACATCCTGAAGCTCGTCATCTACGATCATCCTGATCATCAATGCAACATCCTGCTGCATACCAAGTATCTACCTGATACATATCATCATACATGATCCTCCTGATCATCAATGCAACATCCTGCTGCATACCAAGTATCTACCTGATACATATCATCATACATGATCCTCCTGATCATCAATGCAACATCCTGCTGCATACCAAGTATCTACCTGATACATATCATCATACATGATCCTCCTGATCATCAATGTATCCACCTGATACAAATACAAAACATATGATATATATCACCATACATGATCCACCTGATCATACAATGTATCCACCTGATACATATACAGATACATGGTCCAAGCATCCAACATGATGCATATAAAATACATACACATGATCCAACTGATCATATCCAGCATCCAACATGATGCGTACATACATACATAAAATGATCCAACTGATCATATCCAGCATCCAACATGATGCGTACATACATACATAAAATGATCCAACTAATCATATCCAGCAGAAACTAGAACATCATCCTGATGTTCATCATCCAGCGCTTACATCCACAGCCATGTGAAGGATCCTCCTTCCAACATGCTTGGAATGGATTTAGCAAATGTGTCCATCACTTCTTCCTCGAAGTGTCCTCGATCTGAATAACGCCAAGCCTCTCTCTGAAGTACTCGAACTTCACCCTGGCTAGTGGCTTCGTCAGCACATCTGCAATCTGCTCGTCCGTCGCAACATACAGGAGCTTCACAGCTCCTCTCTGCACCATATCCCTGATATAGTGGTATTTGATCTCTATGTGTTTCGACCTGTCATGAAACACTGGGTTCTCGGACAGCTTCACACAACTCTGGTTATCACAGAAGATACCAGTAGCTTCCAACGGGAGATCAAATAACTCAGACAGTAGCTTCCGTATCCATACTGCCTCACAACTAGCTGAACAGGCTGCAACATACTCTGCCTCAGTTGTACTCAGTGCTATGCAGGATTGCTTCCTGCTAAACCAAGAGATCACACCTGATCCCATACTGAAGCAACACCCAAATGTGCTCTTCCTATCTACAGCACTGCCAGCCCAATCTGAATCAACATAATCCTGCAAGTTAAACTTTTGATTCGCCTCATATCTGAGCCCATAATCCACTGTACCCTTCAGGTACCTCAGAACATGCTTTACAACAACCAGGTGAACACTCCTCGGATCCGTCAGGAACTGGCTCAATGTGTTCACAGCAAAGCAAATGTCTGGTCTCGTGTTCGTCAGGTACATCAAGGACCCAATCATCTGACGATACCAAGAGACATCAACCGGATCAGATGAAGCATCACATAGAAGCTTCAGATTCGATGCCATCGGTGTGGCCATGGCCTTGCAATCCATCATCCCAAATCTCTTCAGGATATCTACTGTGTACTTCCCTTGACCAAGGAAGATCCCACCTGCATTCTGCCACACCTCCATACCTAGGAAATAGTGCATCATTCCCAAATATTTCATCTCGAACTTGGCAGCAAGCTTCCGCTACGTGTTGGCAATCAATCTATCTTCACCAAGTTCTGCACACATATATGACTGCACCATGCTGTCTTTAAATCCATCTAGTGCATCTTCTATTTCATCACTTTTATATTTATTAATGCTTCCATCTGCAACATGCTTGATCTGATAGTTCCATTTGGAAGTCATAACAAACTTCCCTTCACATCTTGGGACCGCATCCCAAACATCGTTCTTCCTGATCAACGGATCATGGCATTCTTCCCGTATCCTGGGAACTTCAATATCTTCAATAGATAATTTGTTGCTGAACAAATGTTGTAGTTCTTCTCTTGTAGGAGATGGCATACGATCTTTCTTACACAACAAGTTAAATTGCATGATTAGAAAACATCTCATAGTTTTCAGAAGAAATTCTTACACATAAAGAAATATGCCATACAATCATGCAATTATCTTAGCCAATGCTTCAATACAACATTTATCCATATCCGTAACTTTCTAGATGCCTTCCAATCTCTACCAGAACATTGTTAAGAGTGTGCACAACTCCCAACATGTCAGCAAAGAGGTTTCATTCTAGATAAGTAGCAATGGAATGTTGTACAATGCCATAGGCCACTTACCCATGTGTATTAGTAGTATACTGTTCATTAATGCAACTATTCTAATATGCACAAGACATATCCTAAGTCTAGGAACATGAGCATATACATCATTGAACAATTTTACTTAAACAAACAAATATGCAAGAAATGATAATTAAAATACTTATCTTTGTTTGTTCGTTGGGTGGACTCCCTCTGATTCTTTGCTTCCTTGTAGGAGATGCTGGAGTCCTAATCTGAAGTAGCTTCTTCTACACATTTATGTTGTGGAATGTAGATACATGGTCAACTTCCTTTGAGTATCTTCATCCTTGCAGAAACTACTAAAGTGTGCTCCTTTTCTTTATTGCAGGAACAACTGGAGTGTGCTCCTTTGCTTTCTGGCAGGAGCAACTGGAGTGTGCTCCCTCTTGATCTTTGCTTCCTGAATTACCTGTCCTTGAACTTACATTCATCCTTGGTCCCTATGCATGCTTATTAGTATCATGATTGTGTTATCCTTTTGATCTCATATAAAATCATACATTCATTAGTATACTATTAAAACACAATAATCTCAAGCATGTATAGTCATGATCATTTCAAACAGAAATAGTAAGCATTATTATTCAAGGTTTATGTAGGATTCTTATGGTTAGTCAAATCATAAGAAACATAACATATCTAAACCTATAATTACTCAAACCTATGACTCTTCAGGTTAGTTGAATCATCAATCAAGATAAGAGATATAATATGCATAAAACCTGTGATTATTCAAACCTATACCTTCATGATTCTTCTGGTTAGTCATATCATCAATTATGGTAAGAAACATAATATGCATACAACCATGATTATTAACTTCAATGAATAATCATAATCAATCATGCCAAGTATACTTAAATAAAGGATCTTATCACAATGTGAGATTCTAACTTGATATAGTAAAAACATACCTGGATTAGCATGCTAGCTAATTATGTCTAACATACTCACATGATGTCTTCTTTTTCTTCTTCAATGACTTGTGCTAGTAACCTGTATATCTCATAGGTTAACCATTATAAAACCAAGTTATACATACCTCGTAAATGGATCTTTTATGAGATCCATGACAATGGATGAATCTTTGTCCTCATGTTATCATGATCATATGTTCTTGGACCAGAACATGATTTATCTTTCTTGGTGTACCTTTCATGTTAGTAGACAACATAAACCTCATACAACACCATAATGCATTAGTACAATCAGAAGTGTCAACACCCTAATCAATGAATATTTTCTATCATGCATTCATAATTTTGTTAAGGTGATACGACAAATCTAAAATCAAAATTGTACTAACCATAATAACATGAAGACAAACATACCATAAACTTAATCATGGACAAATTTCGAAACATACCTCGATGAGTCATACCTGTCGAGATCGCTTGTAATCTTCTTATATAAGGCCTTAGCCTCATCTCCCTCTGAAACAGGAACTTCTTCACTCATGCAGATGATCAATCCATCTTCTTCTAGGATTAACCCAATCCACTTGATTTGCAAGAACTGGACCTTGAGCTGGATATGGGTTTGTCAGAGAAACCCCAAAAATTCAAACTTTGAATTTCAAACTTCTGACAGGATAGAAATATGTGCCTTGATGAGCTGATCAAGTTGGTATATTCAGAATTTGAAAACTGCAAAGTTTCACTCCTCAATTTTGCTTTTGAAAATTTTGGATTCACTGGACGTGACCCTGAATTGGGGTTTGATGAAGCCAACTCTTATTCCCAATCAAAATTTTTGATCCAAAGCTCTAAGCTTCTATTTTTCTGAGGAGCTTCCAGCCGTGGTCACAGATTTCAAAACTTCCCATTTTTACAGAAGCCCTAATTTTCCACTTTTCTGATCAAAATCCCGAACTAGGGTCTAATCAAGCCCGGCCTTCTGCCCAACCAAAAATTCTGATCTTGGTCTCTAAATTTCTATTTTGATGAGTAGCATCCAGCCGTGGTCTCCGATTACAAAAAAATTCCAACTTTCTCCAAAGCCCTAAATTTCGGAAGCCATGAATGAAGGTACCAAAAATAATTCTGTTTTGACAGAAATATGTACCTGATTGTTTCTGGTGTAACTCCGAAATTTTTGATCCTCAGGGTCTGAAAAAGTTTCTTGAGATAGCCTGACCTATTATCTTTCCATCCTGACAGGTCTGACCTCAATTGGATTCTCTGAGAGAGATTTATGCCAAATGTCGCAACGTGACCTGTTTTGGGATAAAACAGGAGAGAGAAATTGTACGGCGTGCCATGTGTCACTGTTTTAACTTCGGCCTCTGAAAACGTTTTTTGAGATAGCTCGGCCTGTTACCTTTCCATCCTGACAGGTCTGACCTCAATTGGACTCTCTGAGAGAGAGTTATGCCAAATGTCTCAACATGACCTGTTTATGGGATAAAACAGGAGATCGAACCTGTACGGCGTGCCACGTGTCACTGGTTCAACTTCGGCCTCTGGAAAAGTTTTCTGAGATAATACAGACTGTGTACTACCTGTCACCTTTTACGAAATTTCATTTGGAGCTTCCTATCCCAAGATATGACCTTTTTCCCAAGGTCACCTGAATTTGACTCAGATCTGGAAGAGGCAGAAACCCTATATTGTACAGATCATAAATCACAAAGTACAACGAATTAGAGGTTTTACTTTGGACACAAGGTACCTGGAGATTTAATCTTCATCCTGTAACAATTTCAGATCCGAAAAATTCGCCAAAACGGATTTATAGAGAAAGTTCTACGATGACTGGTTTTTGCTATATCAAGCCCTAGCATCGTAAGTGCAACAAGTTTCATACATGCCATATCATGCCTTCTTTCAGGCTAGCTCTGATCCATGTTAAATTTTCAGAATTTACTTCAATCTGATCTAGGATCTTAACTGAGAGAACAACATGTACAGCATATCTACAGCATATCAATCACGGAGACAATAATGCAAGCATACAAGAGACACAAAGATTTACTTGGGGAAAACCATAAAGGTGAAAAAACCCAATAACTTCCTCAAAGATAGATAGAGCAATGATACAACCAACCAATAGAGATAGCTATAACCTAGCAGCAATCCTCCTCCTCCATAAGTGTGCCTCTCCTCCTTGAGAGCATGTGTAAGAAGTGAGTGAGCAAATAGAGTGCCTCCCGCACTCTATTTATACTTGACTTGACTTGCCTTTTTACCTAACTCATGTAGGCTCGAACTTAACCACATAACAGAATGCTGATTGGGCCGACCCCCAATAGGGTGGTCTAATAACCCTTTGACCCACATGGCCGACCCCCTAATAGGGTGGTCTAATAACCCTTTGACCCACATGACTTATACAGAGCCGACCCCAAACAAGGTGGTCTAATAACCCATCAAGTATAAGTTACTACACTTACAATATAAATGACGAAACTTCCGTATAGAGGAATAAAACCATCTCTATAGGAGTACATACAACATATACATGTGAAATACATTCCGAAGTTACATATACATCAACAATTACCACCATCATACCTTTTCCATTACCGATCTTCCAGGATAAATATTTATCCAACAGATTATAAACTTCGATGAATTTGGTCCAAATGGGAGATAATCCCCTTGTCTTCTTAACTGGATTCCTTATCCAATTTATCAAGTCACCCTCGATATATTTAAACGAGAGAAACTGTGTCCACGGGGTGGGACCAAATAGGCCCCTCCAAAATATTTTCATTCTAAGGGCACAACTAAACAGAGACAAATTCATAATCCCCCATCCACCACTATATTTTGGAAAAAAAATATTCTCCCGTCTGGTGATAACCAAATTGCAGTTCGTCGAGCCTTTTGTCCAGAAAAATTAAAAAAAAACTTTTTGAAACAATTTATGATATAACATGGGATCTGGAGAAGAGAAAACCAGTAAGTACTGATTTAACACATGTAAGATGCCCTCCAATTGACAATAGTCTGTAGGTCCAATGATATATCTTTTGTTCGACTTTCTCAATAAGCCACAACCAATCATTTCTCCTATAAGCACATGGGTTAAGGAAATATCCAAGGTATTTGAACCCTTCCTCTAAATGGCATAAAATATATGGAAATATTCTGCTACAATCATCAAGTTTGTTGTTCTCAATCCCGAAATGATAAATACTCGACTTCCTATTATTTACCACCATACCCGGTGCATCACAAAAATCCCTAATGATAGAAATATAGTTCTTACATTCCTCAACCCAGTTTAAACTAGCTAAGAGTACATCATCAACAAACAATGAATGAGTATGAGACAACTCAGGAGAAAAATTCATACCTTTGAGAATTCCAACAGCTTTAGCCACCCCAATCATTCTGCTTAGCCCCTCAATGATAAACATAATGTTGATGTATATGTAACTTCGGAATGTATTTCATATATGTATATTGTATTCCTATAGAGATGGTATTATTCCTCTATATGGAAGTGTCGTTATTTATATTGTAAATGTCGTAACTTATACTTGATGGGTTATTAGACCACCTTGTTGGGGGTCGGCCCTGTATAAGTCATGTGGGTCAAAGGGTTATTAGACAACCCTATTGGGGGTCGGCCATGTGGGTCGAAGGGTTATTAGACCACCCTATTAGGGGTTGGCCCACTCAGCATTATGTTATGTGGTTAAGTTCGAGCCCACATGACTTATGTAGAAGGTAAGTCAAGTCAAGTATAAATAGAGTGTGGGAGGCACTCTATTTTATCACTCACTTCTCACTCATGCACTCAAGGAGGAGTGGCGCACTTATGGAGGAGGAGGATCTACTGCTCGGATATGTCTATCTCTTATGTTTGGGTTGTATCATTGCTCTATCTATCTTTGAGGAAGTTATTGGGGTTTTTCACCTTTATGGTTTTCCCCAAGTAAATCTTGTGTCTCTTGTGTGCTTGCATTATTGTCTCCATGATTGATATGTTGTAGATATGCTATACATGTTGTTCTCTTAGTTGAGATCCTAGATCAGATTAAACTAAATTCTGAAAATTTAACATGGTATCAGAGCTAGCCTGAAAGAAGGCATGATATGGCATGTATGACACTTGTTGC
Organism: Larix kaempferi; assembly: GCA_027924585.1. NCBI lineage: Eukaryota > Viridiplantae > Streptophyta > Pinopsida > Pinales > Pinaceae > Larix > Larix kaempferi. The sequence goes on from BSBM01000403.1 coordinate 5,748,328, forward strand.
ACTTACGATCCTAGGGCTTGATATAGAAAAAACCAGTCATCGTAGCACCTTCGCTATAAATCCGTTTTGGAAAAGTTTTCGGATATGAAATCTTTACAAGTTGAATATTAAATACCCATGTACCTTGTGTCCAAACGAAAACCTCTAATTCGTTGTACTTTGTGATTTATGATTTGTACAATATAGGGTTTCTGCCTCTTCGAGATCTGAATCAAAATCAGGTGACCTTGGGAAAAAGGTCATAACTTGGGATAGGAAGATCCAAATGCAATTTAGTAAAACGTGACAGGTAGTACACAGATTGTACTATCTAAAGAAAAGTTTTCAAAGGCCGAAGTTGAACCAGTGACACGTGGCACGCCGTACAAGTTCGCTCTATTGTATTATCCCATAAAAAGGTCACGTTGCGATACTTGGCATAACTCTCTCTCAGAGAGTCAAATTGAGGTCAGACCTACTAGGATGGAAAGACAACAGGGAACATTGTCTCAAGAAATTTTTTTAGAGGCCAAAGTTCAAAAACTAGCAAGTGGAACACCGTACAAGTTCGCTCTCCTGTATTATCCCAAAATAGGTCAGGTTGCAACATTTGGCATAACTCTCTCTCAGAGAATCCAATTGAGGTCAGACCTGTTAGGATGAAAATATAACAGGTCAGGCTATCACAAGAAATGTTTTCAGACCCTGTGGATTGAAAAGTTCAGAGTTACACCAGAAACAATCAGGTACATATTTCTGTCAAAACATAATTATTTTTTAGTACCTTCATTCACAGCTTCCGGAATTTAGGACATTGGAGAAAGTTGGAATTTTTGTAATCGGAGAGCACGGCTGAATGCTACTCATCAAAATAAAAATTTAGAGACCAAGATCAGAATTTTTGGTTGGGCAGAAGGCCAAGCTTGATCAGACCCTAGTTCGGGACTTTGATCAGAAAAGTGGAAAATTAGGGCTTCTGTAAAAATGAGAATTTTTGAAATCTGTGACCACGGCTGGAAGCTCCTAAGAAAAATAGAAGCTTAGAGCTTTGTATCAAACCTTTTGATTGGGCAGAAGAGTGCGCTTCATCAAACCCCAGTTCAGGGTCACGTCCAATGAATCCGGAAGTTGCAAAGGCAAAATTGAGGAGTGAAACTTTGTAGTTTTCAAATTCTTAATATACCAGTTTGATCAGCTCATCAAGGTGCATATTTCTATCATTTTGGAAGTTTGAAATTAAAAGTTTAAATTTTTGGGGTTTCTCTGACAAACCCATATCCAGCTCTAGGTCTAGTTCTTGCAAATCAAGTGGATTGGGTTAATCCTAAAAGAAGATGGATTGGTCACCTGCATAAGTGAAGAAGTTCCTGTTTTAGAGGGAGATGAGGCTAAGGCCTTACATAAGAAGATTACAAGCGATCTCGACAGGTATGACTCATCGAGGTATGTTTTGATATTTGTTCATGATTAATTTTATGGTATGTTTGTCTTCATGTTATTACGATTAGTACAATCTTGATTTTAGACTTGTCATATCACCTTAATAAAATTATGAATGCATGATTAAAAATATTCATTGATTAGGGTGTTGACACTTATGATTGTACTAATGCATTATGGTGTTGTATGAGGTTTATGTTGTCTACTAACATGAAAGGTACACCAAGAAAGACAAATCATGTTCTGGTTCAAGAACATATGATCATGATGACATGAGGACAAAGATTCATCCCTTGTCATGGATCTCATAGAAGATCCATTTACGGGGTATGTATAACTTGGTTTTATAATGGTTAACCTATGAGATATACAGGTTACTAGCACAACTCATTGAAGAAGAACAAGAAGATATCATGTGAGTATGTTAGACATAACTAGCTAGCATGCTAATCCAGGTATGTTTTTCCTATATCAAGATAGAATCCTACCTTGTGTTAGGATCTTATACTGTTGTGTTGTTGATAATGATTATTCATGAAGTCATAGATTTGAATAGTCATGGTTGTATGCATATTATGTTTCTCACCATAATTGATGATATGACTAATCAGAAGAATCATGAAGGTATAGTTTTGAGTAATCACGGGTTTTATGCATATGATATATCTTATCTTGATTGATGATTTAACTAACCAAAAGAGTCCTATGATCAAATAAGAATATGCATGAGTAAAAGAAGACTTCCCTGAAACCTTGAATATTAATGTTTATTATTTGTGTTTGAAATGATCTTGACTATACACGCTTGAGATTATTTTGTTTTGATAATATTAAGATTATACTAATGAATGTTTGATTACGTATGAGACCTAGAGGATAACACAATGATGATACTAACAAGCATGCATATGGATCGAGAATGAATATAAGTTCAAGGACAAGTAATCCAGGAAGAAAAGATCAAGAGGGAGTACACTCCATTGGTTTTTGCAAGGATGCAGATATTCATAGGGAGTTGACCATCTCTCTACATTCCACAACAAAAAGGTGTAGAAGAAGCTACTTCAGATTAGGACTCTAGTAGCTCCTAGAAGGAAGCAAAGACTCGAAGGGAGTCCACCCAACGAACAAACAAAGATAAGTATTTGAATTGTCATTTTTTTAAATATAATGCTCAATAATGTATATATTGATGTTCCTAGAATTAGGTTGTGTATTATGCATATTAAAATAATTGCATTGATGAACACTATACTACTAATATGCATGGGTAAGTAGCCTATGGCACTGTACAACATTCCATTGCTACTTATCTGGAATGAAACCTCTTTGCTGACATGTTGGGAGTTGTGCACACTCTTAATAATGTTCTGGTAGAGATTGGAAGGCATCTAGAAAATTAGGGGATATGGATAAATGTTGTATTGAAGCATTGGCTAAGTTAATTGCATGACTGTATGACATATTTCTTTATGTGTAAGAATTTGTTCTGAAAACTATGAGATGTTTTCTAATCATGCAATTTAACTTGTTGTGTAGGAAAGATCGTATGCCATGTTCTACAAAAGGACTACAACATTTGTTCCAGCAACAAAGATATTTATTGAAGATATTGAAGATATTGAAGTTCCCAAGATCTGGGATGAAGAGGTGGAATGCCATGATCTGTCAATCATGAAGAATGATGTTTGGGATGTAGTCCCAAGAACTAAAGGGAAGTTTGTTATGACTTCTATATGGATCTATCAGGCATGCTGCATAGAGAAATATAAAAGTGATGAAGTAGAAGATACACCAGATGGATTTCAAGACAGCTTTCTTGAATGGTGTAGTTGAAGAAGAAGTGTATGTGGAGCAGCCACTTGGTTCTGAGACACATGACAGGAAATCATATATCTTCAGAACTTGGTATGGTAGGATAGGCAGTTTTCTATCCAGTTTGGTCTTTACCAAGAGGAAAGTGGGTTCCAACCTTTACTATAAGGTTGAGGAAGGAAATCCAGTGATACTACTATGTGGATGACTTGTTTGTATAAGGAGAGGATAGATTGATTGCTGACACGCAGAGGAAGCTTGCTGCCGAGTTCGAGATGAAGAAATTGGGGATGATGGACTATTTGTTTTTGGCATGGAGGTGTGGCAGAGTGCAGATGGAATCTTCCTTGGACAAGGGAAGTATGCAGTAGATGGATTGCAAGGCCATGGCCACACCTATGCCATCGAATCTAAAACTTCTTTGTGATGCTTCATCTGAGCCGGTTGATGTCTCTATGCATCATCAGATGATTGGGTCCTTGATGTACCTGACGAACACGAGACTAGACATTTTCTTTTCTATGAACACATTGATTCAGTTCCTGACAGATCCGAGGAGTGTTCACCTTATTGCTTTAAAGCATATTCTGAGGTACCTGAAGGGTACAGTGGATTATGGGATGAAGTATGAAGCAAATCAAATGTTTAACCTGCAGGGTTATGTTGATTTAGATTGGGCTGGCAGTGCTGCATATAGGAAGAGCACATCTGGATGCTGCTTCAGTATGGGATCAGGTGTGATCTCTTGGTTTAGCAGGAAACAGTCCTGTGTAGCACTGAGCACAGCTGAGGCAGAGTATCTTGCAGCCTGTTCAGCTAGTTGTGAGGCAGTATGGCTACGAAAGCTACTGTCTGAGTTATTTGATCTCCCATTGGATACTACTGGTATCTTCTGTGATAACCAGAGTTGTGTGAAGCTGTCTGAGAACCCATTGTTTCATGACAGGTCGAAACACTGTCACGTCCCCATTTTTGACCCCCTTTGCACTAAATCGTAAATGATGTAATTATTGTAACTTAATCATGGTGAGGAGCTCAAGGCCAAGGCCCCGCCATTGATTTATCGTTTTATGTACCGAAAATTAAGAGATTGATGCCTATGGTTCTTGTGCTAGAAGGGCACGATGTAAATAAGACATCCTGTAAATACGAATTTAATGAAAGATACCCACAACCAGCTACGCAATGCAACAAAGAGATGGGGGCATGATCTTTACAAGGAATAGGGAGGGAAAAATAACCAAACCCTTGAGCCATGGTGTTAAGCCATTTCATTGAGGAAACCCATGAACTCTCAACTACCCATTTGGTCTCATGCACCCAATCATTTAATTCTTCCAAGAATTGGTTGATACAATAAATGCCTTGGGATGGGAGAGGTATGGCTGTCAATTTTCATGCATGGGCAAGCCACCAACTTGGAAAATCATGTTTTTTCTTGTGGGGCAAGAAAACCCCCACGAAATTGGCCCAAAAGCCATTCTTCACCCATGGCATTCTTCCTCTCACGCAGTATGAGCCTGTTGGGGTTTTATCCTTCACGTTTTCACCTTTCCCTGCATTTTTTCCATGCCTGCAAACTCGTTTTTGGTTAGCTCATTGGATGGGAGAAGAGAGCCACGATTTTTGGGGATTAGGGAGGCCGTTTCTGCCCACGAAATGCCCATGAGCATTCTTCTGAAAACGATTATGCTCTCCTGGGGTTGAATTCCCATTTTCTCCTTTTCGTTTTGGTTTCCCACGTTTTCTGGAACGGTCAGGAACCCATTGTTGGGAACTTCACTATAGAAGCGTTTTTCTCATGCCCAACACTTATGCTTTTGATGATACATGCACCCATCTCTTAACAGCCTGAGAAACCCAATTGCTGATTGGCTTGGCTGATGTTGATATACCTTTGGCTATGTGAGAGCCTGTTTTCCCCTTTTCCTTGTGGAGATCATGCCCAGCTCGGGGGTGGCAGTGGTGCTGAGAGATTGAGGAGCACACTGGCCTACGGTTGGGTGGAACGTTGCAGAAGCGTAGCTAGTTGTTTGGTACTACTTCATTAAGATAAGTATTTTCTTATGCTATCTTGCAATTGTTTAATTGCTAAATATCTTGAATGTATGATGGATGTGTCAAATGAATTTACTTCCGCTGTGTATTCAAATGTTTATGCAATTGCATATGTTCATCTTCTTCTCAAATTGAATGTTTAATTACTGATTTATGGGGCTAGATGCCCGGTTTAACCTCACGATCCTCTCCATCTAGCTGATTGGATGGGAGGGGACGTGACAAACACATAGAGATCGAATATCACTATATCAGGGATATGGTGCCGAGAGGGGCCGTGAAGCTCCTGTATGTTGAGACGGACGAGCAGATTGCAGATGTGCTGACGAAGCCACCAGCCAGGGTGAAGTTCGAGTACTTGAGAGAGAGGCTTGGCATTCTTCAGAACGAGGACACTTCGAGGAAGAAGCGATGGACACATTTGCTGAAGCCATTCCGAGCATGTTGGAAGGAGGATCCTTCACATGGCTGTGGATGTAAGCGCTGGATGATGAACATCAAAATGATGTTCTGGTTTCTGTTGGATATGATCAGTTGGATCATTTATATGTATATGTATGTGTGCATCATGTTGGATGTTGGATATGATTAGTTGGATCATTCATATGTATGTACACATCATGTTGGATGCTGGATATGATCGGTTGGATCATTTGTATGTATTGTGTATATGCATCATGTTGGATGCTTGGACCATGTATCTGTATATGTATCAGGTGGATACATTGTATGATCAGGTAGATCATGTATATTGATATGTATCAGATATTATCAGGTAGATCATGTATGTTGATGGATACATTATGTGGATCATGTATCTATGTATCAAGTGGATACACTATGTATGATGATATGTATCAGGTAGATACTTGGTGTGCATCAGATGGATGCATTGTATGATCAGGATGATCATGGATGACGAGCTTCTCTAGATGACATGCAGCAGGATGTTGCAGTGATGATGATCAGGTAGATCATGTATGTTGATGGATACATTGTGTGGATCATGTATCTATGTAACAGGTGGATACACTATGTATGATGATATGTGTCAAGTAGATACTTGGTGTGCATCAGATGGATGCATGGTATGATCAGGATGATCGCGGATGATGAGCTTCTCCAGATGACATGAAGCAGGATGTTGTAGTGATGATGATCAGGATGATCATGTGTACATCAGGATGATGTATGATGAGTATCAGACGATACTTTGTGGTTGTGGATCAGGTTGTGTAGGTAAGCATGTAATTTGTGCCCTAGGAGATTTGCACATGGTCTTTCAAGGTTTTGCCTATGGCATGTAATTCGGTGCCCTGGGACATCTAGCAAATGCTCTTTCGAGGTTTTGCTTTGGGAGGACATATAATTTGTGCCCTGGGAGATCTACAGATAGTATTTCGAGGTTTTTCCTATGGCATGTAATTCGGTGCCCTGGGATATCTGGAAGATGCTCTTTCGAGGTTTTGTCCTATGGCATGTAATTTGCTCCTCACAGATCTGGACAGGATGAAAAATCCCTCAGATGCTTCAGCCAGGTTTTGCCATGACCACATGTAATTTGATCCTGGGAGATCTGGACAGGATGAAAAAGGCCTCAGATGCTTCAGCCAGGTTTTGTGGTGGACCACATGTAATGTGCTCCTGGGAGATTCGACAGGTAGAGCTGTGTGCTCGTAATAGCCTGGGATGCTTCAGCCAGGTTTTGTGGTGAGATCACATGTAATGTGCTCTTGGGAGATCCGATAGGTAGAGTTGTGTGCTCATAACAGCCTGGGATACTTCAGCCAGATTTTGTGGTGAGATCACATGTAATGTGTTCCTGGGAGATCTGACAGGTAGATCCGTGTGCTCATAACAGCCTGGGATGCTTCAGCCAGGTTTTGTGATGGGTCACATGTAATGTGCTCCTGGTAGATCGTATAGGTAGAGCTGTGTGCTCGTAATAGCCTCGGATGTTGTAGCCAGGTTTTGTGACGCACATAATAAGTCCTGAGAATTCCATAGTATGGCTAGTGATGACGAAGACCTGCAGGTGGTGGGCCTACATCCAGTATGAAAAAGGACTGGCTCTGTAGAACTTCCTATGACGAGTAGATTCAGAGATTGATTGAGATAGCAGCAGCAGTGACGATGATCCAGAGAAGATGACTTGTGCTAGAAGACCTGTGCTGTGAAATACCTTCCTAGTTAAGAGGGAGTGTTGATGTATATGTAACTTCGGAATGTATTTCATATATGTATATTGTATTCCTATAGAGATGGTATTATTCCTCTATACGGAAGTGTCGTCATTTATATTGTAAATGTCGTAACTTATACTTGATGGGTTATTAGACCACCTTGTTGGGGGTCGGCCCTGTATAAGTCATGTGGGTCAAAGGGTTATTAGACCACCCTATTGGGGTTTGGCCTAGTCAGCATTATGTTATGTGGTTAAGTTCGAGCCTACATGAGTTATGTAGAAGGCAAGTCAAGTCAAGTATAAATAGAGTGTGGGAGGCACTCTATTTGATCACTCACTTCTCACTCATGCACTCAAGGAGGAGTGGAGCACTTATGGAGGAGGAAGATTTCCTGCTCGGATATGTCTATCTCTTATGTTTGGGTTGTATCATTGCTTTATCTATCTCTGAGGAAGTTATTGGGTTTTTTCACCTTTATGGTTTTCCCCAAGTAAATCTTGTGTCTCTTGTGTGCTTGCATTATTGTCTCCATGATTGATATGCTGTAGATATGCTATACATGTTGTTCTCTTAGTTGAGATCCTAGATCAAATTGAAGTAAATTCTGAAAATTTAACACATAACAATTAGTGGTGACAATGGACAACCTTGACGAACCCCTCTAGATATTTTGAAAAAATCTGATGGGGCTCCATTAACAAAAACAACAATATTTCCAGTAGTAACACACGCCATGATCTAGCAAAGGACCAATGGGGGAATGCCTATCTGAATAAGGATCAATCGTAAAAAACCCCAGTCCACCCTGTCATAAGCCTTTTCAACATCGATCTTGAGCAACATAGCTTGCATCTCTCTCACTTTCACTGAGTGAATAACCTCCTGTGTGATGCCAATGGCATCAAGAATTTGTCTATCCTGCAAGAACCCGAATTGCTCCCCAGAGATGCAATGAGACAAGATAGGCTTCAACCGAACTGCAATAATCTTTGAAATAATTTTGTAAGCCAAATTGCATAGGGAAATTGGCTTGAATTCCCCAAAAGTGACAAGATTTCCAATTTTAGGGATTAATGTTAGGAAAGTAGAATTAAGTCCACTAGAAATATAACCCTCCAATCTAGAGAAATATACCATATTAAAGAGCTCATCTCCCATAACATCAACAAATTCAAGAAATAGTTCAATTGTCCATCCATAAAATCCAAGACTCTTGTTCTTGGAAAACCCCTTCAAGGTCTCTTCAATTTCTTACAGTGTGACTTCTTTTCCCAAAATTGCAGCCTCACTCTCATCCACAAATAATGGATAATTCCTAGACACATTTAATTGAGTAATAATATTACTGTAGCCAAGGCCGGCGTATAAAAAACCGAAATGAACTTTGGCAACATTTTGTAACCCTTCCATACATGTAACATTACTTCCATCAGCATTTGATAGATCCCAGATAGAATTAGTGTTTTTACTATGTGTAGCATAGGAATGGAAAAAAATAGTATTTCTATCCCCCAAACCAATCCATATGGCCCAGATCTTCAGTATCAAGTCCATTTCCTCTTGAGTAAGTAAATCATCCTTTTTCTATTCTAGTAACTTTACTTTCTCACTGGTATCATCATCACAAGCACCATTAATATTTTTGAGAAGCATCTCTTGAATCTGATTTTCTAATCCTTTAAGTTCTAAAAGATCAGACTTTTGTTTGTCCTTAATCCACTTCGAGTCAATCTCCTTAAGCATGCGAAGTTTTAAAACAAAAGAATCCATTGTATTCAATCCGGGATCCATGTCATATTATTCCCAAAATACTCTAACCATCTTGCAGAATTCCCCATTCCTCAGCCAAGAACAGTTAAAATTAAAAGGGTATTTTAGATTGCAAACAATATCATCAAACTGAAAAAAGATAGGGCAATGATCATAGAATTTGGATTCTCTGATCCATGATCTATGCCGAGCCCAAATATTTAAAAGTTCTATATTAACTAGAAACTTATCCAATTATTTAAAAATACCATCACTCCCATTCCGGCCATCGGTCCAAGTTGGAGCAAGTGTACTTGGGACAACATCCACCAACTCGTGAGTTTCTAAATTTTTTTTGAAACAACCATCCATATAATCCATTCTAGCTTGTGATCCCTATATTTCTCTATCATTTCTTGTAAAGTTGAGATCTCCCACGATGATAAGATTTGTGTTGTTGAGAAGTCCAAAATTCCCAATGATGTCTACAAAGGACCACGATCTTTATATGGTCCATACAAATTTAAAACTAAAATCAACACGTTCATACAAGTGCAACTCCCATCCAGGAAAAAAACCCACTTAGTTTTATAGGCCAATAAGTTGAAAAGGGCAGGGTTCCACCCCACCAGGAGTCCTCTGGACATACCCATGACATTGGAAGTGACAAATTCCCAACCCGAAAGGATAGATGCAAGTTTTTTATTGTATTATATAGTTTAAGGGGAGTTAGGTTTTAAGTTTTTTATTATATATTTTACGGGGGTTAGGTTTTAAGTTTTTTATTATATATTTTTGGGGAGGATTTAGAGTTTATAGAAACACTTGTGGCAAAGATGTCAGAAGAGCCTCAACCCCCATTAGGAGGGGTGTTTGGAAAGGAGCACTTTGGGAATCTTGGAGACATAGAAGACACAATGGAAGAGGATATTGATGTGTGTGAGGAAAGCCAAGCTCCAGAAAATTCCAATTTCGATGAAGAATTTGGCGTGCATGATATTCTTGATTAGTTTCATGTCTTGAAGAAAATGTTAAATTTGATTAGAAATAAAATTTCGGTATATAATGTTTTTAATATGTTTTTTACAAATATATGGTGTAGTTTTTATTGAATTTATGTGAATCATCACTTTTCTGAAAATAATATGAAATAGTATCATTTTTATACAAAAACTATCTGAAAATTAATTGAAAATGGTTTTAAATGTCTTTATTTTCTACAATTGTTTACAATTTTGTGAATAAAAATGTCTTATTTTCCCAAAAAAAAATTATTTTATAGAAAAAATTGCAAAATGAATATGCTTTTTCATTTTAAATTGCTTATAAATGTATGTTATTTTGTTAAATTTCTAAAAACACACTTGAAAATAGAAATTAAAAATACTTTACGACAAAGATAATTCAAAGGCCCGAAAAAATGCCTCAAAATGAAAATGTGTGATACTGGTATCAACCCTTTTTTAAACGGAGGTAAAAATAGATACTAAAATTAGGAGAGAGAAAAATGAGAACTGTTTCAAGTTCTCATTTCATAGTATATGTGGTTCTATCAAATCTATTGTTTACTAAGGATTTTCACTTCTACAAAAACATGAGTATCGAGCTCGAATAATATTGATTGATCTAATAATTTTCTCTTAAATTGGAACATTCTCTTTTAATTATTATCTTGTAATTTGTAACATATATCTTTATAATAATACACTGATGGTTTATTATGTTTCAAATAGCTTAATGAAAAGAACATGTTTATAAATAGAAAAACTTGATTTAAAGCATAGATGGATACACCACCATTACTATTTTACAATTATATCAATCAAATGCTTCATATTTTACATTTATATATAAAAACTTTATGCTACTCTCATTCTAATTTTATTCTCAATAAAATCCATTAATAAAGAACTTGGGAAATGTATCCTCCCTAATTATGCACCATTCTACTATTCAATATCACCTTTGAGTTATCATTTAATTGTTGATCCCACATATTTAATTGTTTGAAAAAGTTAAGTACATCCCAAGTAAAAAGTAAGGAAACAAAACATGTGTTGAATTTTAATTCAAAACCTTCTATTATGGATCCAAATAAAATACTAATCTCATGTTTCTAGTCTTCCTAAAATACATTCAAATTCAAGTTAAAATTTCAGAACAATCCCACAAAAGAGCCAAAATTTAAACATAAAATGCATCCTATACAAACACTTGTAAATCACTTATCCACTTGCAGTAGATCATTATGCCACATTCCCCTAGTATATATCTCTAATTGCATATGAGAATCACTCTCAATTTGCATGTTGTATCACTCAATAACAAGACCTCCAATGATCACTTTATCACCTAACCATAGGGGAATGAGAGATTTTTATTTTCTTCACGCCATATGGAATGTTTATTTCCATATTATAAATCAGTGATGTTTGTATGTGAATATAATTTCTTACAATTGTGTTTTTGGTGGGGAAAGTAAACACCATATTCCCATATTCCACAAAACAATTACTTCAGTAGTCCTAAGGGAATCCAATGTCAAAGGAGGATTGTAGCAACCTAACACATAATCCTCCATAACTTGATAACTCGCTTACACTGATGGATTATTAAGTTTCTACACCATCATATGAATAAGGGATTCATCAACAACTTCACTAAATTCCATAACCCCATATTTTCTCATGGGAACTTCCTTGAATCAAAATCTTGGATCAATAAGCATTTAACATTCTCCATAGTATGGTTAGACGAAAAACAAATGACATGGTGACCAATTTCCTAGCATGTCTTGGTTCATCATTGGAGGTCGGATATACCATCATAACAACAATAGTCATGGAAATGAGTTGCAACTATATGGAGAGAATTCATGAGTGATGACATGGGCCTTCATGGTGATCTTCTCACCTTCTATTTGTCTCTCTTGCTTGATGTTTTGGGGATTTCAAAAATTCCTCTATTGTTAGTGAGTATTATGAAGACTCCATCTTTTCCTTTGTTCATTTGGGATGGATAGCAGGTTACCCTACTACAACTAAAGGTTATATTATCTAATATTATTATCAAGGCCTTTGGAGATCACCTCATACTTGGGTGTGCCAATACTAATAATGTCCCAATGGCCTAGCCTATTTTGTTGGGTTGGTTGAGATGATGGAAGTAGATTCATTTCTAATTTTAGAGAAACAGAATGCTTACTATATGTTATTAGAATTCAAAACTAGCCAATGATCTGATCCAAATAATTCTTCGCTAAGAATTCATTAGAGTCTAGCAAAATTGTGAAGAAAGATAGATGCATAGACATGTAGAATGTAATTATATTAATGTCCATTACATTATGATTGGTATTCAATAATAATAATAATAATAATATATTACATCTTATTGATTGAATTCGAATGGACTAGAGGAAATTCGATAGGCTCACTGAAAAAGCAGGCTTATTTAGCACTAAAACCCCTATCTAGACAAAAAGCTAAAACCAACTCTATGCAAGTGGTCACAAATGGGAAAGTAGATGTTTGGTGGACTAGAGTGACATAAAATAAGAAAGAGGATATATTTCTTGGAAAAAAATATGGAAGTGGTAGGTGGAAAAAGCTAAAAACTGGCTTGAAAACACTATAGTGTAACTTAGGCAACTCAATCCATGAGAAAAGTTGCTAAAATAGATATTTGTCTCATAAAAGTAGGATAAAAGCAGAATAAATATATATAGGGAACATTACCTCATAAAATCTCAGTAAAATAAAGTATGAGGGCGCATCACTAGTCTAAGATGGTCAAAAAGTGCATAATCTGGACCCAAGACACTAGACTAGGTGTTAGTTTGCTATATTATGCCAAATAAAATTGGACCAAGGTTATAAACACTAAATAAATTAATTAAATGATTAATTTACCGAAGGTATAGATGGTTTAATGTTCCAACATATGTTTCCATTAATTTACATAGGTATTACATTGCCAGAACTCAAACCTAGTCCATTGCTTCTCCTTGAGTTCAAGTCACACTATATATCCAGGACATGTGCATAAATATCTTCAAAAATGTGAGTCATTTTGTGGGCTCTACGCTAGGTAATTCTCTCTAGGTTTCTTACATGAGAAGAACTTAGGAAGATATGTGAGGAAATTATATAAGTGGATGTATTACTAACTTATATCAAGTAGAATGATTTATGTTAACATCTAGATGTGTTACAATGACTAGAAAAATCACTAGGCTTCATATGTGAATTCAATTTCAATGTTAGGTTTTGGACTTTGCAGTTATTTAGAGATGGAAAATTTTGTAACAATAACAAGAAGAAATTGACATTAATACCATGGTGCACCGAAATTATTGCGATGAGATGGATCGATAAAATTAATTATGGTAAATAAACTTGATCATATGAACAAATGCCCATGTTTCATTCTGCTAGCTATATTTATTATCAGTATCATGGCCTGTGCACTATTGTATGTGCAAGAGTTCACTATATGGAAATCAAATTCATTATTTTTTTTGACAAGAACGGTTAGGTTGCATTAATCTGCGTTCTGGCAAGCCAGAACCAAAAAGTTACAAATCTGAAGAAGGTTGGTGACCTCTAACAGTGCTGCCAACCTTCTTGTGAAAGTCTTGGGAGACAAATCCCATCTGTTTCTTGAGCTAATTCGAGATAATGACAAAAGGAGCTTACAAGGGTAAATTCTCACAAACTATGAGCAAAGTAGAAGACAAAAGCAAAGAATTTAGACTCAGGGGGATGAAATTTGCCCCTTAAAGTATGGATCCAGCTTTTTCTGAGATCCAAAAGAGATGTTGGAAGCCGTCTCCTTTTCTCTATGTGCCTTGTTGGTCCTTCGCCCTCTGGTAAGGGGTGGAGACGGGACTGAATTGTCTTCAGGTTCAATAGTTCCCACAGAGCTGCTGGAGGGGACTGAAACAGTCGGACCTGCAGGGGCAGGGGGTTCAGGATCTGAAGCCCTGGCTTCCTTCGCATCTATTGAGCCAGGTAGGGCAGGATCCGAAAGTATTTCGTCTACCGGATGGTCTTCCATAACTGTTGTTGCTTGAGGGTATAGGGCTTCTTCTTCTTGCAGTGCTTCAAAGCTGTTTTTAATTTCAAGAGTTGCCTCCGCTGAAGGAGTGGCCTTCGGAACCTGGGCTAGTGATTCCTTTCGCCTTGGCTACCTTCGTCGGTTAGTTACTGGCTGAAAATCATCTCCTTTAGCTGGTTCTGCCACTTCTGAGGCTTTGGGGCAGCATTTTGCGAAGTGACCATAAGTATGGCACCGAAGGCACTTAAAAGGAATCTGCTCGTAGTCCAGCTCTTGGATATGGCGCCATTCCCCCAGGGAGAGCTGAATGGCTTCCGGGAGTCCTTTCTCGAGGTTAAACTCAACACAAACACGAGCACAGGTAAATTGATCACCTTGCGGCTCCACACTGTCCAGGAAACGCCCAAGCTTATTTCCAATGTCCTCCAGAGAACCTTTCCCCCATAGATGCAGGGGGAGATGAAGCAGCCTAACCCAAACAGGGGTTGCAGTGATCTCAGCTCTGGGATTAAAATCAAGAGTCCAAGCGGCTAAGAACAGCCCCCTCGGCCCCATGAAATAGGGACCAGATCTGAAAACTAGATCTCGATCCACTTTGCTAGAGAAGCTGAAAACAAAAAAGCCCCTGCCTACTGCACACAGAGAAACGTTTCCATGTATCAACGATTTCCAGCGTTCTTCCATCCAAGCCTCCACCGATTTGGGGCTAGGCCATAACCCTGTGAACTTTCCGATGAGGGCCTTTTCTGCTAGAAGGAGGGAAAGATTGCATGGCTCTTCTGGAGATAGCTCGAGAGAGGGGATCTCCTCCATATTCTTAACAAACTTAGACGAGAGAGAAGGCTTGGCTTTAGGTCCTGCCGAACGGACTAATGCTGTGAAAGCTTCCAAAGGGTCTTTTTCCATCTCTGCAAACCGGTATGGGGCCATCGTGGAAGGCGGCGACCACCAGCAATGAGGGACGCAGAAGAGCGAGCAATGCAAGCAATAAAAAACGTAGGAAAACTTTGATCCGTGGCCCTGCAAGCAAAGGAGACGAGCGATCCCTGAACAGATCGCGTCCCTGCAAACGAAAACCAGAGTGAGGCGGCTAGGGTTTGAGCCCTAGCCACAGAGATCCCCCGGGCGTCTTCATTTTTCCTCCATTATTAGTATGTAGTAGTTACCATAGCTTGAGTCTTGATGGAAATCAAATTCATTATTACTAAATGTTAGGTCCATTAATTGACAAATTATAATTCTCCCACAATAAGATAAATATTAAAGAAAAGATGTTCAGTCTTGTTGGAGGAACCCTTTGGTCCTCATGAATGTAAACATAATTAATATAATGTAATTATTGTGTTAAGGAAATTAGTTGGAGAGGGTACAACTCCTCCAAAAAAATTCATTATGTACATATACTAATTCAAGATGAATAGAACGCGGTTAAGCGCTTGGCCAAATCTCTGTTCCTCTTTCTAGTTACTATGTGAGTTCTTATTATGTGTTTGAATGTTGTGTTGAAGTCCCTATTCTCAACATCTGGTTCCATTGCCGGTGATACATGCACAAGATGACAACGAGCATGATCAAATGATATCATATCAAGAGATTAAGGATTGGTGGGAGAGAAAGATAGAAAACTATATGCAAAACTATGCAAGAAGAAACAAGTTGACTATTGCTCAAGCAAGAGAAAAGTTCTTCTCCGAGACGCATTAAAAATTCATAGAGTCTGTGTCGTTCATGTTGAAGAAGCTCCTCGATGAAAATACCAACACATGAAAAAGAGCAATAATCAATTCAAACGCTGACCATAGGAGGCCATACAAATCTATCAAAATGGTGCAAAAAAATTGCCGATGAGTTTTGTGAAGAATGTGCTATTGAAGCACGAGTGTCTATCGACAATGTGAAGAAAAGGTTTTATAACGACCTTACTAACCAATTTATGTGTTCTTTACTGATACTTTTGTTCAAGTTCTTGATCAACAAAGGATCAAGGCATATTGTCGAGGCTCAACCCCTATTGTTGTCGCCACTCGCGAATGCGAATTGGGAATAAAAGAAAAGAAAGTGGGAAAAATTTCTTGCAATAATGAGAGTGGGAATATTTTTGAACAAATGAGGTACTGTAATTCCTCGGTTTCCTAAAGATATTCGCTTCAGCAATCGGGGGGTATCCAAACACGTCCTTGATGGAGTATATGTATGATAAACGTCGACAAATGAAAAGAAGACATGACCAGTAGTGAAAATTCAGAAAAAACTGACAAAAATAGAACAATGAGCCACAAAAGCACTTTGGATATCCAAAATATTGAATGAGAAAAGAGGATAAAGTTGTGTGAAGAATTAAGGGAGAAGGTTAGTGCGCTCCATAAAAATGAAAGTCAGGTATAGCAACATATGCAAAAGGAAATACGCCAAATTCGAATCAAACTCGACAATAAGGGGGCGTTGATGAAGCTTTTTTTCCGATTGATGAAGACTTCTGGATTGAGCGTAGTAGACCTCTCCAAGTGAAAATACACGAGAATATAAAACCACAATCAATGCAGAATCTAACTCAAAGTGATCAAGTACAAGATATTATCAAAAAATATTTATGACTTTATGTTGGTCAGTCGAGAATCTGGAGTGGGAAAAACAACGAAGGAGATGAAGTTGACACATTATTAATTCATCAACCAGAAGAAGGGAATTGGGTCGCTCTTCAACATGAATTCTCAAACATAATTTTTCATATACTCTATTCAAATCATGCGGAAGAACCCCCCAGCCACTTCCAACATCAAGTGATTCGTTGAGTCCATCAAAAAATCCGAAGAGAAGTGAAATTCAGATTGAGAAAAATTTTACCTGGGTTTCAACAGAATGAATTGAAGAAAGCTTACCTTCGATAACCAACTAAGAACCTAGAGAAGCTCAAGAAGCTATCATTGAAAGTGAAGAACAAGCTCTAACACCTGTCAATACACATTTATAAATAGTAGATGTCGAAGTTATTCAAGAAAGTAATTTGTCGCTAAAAGCAATCCACCGTCGCCACCAGTAAGCTTAGAGATCGAAGTTGTAGCAGACATGGCACACACAACAACACACATTCCTTTATATGAATGCGATGAAGAACCTAGAAAGCATTGGTTTGTATGTGAATCGATATGGGAAGCTAACACCCTTACTAGTGAAGACTGACAAATGGAAAAATTTGTTCGAGCATTGTGAAAAAGAGCTCTAAGCTGGTATATGACATACATAAAAAAAGCACCCAATGAAACAAAAGCTCAAATTAAACAACAGTTCTTATCCTTCTTTAAAACACCGGATCTGAAGTGCTTGGCTGCTAAAACATTGAAGACTACAGTGAAAAATCTGACAGAAACTGTGAGGGAGTGTGACAATAGATTCAAAGACCTACTGATCTAGCTCGACTATAATATTGAGGAAAATTTGTTGATCCAATGGTTTGTGGCTGGTCTATCATAGAAGATTAGAATACACATCCTTTTTCATGACTTCACCACATACGAAGAAGACCTGATGAAGGAATTACAAATAGAAATGTATGACAACTACCCCATAGTCCTTGTCGACAGACGTATCGGGGAAAAACTTGAAATCATGCAGAAATCCATCCGAGAAATCAGCCTCAGAGGAGCATAATTCTGGTGTACAAAATGCTCGACAACAGGGCATACAAAAGACTATTATCATCATGATTACCAATGAAAAGACATTCGGTTTGTATAGACAAAGTGCTTCTGCAATATCTTCCAAGAGAATGACTCTCATGCCACAAAATACTATCCATATAATATGAAGAACAAGCAAGCTCGGTGGTGCGCTATATGCAAAGTCAATTCTCATTCCATAACAGAATTTCATTTGAACTGAAAGAACAAACAAAACTATCAGCTAGTAGACCAGACTAATACTGTCGACCAAAGAAATGATAGAAATGATAGAAATGAAAGGAATGATAGAAATTACTGGAGTGATATAAATGACAGATATCAAAGGAATGATGACATAAGATATGATCGGTGTAATGATAACTTCAACCGAGAGGAGGATTCCAAGGTCGAGGTATAACCAACCTCGTCAACCCATGCAGTGTTTCACATGTTTTAATGAAGGACATCGCCATGTAGAATGTTCTTACAAATATCAAACAGATCTGAAAATTTGTACAAAGTTTGGAGTAGGGGATCACTATTTGGAGGATTTCCCTACCATGCTTGAAAAGATCAATAATAAAAAGAATGTTAATATATTATCCTATTTTCCTAAATCTGATATAATTAGAACTAAAAACCTTCAGATTGTAAGGAGGAAAGGTACTATAATTGGTCATGATAATCCACAAATTAGCAAATTAAATAATAAAGAGGATTATCCGAACCCCAATGAGAAAAAAACATTTGTTTAATAATGCATTTGAAATATTTGAAGAACTGTTATCTCAAGAAGATAATGATGAAGCTCGACAAGAATCTACTAATGATTTTCTCAAATTAATAACTACAAAGGAAGCTTTCGTGAAGTTAATAGACTCGATGTACAATATTAAAATCAGCAGTGTCAAAGCAAAGCAAACAAAAAACATATGTCGACTAAATAAAAAAGACAAGAATGACACAGACCCTCTTGTTGACTTAGAAATAAAAGGATACTGTGTCCGACAGGTAGTCCCTGAATTTTGATCACAAGTAAATATCATGACTCGTGATACTTGGGAGAACCTTAGTCGACCGCAACTACAAGAGTCAGGCATCTACTTGAAACTAGTGGACCAAGGTCTAATAGAACCAATTAGAGTATGGAAAGATGTTGAAACATCCATCAAGGGCATAATGACAAAAGTTGACTTTGAAATCATAAACCCAAAATATGGATCTAATTCATTCCTAGGATTAGTTGGTCGACCATGGGGAAGAAAAATGAAGGCATCAATATCACTTGACAAAGAACAAATCAAACTCAAAGAAAATGGCTAGAAATTCATAGTACCAATTCACCCGTCGCAAGGATAGACTTGGACATAACCAATTGATGATGATAACGACATCCAACAACTGTACGAGATAAATAATAATGAATACTATACTGAGCGTAATTCACAAGAAGAGGCCCATATCGGCAATCTTGCATCAATCGGATACAATTCAGATGCCGAACTATATGACTGGAAGATAGAGAACTATGAACTACAAGCAAGAGAATGTTGGACAATCAAAGCTATTCCCAAATAGAAAATAAAGCAATGCTTCTCTATCTCTACCATCCCAAAGATATTCAAAATAAAAAACCAAGAATATCCAACACTAGCACCAACGAAGAATGACTAGACATACACTAATCCATTGAGATACAAAGAACATGGATCTTTGTCTTTACATGTCGAAGAGGTATTAAAGAATGTCGGAGAACAAGGACGACTCCTGATCTTGGTCAAGACATTCACAGGTCAAGCAACAAGATGGTGGGATACGCACCATTTGAGACCCCAGACTTGGACCACAACATTGACATATTTTCCTGAAATATTTAGAGGAAAGAAACTAACAGCTCAAGCAATAATTCCACTATTCACACAAGGACAAGATCTTGAAGTACACATCAATAACTATGAAAGGGAATGGAAAATATTGTATTATTTTAGAGCTAGGATCACTCAACAGTAGAAAATATCACGAGAATTTACTCATGTATTGCAGGAAGAAGAAGAAGAAATGCTTAATAAATAATCACTTATTACACAGAAAATAGAGAAGAAAATTTGTATCATACATCAATTATAAGTTGGCACTCAGTAATGTGAATAATAACTAAATACAATGAATGATATTCGAATGCCACTAAGATCATTCAAATTATCCTTAGTGTGTATCTTGGATATCATTGGAGACATCATCGAAACCAGTGGCAGTGGTCATAAAAGTCAACTCTTCAGTCAAATGAGTCTAACTGAGTCTAACTTAGTGCATGGGAACTGATGTAGAGAAGGAGACTCCAATGTGGGTGCATGAGGAGCTGTCAGTAGTCAGTGGAGCTCAAACTAGTCTCTGCATGTTCGTATCTAAGTGCTTGAGTCAGTTAAGTGATCAATCATCCCCTGAATCAAGGAACTGAGTCATCAACCAACTAACTAACTAACGTAACTCCTAAATAGGTGGAATAAGATACACATGTTCTCTGGTGATGAAAACAAGGGCGTATCAGTGGCTTGGAGGGATAAAAATGAGTATAAATAAGTTCCTGGGGGATGCAACTTAAGGACTAGGTGCTGGGAGACTACCATATTGATGGATGGATAGATCCAATTGCATGGAAATGCATGCATATGACTGGATGCATGAAAAATAAAAAAATGATGCTGAGAATATTCCAACACCCCCCAGCAAGCTATACTATGAGGTAGTAACTGAAAAGTAAAAGTAGGGCCATGGTGACTAAGAACAAAGGCCACCCCATACTACAATCTAAATAATAAAAGAGGAAAGAGGGAAAACCCAATGGGAAGAAATCCTTCCCTCAAAATAGACTAAAGGATGCTAATGTAGCATATCATCACTCACCCCAAGAAGACATCTAAGGTAAGTGTACTTCTTCACTAACAATTTCTTAGTGAATATATCTGCAATACACTCTTTCGTCGGAAGGTAGAGCAGTGATATAATGTAATCATGAACCAATCCTCTGATGTAATGCATGTGTATCCAAATGTGTTTGGTTCTCTGTCTCAGAAACGGATCTTTGGAAATCCTGATAGCACTCTGATTGTCACAACAGATGACTGGTGGAGTACTAAATCGAATCCCATACCTTGACAAGATGACCCAAAACCAGATGCACCGTGTGGCTGCATTGACTGCACCTTTGTGGATTTCCACCTACATTCACGCAATTCAAAGAAGGAGAATGACTGATCAATGAAAGAAGAGTTCAAGAATGGATGGATACAAAAATAAAGACGAAAGAAATTGACATATCGAATGATGAATGACCAAAAATGGAAAAATTTGGTGATGAATGGAATGAAGAACAAACAACAGAAATCACAAACCCCCTCAAGGAATTTCAAGATGTATTAGCAAAAAACTACAAATATCTGAAAGGACTAGTACAGGAAATGGGAGAAATGAGGATCGACACTAAACTAGAGGCAAAGCTAGTGAAGAAAAGGTCGTACAAGCTAGCACAAAAATATAAGAAAATTGTTAAGAAAGAGATCGACAACATGCTTGCCGCTGGAATCATCTACCCTATTGATCAAGAAGAATGGCGAAGTCCAATGGTCGTCCAACCAAATAAATATGATCTGACTCGACTTCGAACATGTGTCAACTTCAGAGAGCTCAATAAAGTAACACTTACTGACCCTTTTTCCACTCCTTTTGCTGACAAAATTATTAATGAAGTTGCAGGTCATGAGTGTTAATCATTCATAGATGGATTCTCTAGATACAACCAAGTAACCATCACCGAAGAGGACCACAAGAAGACTATGTTCATCTGTGAATTCATATCATTCCCTTACAAAGTTATGCCATTTGAACTAAAGAATGCACTGTATGTATTTTCTAGAATTGTTGTCAAATCATTCCAAGAGTACATATATAAAACCATGGTTCTATACTTCGATGACTGGAAAATATATTCCATGTTGAAGGATCACTATAAATGGATTAGACTGAAATGGATAATTCATTATCATTTCCTTACAACCTTTACCTTTGGGGCCTTCTGTGGTATCATCGCCCCTATAATCCCGAAAATGTTGTACCACAACAGAGGATTAAGTGCTTCATCTATTTGAACATGTGAACATTATCCTTGCTGAGTTATTATGTACTTGGAAATATGTTATGATGAACTTGGAATTTCTCTTTTGTTAGGCTGTGTGGGAAAACCCAAGAAAGAGACTCGATGGTATCTATAGGGACTAGTTAAGCTAAAAGAAGAAGAATATCAATAATAAATGCATATATGAAACTCAAAAAACTAAATAATTCCATAAAATAGAGAAGACACCCTCTCGAAACATAACTAAAATGCCAAGTGTCACCATCCTAATAATATATATTAAAAATAGAACTCCTCCTATAGAAAATACTAAAAAAGAATGTTAATGAAGCTATAGAAGAATATGAAAAGAAAAAAAATGAAACCATAGAATAAAGAAAAAGAAGGAAAGAAAGGGAAAGAGGTGTTAGTTGCTTGGTATCTGTGCATCAGCTGAGAAAGGTCCAAGTTCATTTTTGGTTTAGAAATATTTATGGACATAGAGTGTGAACACTAGAGGTGATGATGTAGCTGTGTTGCATGAGTATTGTTTTGGTTGGAGTACTACCTGATTACGTTTTGGTGGTCGTACTTTCGATTTCTTTTTTTGGTAGGAGGACTACTTGTATGAATGATCTATGGAAGGATAGTAAAATAAACCTTGTATAGATAAGTCCTAGAGAGACATAGATCCCCTGATATCACTTCTCTGAGTACTTATATAGTGTAAGTTGCGCCTTGGAGTGAGTGTCTCTTCTAGTTGGTCGAAAAATATAACAAAAAAATAGTAGATCTAATTATCCCTGAGGATAAAAGAAAATGAAATATAAATCCTAGAGGGACTAGGACCTGGCTCGAAGGTGTCTATGTGAAAACAAAGTTTATGTGTTTTCTACATTCTATGGTTTGGTTGACCATTGTTTTCCCAATAGTGGTTTGTAGAACGAACATCCTAATATCAAAGAAAATAAGTACAATTCCATGGTTCTCTCTCTCTCTCTCTCTCTCTCTCTCTTTCTCTCTCTCTCTCTCTCTATATATATATATATATATAGAACTATTGCACATATGACATAGAAATGTATTCATCATGGTTTTACCTTTGGACATGAAATTCGGTGGCCATGCTCCTAGACCTAGGCCATATGCACCACGATATCTATGTAGGCATAGTCTTTTGTTTTATGTGTTTATACATTGTTTTATGGCATTGATTGATGGTAAAATAACAACAAACTATCAACAAGAGAGGTTATATATATAGATATAGATAGATAGAGAGATAGACAGATATAGATATATATATAAGTAAATAAAACAAATCAATTACAATTTCTGCTTTTGAAAATTATTTAAAAAAATTAAGGAGATTTTGAAATGTTTACCTATAGTAGACTTCCTGGAGCTCACTAATTTCAATTCACTCCCACTGTTCACTTTCGAACCAAAAACTTAGGTTCCCCTCTCCTCCCAACCTAATCCCCTTAGCTAAAATTCGAGATCCCCCAATCTCCCGACCGATAATATATACCAATCAACTATTTCCCCTCATGAGAATTCCCCACTGTAAAAACTCTTGCACTCTCTAATCCCTCCTTCATCCCTCACTCCATGAAAAATACCCTCCCTTATTATCCAAATGCCCTATTCAAATGTCATCTTGCATGGATTATTCCACTTGGAATCCATGCACATAATATTTGTATGGATGAAAAGTGGGGTAATCCTCAATTACCGATATATATATATATATATATATATATATATATATATATATATATATATATATATATATATATATATATATATATATATTATGGAATATGTGTTATAATCTTTGCATGTGTGGGGGGGTGTCTTTGACCATGCACCTAATGATCCCCTCCATTTGGTGCTATGTTGTATGCTCCAGGAGTTGCACATGGTGCTGGATCAGGGGGGATTATAGGGGTGGTGTGGCGATGCCCTCTCCGTTCCACAAAGTGAGTTCAAAAAAAAATTGGGCTATTTTGGGACTATTTTTGGGTTCTTTCTAAAAATATTTAATTTAATCCCGATTAAGGGATTGGAGTCTATTTGATAATCCGAGTTAAGTTGGCTTCCCTACTGGAAAGACCACAAAGGTGTGTTGCTAAGTTGCCTACTGGAGGAAGAAGCTAAGCATATTAAGAAAGAATTTCATAAGGGAGATTGTGACGGACATCATTCTTGGAAAGTAACAGTAAACAAGATCTTGAGGGCCGGTTTCTATTGGCCTACCATGTTCAGAGATGTGTATAAAGAAACTGTTGCTTGTCACCAATGTCAAATTTTTTAAGGAAAGAGGAAAGATGTCTCACTACCCTTTCACCCAGTCATTGTAGAAGCTCCTTTTCAACAATGGGGACTAGATTTCATTGGGGAAATAAACCCTAACTCTTCTAGGCAACATAGGTGGATATTGACAACTGTTGATTACTTTACCAAATGGATAGAAGCTATACCCACTAGGAATGCAACATAAAATGTTATTATGGACTTTCTGGAGGATAAAATCCTATCTAGGTTTGGATTCCCCAAAAGAATTCTGACTGATAATGGGCCTACCTTTTGTTCTAAGAAGATGATTAATTTTTTTCACAAATACCATATCAGTCTGAACCACTCTATAGCATACTACCCGCAGGGAAATGAACTAGCAGAGTTTTCCAACAAAATCCTAGTAAGAATCATAAAGAAATTGTTGGAAGAGAATAAAAGGGCTTGGCATACAAAACTGAGGTATGCCCTATGGGTTGATCGAATAAGCACGAAAAGAGCCATTGGGATGTCCCCTTTTTAGTTGGTATATGGAGCCGAGGTGGTGTTTCCAGCATATCTAGGGATGTCGGTCATGAAGTTGCTGCAAGGAATGGAGGAAGAGCCGAAGCATATCCAGAGGAGAATAAGCTAGATAATTGAGCTAAGTTAGCTAAGGACGAAAGCACACGACAAAGTGCAGGGACACCAAGAAAAGATGAAGGAAGCTTTCGACAAGAAAGCCAAAGAAGATGAATTCAAGGTAAATGAATTGGTCCTGAAATGGGATGCCCCCAGAGAAGATAAACATGGAAAATTTGACCATATGTGGATGGGTCCATATGTTATCGCAACAAGTTGAGGGTTAAATTCTTTTATCCTAGAAATGCAAGATGGATCCGCCTGGTCTGGAGGATCGGTCAATGGAAAGTTCCTAAAGCACTATCTATCCTAGAGGCGCCAGGCGACCCATGTACCATAACTTGTATATATGTATATTTTTTATCGTTATAGTTGTTACGAAGTTTTTGTTTTGGGGAGAAATTGAAGAGACTTGAAGCCCGAAAGTGAAGGCCCTTAGGTCAAGAAGGAGAAGCCATGATTTTATTTTTGAAGGTTCTGCCTAGATATGCAGCAAGTATGGTCCTTAGTTACTAGAAAGAAGTCTCAGTCTAGGGTTTGAAGGAGTCGCCCAATGGATCAGATACTTAATCTACAGAGTTCTTTGCTACCTCGCAGGGAGGATATCATCCCCTTTGGAGCCAGTTGTTAACACCCATATATTTTTCTACAATATGTAGTTGAATGGAAGGGATGGAGGGTCAAAATGTACCTAGTAGAGAACCCTAGATATCCTCCATGCTCCAGATCTAGGTGCTAATGGGAAATACTACGAGGTCTAAGAAGAACCAAATGTGTAAAAGTGTTGATGTATATGTAACTTCGGAATGTATTTCACATATATGTATATTGTATTCCTATATAGATGTTATTATTCCTCTATACGGAAGTGGTTGTATTCCTATAGAGATGTTATTATTCCTCTATATGGAAGTGTCGTCATTTATATTGTAAGTGTAGTAACTTATACTTGATGGGTTATTAGACCACCTTGTTGGGGTCCGCCCTGTATAAGACATGTGGGTCAAAGGGTTATTATACCACCCTATTAGGGGTCGGCCATGTGGGTCAATGGGTTATTAGACCGCCCTAGTGGGGGTCGGCCCGGTTAGCATTATGTTAAGTGGTTAAGTTGAGGCCAACCTAATTGAGTAAAGGTCAAGTCAAGTCAGTGTATAAATAGAGAGTGTGTCTCTCTCATTTTACACATTCTATTCTCTCACTCACACTTGGGAGAGTGGCACACTTGCGGAGGAGGAGGCTCTGCTGCTAGGAGAAGACTATCTCTTGTATTTTGGTTGTATCATTTCTCTATCTATCTCTGAGGAAGTTATTGGGGTTTTTCACCTTTATGGTTTTCCACCAGTAAACTCTGTGTCTCTTGTGTGCTTGCATTATTGTGTCCATGATTGATATGATGTAGATTTGCTGTACATGTTGTTCTCTTAGTTAAGATCCTAGATCATATTGAAGTAAATTCTGAAAATTTAACATGGTATCAGAGCTAGCCTGAAAGAAGGCATGATATGGCATGTATGACACTTGTTGCACTTACGATGCTAAGGATTGATATAGAAAAAACAAGTCATCGTAGCACGTTCACTATAAATCTATTTTGGGGAAGTTTACGGATCTGAAACTTTTATAGGTCGAAGATCAGATCCCCATGTACCTTGTGTCCAAAGGAAAACCTCTAAGTCGTTGTACTTTGTGATTTATGATATGTACAATATGGGGTTTCGACCTCTTCTAGATCTGAGTCAAAATCAGGTGGCCTTGGGAAAAAGGTCATAACTTGGGCTAGGAAGCTCCAAATGAAATTTCGTAAAAAATTTTAGGTAGTACACAAACTCTAATATCTCAAGAAACATTTTCAAAGGCCGAAGTTGAACCAGTGACACGCGACACACCGTACAAGTTGGCTCTCCTATAGTATTCCATAAGTAGGTCACGTTGTGACACTTGGCATAACTCTCTCTTAGAGAATCCAATTGAGTTCATACCTATTGGGATGGAAATATAACAGGTCGGGCTATCTCAAAAAAATTGTTTAGAGTCCAGAAGTTGAAACAGTGACACATGGAACGCCTTACAAGTTCACTCTCATGTATTATCCCATAAACAGGTCATGTTGCAACTCTTGGCATAACTCTCTCTCAAAGAATCCAATTGAGTTCAGACCTATCAACATGGAAAGAAAACAGGTTGGGATGTCTCAGGAAAATGTTTTAGACCCTATGGATTGAAAAGTTCAGAGTTACTCTAGAAACAATCAAGTACATATTTTTGTCAAAACAGAATTATTTTTGAGTACCTTCATTCATGGCTTCCGGAATTTAGGGCTTCGGAGAAAGTTGAAATTTTTGTAATTGGAGACCACGGCTGGATGCTAGTCATCAAAATTGAAATTTAGAGACCAAGATCAAATTTTTGGGTTGGGAAGAAGGCCAGGCTTGATCAAACCCCATTTCGGGACTTTGATCGGAAAGATGGAAAATTAGGGCTTCTGTAAAAATTGGAATTTTGGAAATCTGTGACCACGGCTGGAAGCTCCTCAGAAAAATCAAAGCTTAGAGTTTTGAATCAAATCTTTTCGTTGGTTGAAGATTCGAGAAATTCAAACCCTATTTCAAGGTCCTCCCTAGTGAATCTAGAAATCTAAAAGGCAATTTTGAGGGGTGAAACTTTGCAGTTTTCAAATTCTGAATATACCAACTTGATCAGCTCATCAAGGCACATATTTCTATCCTTTCGAAAGTTTGAAATTCAAAGTTTGAATTTTTGGTGTTTCTTTGACAAACTCTAATCTAGCTCTAGGTCCAGTTCTTGCAAATCAGGTGGATTGGGTTAATCCTAGAAGAAGATGGATTGGTCACCTGCATAACTGAAGAAGTTCCTGTCTCAGAGGGAGATGAGGATAAAGCCTTCCATAAGAAGATTACAAGCAATCTTGACAGGTATGGCTTACAGGAATGTTTCATGGTTAAGTTTATCATATGTTTGTCTTCATATCATTACAGTACAATCTTGATTAATTACTGGACTTGTCGTATCACCTTAATAGAAGATATTCATTGATTAAGGTTTTGACACTTATGATTGTACTAATGCATTGTGATTTTGTATGAGGTTTATGTTGTTTTCTAACACAAAACGTACACCAAGAAAGTCAAATCATGTTCTACTTCAAGAACATATGCTCATGGTGACATGAAGACAAAGATTCATCCATTGTCATGGATCACATAGAAGATCTACTTTCGAGGTATTTATAACTGTTGATGTATATGTAACTTCAGAATGTATTTCATATATATTTATTGTACCCTTATTAGAGATGTGTTATTCCTCTATAAGGAAGTGTCGTCATGTGGATTGACAAGTGTCGCAAGTGTGTGTACTTGCCGATGGGTTATTAGACCACCATGTGTGGGGTCACCCCTGAAATCTATATTATATTGTGGATGTATCTAGATAGACAAGTCGGCCCCATAGTGTAACTCGGAAAATAGGTTAAGTATAAATAGAGATCAAGAGATCTCTATTTGCATCATTCGAAAAGTCACACTTCTCTCACTCAGAAAGTGGCACACTAGTGAGGAGGAGGATCATCTGCTACCAGGAGACTATCTCAAATGTATTTTGGTTGTACTTTGGTTGAGCCATTGCTCTCTCTATCTCTGAGGAAGTCGTGGGGTTTTTCACCTTAGGGTTTTCCACACGGAAACTCTATGTCTCTTGTCTCTCATGCTTTTGATTCTTGTGATGCTTGTGATGCTTATTGTGATTGTTATGCATTGATATACTATATATGTTATTCTCTCAGTAAAGATCCAAGAGTATTGTGAATTAATGCTCAAAATTAACATGGTATCAGAGCTAACCTGAGAAGAAGACATTGTGCAGTGACAGAAACTTGAGTTTCTTGTTTATTGGGTTTCTCTCAACAGATTTTGGAAAAGCAGTATAGTAGATTGACTCTACTCATCAAGGAGAATCTATTTGTCCAATCAAAATTCAATTCTGAGCATTTTCAGATTTGGCCCTAAAATGTAGGGTTTCCACAAAAATAGGAATTTCTGAACTCTGAAGACATAGCTGGAAGCTCCTTGCAAAAATCGAAGTTTAGAGCTTTGGATCGAGATTTGTGGCTGGGTAGATCTCCAGGAAACTCAAACCCTAATTTAGGGCTCTCCCAAGTGAACCTGGGAGGACAAAAAGATAAATCTGAAGGGTAAAGCTTTGCTGATCTCAAATTCTGAATGCACCAGGATGATCAGCTCATCAAGGCGCATCTTTCTATCCTTTCAGAAATTTGAAATTCACATTTTGAATTTTTAGGGTTTTTTTCGACAAACCCTAATCTGGGACCAAATCCAGTTTTCAGCATTTCAAGTGCTAAGACCTAAATCTTTTCTATTTCCATTTGAAGTACTCTTTAAGATGTCTCACCACACCAAGATTGAGGATAAGCTTGAAGGGGCTGATAACTTCCGAGCTTGGAAGTATAGGATTGGGTTAATCCTAGAAGAGAATGAGTTCGACTCATATATAAAAGAAGACATCCCTATCCCAGAGGATGAATATGCAAAGGTATTGCATAAGAAGAACTTGGTCAAGGCAAAGAGAATCATTTATGATTCTATCAAAGACCATATCATACCCCATGTGTCTTCTTTAAAGACACCCAAGGAGATGTTTGACTCTTTGACCAAGCTATTTGAAGGGAAGAACATAAATCGGAAGATGACTCTACAAAATCGATTGAAAGGGGTCAAGATGTTAAATGGAGAAACCATTCAATCTTACTTCTCCAAGGTCTCTCAGATCAAGGAGCAACATGGAGCTGTGGATGAAGTAGTGGACAATGGTGAAGTTGTTATGACCACTCTGAATGGTCTACCTAGGTGATGGGACTCCTTTATTCAAGGAATCTGTGCAAGAAAGAAATTGATCCCTTTCAGTAAACTATGGGAGGAATGCTCTGAAGAATAAGGTAGACTTGTAGCTTGTGAGGAAAAGATGGGAGGTGAAGATCAAGCTCTCGCAACTCACACCAAAAGAAGCAAGCCCAAGAAGGAGCACTCTCGCTACAAAAGATGCTATCACAAGGATAAGAAGGATCTAAGATGCTTCACATGCAATGAGAAGGGTTTCTTTGCTTCAAATTGTCCCAAGAACAAAAGGGATAATAAAATCAACTCCGGTAAGAAGAATAAGGGCAGCAAAAGAAAGTTCCATGCTCATGCTTCTGAGGATGACGAACCTCCAAAGAAGAAGGCCAGGGCAGAAAGTGATGATTGTGATGATGACTCATCAAGTGAAGAAGAGTATGTTCTAATCTCTACTCTCACAGGTACTATCTCCCATGCTTGTAATGTTTGGTTGATTGACAATGAGGCTTCTAAACACATGACTGGGTTCAAGGAATCTTTTGTAAACCTATCTGAACATGAATCACCTCATAAGGTAAAACTTGGGGATGATTTTCAATACCAAATCAAAGGAAGTGGTGAAGCCTCCTATAACCTAGATTCTGGAAAATCTCTGAAGATGAAAGAATTCCTTTATGTACCCGGGCTCAAGAAGAACTTACTCTACATCTCTGCTTTGGATGCAAAAGGTATGAGGGTTGCATTTGTGGATGGACAAGTCCTAATGTGGCCAAATGGAAAGACCATAGATGATGCAGTAGTGATTGGAGAGCAAGAGGGAGGTTTGTATAAATTGAAGGGACAACCTAAACATGCCATGGTGCATGAATCCATGGAACGAAGTGAACTTTGGCATAGAAAACTTGCTCATATGCACTATAGGGCACTTCCAATTGCAATCAAGGCTGTAGAGGGTCTTCCTAAAATCAAGACCAAACATGAAGGTGTTTGCAAAGGATCTGCAAAAGGTAAGAACATTAAGAAGGCTTTCCAAGTAGTGAAAGAAAGGCAAAAGATATCCTAGAAATCATCCACTCAGATGTATGTGGTCCTATGTCATCCAGTTCTCTAAGTGGGTATGTTTACTATGTCTCATTTATTGATGACTTATCTAGGAAGACTTGGGTATACTTCTTGAAGAAAAAAGATGAGGTGTTTGATAAATTCAAGGAATTCAAAACCTTGATGGAGAATCAAACTGACAAGAACATCAAAACATTCAGATCTGACAAGGGTGGAGAATTCACCTCAGGTGACTTCAAGAATATTTGCAGTGATTCAGGGATTAAGAGGGAGTTGACTGCTCCTTATAATCCTCAACAAAATGGGGTTGTAGAAAGGAAGAACAGAACAATCATGGAAGCAGCAAGGGAAATACTGCATGACCATGATCTACCTATGCATCTATGGGCAGAGGTAGCTAGAATAGCTGTATATGTGTAGAACAGAACACCCCACAAGATATTGGACAACAAGACACCAGAAGTCTTTTCTAGTAAGAAACCTGAAGTCAACCATCTTAGAATATTTGGTTGTCCAGTATACACTCATGTCCCAAAGGAAAAGAGGACCAAACTAGATCCTTCAAGAAAGAAGGGTATCTTTGTGGGTTAGAGTGAAAGCTCGAAGGCTTACAGATTATACTTTCCAGGGTTCAAGAAGATTGATGTCAGCAAAGATGAATATAATTTAAAGGAGAAGTAATCCAAGAAGCAAAGATCAAGAGGGAGCACACTCCAACAGCTCCTGCAAGGGTGCATATTTTCAGAGGGAGTTGACCATCTTCCTACATTCCACAACCAAAAGGTGTAGAAGAAGTTACTTCAGCAGCTCTTGCTAGGAAGCAAAGACTCAGAGGGAGTCCACCCAATAAACAAAAAAAGATAAGTATTTCAATTATCATTTATTTCCTATTTTTGTTTAAATAATATTATGCTTATGTTCCTAGACTTAGGAGATGTATTGTGCATATTAGAATGATTGCATTAATGAATAGTATACTACTAATATGCATGTGATGGGTAAGTGGCCTATGGCACTGTACAACATTCCAGTGCTACTTATCTAGAATGAAACCTCTTTGTTGACATGTTGGGAGTAGTGCAAACTCTTAACAATGTTCTGGTAGAGACTGGAAGGCATCTAGAAAGTTGGAACATGGATAAATGTTGTATTGAAGCATTGGCTAAGATAATTGCATGAATGCATGACATATTTCTTTATGTGTAAAGAATTTCTTCTAAAAATTATGAGATGTTTCTAATCATGCAATTTAACTTGTTTTGTAGGAAAGACCGTATATCTTCAACTACAAAAGAAGGACTACAACATTTGTTCCAGCAACAAAGATATATATTGAAGATATTGAAGTTCCCAGGATCTGGGATGAAGAAATGGAATTCCATGATCCGTCGATCATGAAGAAGATGTTTGAGATGTAGTCCCAAGACCTGACAGGGAGTCATATGTGTGCAGAAAGTCTTGTATGGCTTGTAGCAAGGTCCCAGAACTTGTTGTGATACAAAGAGGAGGCTTGATGCTGAGTTCGATATGAAAGATTTGGGAATGATGTATTATTTCCTAGGTATGGAGGTGTGGCAGAGTGCAGGTGGGATCTTCCTTGGTCAAGGGAAGTACATAGGAGATATCCTGAAGAGATTCAGGATGATGGATTGCAAGTCCATGAGCACGCCTACGGCATCGAATCCGAAGCTTCTATGTGATGCTTCATCTGAGCCGGTTGATGTCTCTATGTATCGTCAGATGATTGGGTCCTTGATGTACTTGACGAACATGAGACTAGATATTTGCTTTGCTGTGAACACATTGAGCTAGTTCTTGATGGATCCGAGGAGTGTTCACCTGGTTACAGTAAAGCATGTTCTGAGGTACTTGAAGGGTACAGTGGATTATGGGTTCAAGTATGAGGCGAATAAAAAGTTTAAACTATAGGGTTATGTTGATTCAGATTCGGCTGGCAGTGCTACAGATAGGAAGAGCACATCTGGGTGTTGCTTCAGTATGGGATCAGGTGTGATCTCTTGGTTTAGTAGGAAGCAGTCCTGCGTAGCACTGAGTATAGCTGAGGTAGAGTTTGTTGTAGCCTATTCAACTATTTGTGAGGTAGTATGGCTATGGAAGCTACTGTCTAAGTTATTTGATCTCCCGTTGGATGCTACAGGTATCTTCTGTGATAACCAAAGTTGTGTGAAGTTGTCCGAGAACCCAGTGTTTCATGACAGGTCGAAACACATAGAGATCAAATATCACTATATCAGGGATATAGTGCAGAGAGGAGCTATGAAGCTCCTGTATGTTACGACGGACGAGCAGATTGTAGATGTGCCGACGAAGCCACTAGCCAAGGTGAAGTTTGAGTACTTCAGAAAGAGGCTTGGTGTTCTTCCGATTGATGACACTTCAAGGAAGAAGTGATGGACACATTTGTTGAAGCCATTCCAAGCATGTTGGAAGGAGGATCCTTCACATGTTTGTGGAGGTAAGCACTAGCTGATGAGCATCAGGATGATGTTCTAGTTTCTACTTTGTATGATCAGTTGGATCATTTATATGTATGTACGCATCATGTTGGATGCTGGATATGATCAGTTGGATCATTTATATGTATGTATGCATCATGTTCGATGCTTGGACCATGTATCTATATATGTATCAGGTGGATACATTGTATGATCTAGTGGATCATGTATGGTGATATGTATCATGTATTTGTATTTGTATCAGGTGGATACACTATATGATAAGGTGGATCATGTATGATGATATGTATCAGGTAGATACTTGGTATGCATCAGGTAGATGCATTGTATGATCACGATGATCGTGGATGACAAGCTTCAGGATGTTGCTCCAGATGGCATGCAGTAGAATGTTGCAGTGATGATGATCAGGATGATCATGTGTACATCAGGATGATGTATGGTGAGTATTAGGTTGATACTCTATGGGCGTGGATCAAGTTGTGTAGATGAGCATATAATTTGGCCCTGGGAGATTTGCAGATAGTCTTTCAAGGTTTTCCCTATGGCATATAATTTGGCCCTAGGATATCTGGAAAATGCTCTTTCAAGGTTTTTCTCTGCGAGGACATATAATTTGGCCATGGGAGATTTGCAGATAGTCTTTCGAGGTTTTTCCTATGGCATATAATTTGGCCTTGGGATATATGGCAGATGCTCTTTCGAGGTTTTGTCCTATGGCATATAATATGTCCCTAGGAGATCCAATAGGTTGATCTGTGTGATAGTAATAAGTCCTGGGATGCTCTTGCGAGGTTTTTCCATGACCACATATAATCTGTCCCTGGGAGATCCTATAGGTAGAGTTGTGTGCTCGTAACAGCCTGGGCTGCTCTTGCGAGGTTTTGTGGTGACCACATATAATCTGTCCCTGGGAGATCCTATAGGTATAGTTGTGTGCTCGTAATAGCCTGGGATGCTCTTGCGAGGTTTTGTGGTGAGGTCACATATAATATGGCCCTGGGAGATCCTATAGGTAGAGCCGTGTGCTTGTAACAGTCTGGGATGCTCTTTCAAGGTTTTGTGATCCACGTAATAAGTCCTGAGGATTCGACAATATGGCTAGTGATGACGAAGACCTACAGGTGGTGGGTCTACATCCAATATGAAAAAGTACTAGCTCTGTAAAACTTCCTATGATGAGTAGAGTTAGAGATTGGTTGAGATAGCAGGAGCAGTGATGATGATTATGACGATGCATCAATGACGATGATCCTGAGAAGAAGACTTGTCTAGCATATTTGTGTCGAGAAATACCTTCCTAGTTAAGAGGGAGTGTTGATGTAGATGTAACTACAGAATGTATTTCATCTATGTATTTCATATATATTTATTGTACCCTTATTAGAGATGTGTTATTCCTCTATAAGTAAGTGTCGTCATGTAGATTGACAAGTGTCGCAAGTGTGTGTACTTGTCGATGGGTTATTAGACCACCATGTGTGGGGTCAGCCCTGAAATATATATTATATTGTGGATGTATCTAGATAGACAAGTCGGCCCCATAGTGTAACTGGGAAAATAGGTTAAGTATAAATAGAGATGAGGAGATCTCTATTTGCATCATTCATAAAGTCACACTTCTCTCACTCAAAAAGTGGCGCACTAGTGAGGAGGAGGATCATTTGCTACTAGGAGACTATCTCAAGTGTATTTTGGTTGTACTTTGGTTGAGCCATTGCTCTCTCTATCTCTGAGGAAGTTGTGGGTTTTTTCACCTTAGGTTTTTCCCCATGGAAACTCTGTGTCTCTTATCTCTCATGCTTTTGATTCTTGTGATGTCATATACCCCAATTTTTCAAAAATAATGTAATTATTTTTAATATTGCTGAGACATTATGTTAAATTTAATGCTAAGTAGGAATTGATGACTCAGCAGAGTCACCAGAAATGGAATGTAAATTCTGAATATTTTATTATTAATAAATAAATTATGGAGACAACAGCATGGGAGAGCTGTTAAAAGAGGTTACTGGTCTAACTGGTGGAAGGAACTAGGTGTAAAGGCAAAAGACAAGTGGCAGCATCCTCAAACACTTCCTAAGTTGCAGGTGGCAACTTCCCTATATTTTGGGGTCATGATTCCCCAAGAAAGTGGAATCTGAGCAGGTGGCTCATTAATGACAGTTAACCCAACTAAGACCTAGGCAATCTTTAAATAGTACTCAATGAACTGAGCTGGGGGTTCAGCATTGTTCTGGAGGGAGAATACATTCAGGTGAATGCTATTCAGGAGTCCCATTGACGAAGAGGGAAAATACAGTAAGGAAGTGGTTTGAGAGGGATGTTGCAGTAACTTGGTTCCAGTTTAGCTGCTTGGGCTGAGTGAATTGTTTTGCTGCACCTAGTTCTAGCCAGGGAGACCAGAGCAAGCTCGGGGGTCCTGAGAGGTGTTGTCTGGGCACTCTCCAGGAGTTGGTAGGGAGGAACAGACTTCCATTGATGTTGTCGTCCTCAATTTGAACAGGTTCTGCTACTTATTCCTGTTTGTTTATTAAATATCAATGATTATATGTTATGTGATCTTCATTATGTCTGAGTAGTATTTAATTCATTATAAGTCTGCAATCCCTGATTTTTCAGCAGTAGATTTAATAAGAATTACTCTGTTTTAGCATTCTTTCAAACTATTATTATCTTGCAGATAAAGAAGTTACAATGCAAGTCATATAGTGGTAATATAACGCATGCTATACAGTAGTAATACTATAAGCTTTAGTTAATGGTTGTAATTTTTAACCTAGTTTTATTACGGAAATTATCGTTAGCATTATGATTATCTTTGCAGGACATTTATAGCTACAGTTAGGGTATGTTTGTCAGAGTATTGACCCTAG
The DNA here is from genome assembly GCA_027924585.1 of Larix kaempferi. Lineage (NCBI taxonomy): Eukaryota > Viridiplantae > Streptophyta > Pinopsida > Pinales > Pinaceae > Larix > Larix kaempferi. The sequence goes on from BSBM01000403.1 coordinate 5,784,591, forward strand.
CTAAGGATTAACCTTGTTTATCTTTCAACAAAACGATTATGCAGTAAATCTTATCAGAACTGTATCTTACAGATTTTATTGACAGACAAATAACTAGTTTTTTGTTTTAGGAACTTGGAATCAACAACATTATTTTTTAGCTCGATGTCAATCTCAACTCATTTAGTCTTATTTTCCGTAGTCTCCATATTAACCACAGAATAGTAATCTGTTCAACTGAGCTAATATCTAAACAATGTCATGATAGGGGATGAATCCTATCACCCTAGTTCTACATTACTAATTCATTAGTAGAGGAATAAACCTAATTACTGTTTTAAAAATGTAATAACTACAGAAAAGTATTTTGGCTCAGTTATCAAGCTCATCTATTATTCCTTTATATCTTTCACTTGTTTTCTCAGTTACTAACAGAAACATTTCAGAACAATAGATTAACATTTAAAAACAAAAATCGTAAACATAAATTTCAACATCTAAATCAAACCTCTATTGTCATTTCGGAAACAAACTCTACCACAGCCACTGTTCTTTTATACTACTTAATAGAATGATAAACTTAGAATCTCTATAGGTACGCTTCACAACAAAAAATGGAGTAGGAGTACAATTTTTCATACGTTATAATAATCCAACCTGGGTGAGAACCCCAACTTGACAGAGTTTAATTGTAAAACAACCAAACAAGCAACTAAACCAAAATACGAGGATGTGTCCGTTCATTTCCAGTTTATATCAAAAGAATTTAGCAGCAGGTGAAAACCTAGTTTAAATTTAAACAACCAAATGAAACAAGTAGAATTCTTTTCCAACTCATTATCGAGATTCCTATTACTACATTATCTTTCATTTGTTCCACAATCTTTCAACAAAAGAAAATCATAGCGACAGGAGCAACATTCAGACTAACCCATCACTATAGGTTTCGGGTTTTGTTTTCATACTATCTGACTTTACTTGTAAAAGAAATAGTTAGAATACATAAACCACGAATTTACACGGCCATAGTTCTTATCAATACTTATAGTTTGTAAAAACGTAGAATCCTTTATAAATATATAGCAAAAACAACCGAAGGAACAAGATTACTATTCCCCAAGTTATTTTATCAAATTTCTGGGAGAAAACCTTGTAGATTCTAAACAGAACAGTAAACAATTCAAAGAAAAACGAGACTTTATAAGTTTAATATTAAAATGTATTAGAAAACCCTGAGTACAGTTGTTGAAGCCCTGTATTAAAATTACGAGGCCGTAATGTCATTTACAGGCTGATTTAAAGTCTTCTTACTTAGCTTATTGTTTCTTTTTACACAGTATTACTCCTCGGGAGTTTTCAGCACCAAAAATAAAACTAGAATAACAAATAGAACCATGGCCGTAACATTTATTACAACCTGGGAGTTAAGCCCTTAACTTTTCTTTAAAATACATCACAAATGTTGTTGTAAACCCTATACCACATCATGCACACAAACCCTAAGACCTACAACCAGCAAGGAGGGAGGCCATGGCTATCGACCAGGCTTACCCGGAGAAGCCCACCGAAATTGAGGGAAGTGTCCTATACACCATCGCGAGCAGACCGGTCCTGCATTCAACATTGTGGCATTTGTTAATAAACGCAGTTGTATAAAATCGAAAATTGTAAACTTAAATGACAAGGGCGAGGTCCTGTAACTTACCACATTCTGGGAGCAGCTGTAGCACTGTATCCAGCATGTAAATTGCAAGCAAAGGAAGTGTAAGAACCCCAACTCTCGAACCCTAACCCTCGTCAATAAATGCCATGAACTGGTAGCAATAAGACAACTATTACATTGACAGCTTAAACAGGAACAGACCGAGAGCATGGCACCGAAATACCAGGATTAAATCTTGGCATGAACAGGATAAAACGCTGGGATTCCACCAACACAGTCGCTAATAACAAACAAAAACATATTAACTCTCTGGTATCAAGGTGTATAAGCACGAAAGATTCAGAGTTGCAGCAAAGCTGCATTCCTTCACAGCTAAGTAGGGTTCGGATTCAAGCAAGAGGGTTTCAACAAGAGGACCGAGCCCGAAGGCAAAGGAAGAATGTCGGGTTAGGGTTGATTCACCACTTATATATCTTCAGCACTCAGCGTAGAAACTTCCACATCGCCTTTTAATATTTTCTCATCCAGTGGGTTACGTCCTATAGTCCCTCGATGTGTTACAATCATTTGTTAATTGATTAAAAGAAAATCATAGTGTATATACACGTTGCTCATGGTTTGGATATTCCCGTATGGTCCTGATACCATAGTGAAAGTTCACACCATATCTCTCATTTCAAAACTATGACTTCGAACACCAATAGGCAAACCATAACATATTTTACCCTACAACCATTAAAAAAAATCAGACCTCGTCAATAACATGCAAGGGTAATGAGATATTCATCATCGTTTGATGAAAACAAATCAAAATATGAGTATTATAGTTGTGCTTGGCTAATATTGAGATTAACAATAACATAGATACATGTTATCCCTTGTATATCACACCTTATGATAGTATTTTTAAACTTAGCATTTTATAGTTTTAAACAATGAACTATTCATTCATTCATTTGATTGTTGAAAAACTCAGTTATAAGATACTCAAGTTGTGAAGAAAACGATTATACTATAAAAGTTATAGGTAAGGAAAGTCTTTAAATAGTATGGAACAATCCATATTTTTTTTACGTCTTAACCTAGCCTCACGAGAGTCAGCAAGGGGTATATCAAAGTCTACAAATCTATAAAATATTGACGATGAAGACAAGTACTATGACTTACAACTCTTTTATACCTTTGTCATTAAGATAGCTGTTAGCCTTGTTTGTTCTACTTCTAGAAATAGTATTAGTGGTGCCATCAAAGCAACCCTAAAGGAATATCATAGGAAGATATGAACTGACAGAATTATATACAGTGCAAGTAATAAGTTATTTATACATTGCAAACTTTTAGATCCTTGTAAGTATAATCATAAAGCACACAGTAACATCAGATAAGCAAAATAGCTTAAATTCCATTTGCCCGTGACATTTCATGATGCGAAATAAGGAATATTATTGCAACACAATAATAATAGCAAGAACAATACTTCATGGGGTAAGCAAGATAGTCTGAAAAATAATAATACCTATCATATTCCCATGCAGAATTGATCAACTCTCTAAATAGAAAGAATATATGAATATCACAGGAATAAAACTTCTACCTTTTTACATTTGACAACCTGTCTCGCATGATTAAACTTTACTGTACATTTTGGTACAATTAAAGGAAATTGTAATGCTTTAAAAAGTAATTGCAGCGACCCGTACTTTACCTGTATACCTGTAAATGAAAGACATTTGGATGCATTAGATCGGAAGCTAAGTAAGCCCAGTCTGCGATGACAATTCCCCCCTTGTGGTTGAAAACAGGAAAACCATCAGCAACGATAAATAAGACTTACTTTTTAACATTTGAATACAATGACAAATCAATTAGACACAATTATGATCACTTAACTAATTCAAACAGTTTAAGGAATGCATTTAATAACCTTTATTGCTATCTTAAAAATTTAAAAAAATTTCAAAAATTTTGGGTCTTGACATGTGATGCTTGTGATGCTTATTGTGATTGTTATGCATTGATATACTGTATATGTTATTATCTCAGTAAAGATCCAAGAGTATTGTGAATTAATGCTCAAAATTAACAATAACTTGGTTCTACAATGGTTAACTTATGAGACATGCAGGTTACTAGCACAAGTCACTAAAGAGAACTATAAGACATTATGCGGGTATGTTAGACATAACTAGCTAGCATGTTAATCCAGGTATGTTTTTCCTATATCAAGCTAGAACCCTACCTTGTGTTAGTATCTTATACTGTTGTGTTGTTGATAATGATTATTCATGAAGTCATAGGCTTGAATAGTCATGGTTGTATGCATATTCTGTTTCTTACTTTAATTTATGATATGACTAACCATAAGAGTCCTATATAAACCTTGAAATGCTTATTATTTCTGTTTGAAATGATCATGACTATACATTCTTAAGATTATTGTGTTTTGATAGTATTAAGAATATACTAATGAATGTATGATTATATATGAGACCCCAATGATAACACAATGATGATACTAATAAGCATGCATAGTGATTAAGGATGAATATAAGTTCAAGGACAGGTAATCCAGGAAGCAAAGATCAAGAGGGATATCACTCCAGTAGTTTCAGCAAGGATGTAGATATCCAAAGGGAGTTGACCATCCTTCTACATTCCACAACAGAAAGGTGTAGAAGAAGCTACTTCAGCAGCTCCTGCAAGGAAGCAAAGACTCAGAGGGAGTCCACCCAACAAACAAACAAAGATAAGTATTTTAATTACCATTCCTTACATATTTGTTTGTTTAAATAAAATTGTTCAATGATGTATAGGATTATGTTCCTAGAATTAGGATATGTATCGTGCATATTAGAATGATTGCATTAATGAATAGTATACTACTCATATGCATTTGATGGGTAAGTGGCCTATGGCACTGTACAACATTCCATTGCTACTTATCTAGAATGAAACCTATTTACTGACATGTTAGGAGTTGTGCACACTCTTAACAATGTTCTGGTAGAGATTGGAAGGCATCTAGAAACTTACGGAATATGGATAAATGTTGTATTGAAGCATTGGCTAAGATAATTGCATGACTGTATGACATATTTCTTTATGTGTAAGAATTTGTTCTAAAAACTATGAGATGTTTTCTAATCATGCAATTTAACTTGTTGTGTAGGAAATATTGTATACCATCACCTACAAAAGAAGGAATACAACATTTGTTCAGCAACAAAGTTATCTATTGAAAATATTGAAGATATTGAAGTTCCCAGGATTTGGGAAGAATGCCATGATCGAGGAGTACTAGTCGATCATGAAGATGTTTGGGATGCAGTCCCAAGACCGGAAGGGGAGTCTGTAGTGACTTCCAAGAGGATCTACAAGGTGAAGCATGCTACAGGTGGTAGCATAGATACTTTTGCTCCTATAGCCAGATACACTTCCATTAAATCAGTACTTGCTCTGGCTGCAGTGATGAAGAGGAAGATACACTTTCTTGAATGGTGTAGTTGAAGAAGAAATGTATGTGGTGCAACTACTTGGTTCTGAGACACATGATAGGGACTCATATACGTGCAGAACTTGGTATGGTAGGATAGACAACCTTCTATCCAGTTTGGGCTTTACAAAGAGTAAAGGGGATTCCAACCTTTACTACAAGGTTGAGGAAGGAAATCTAGTGATACTACTATTGTATGTGGATGACCTGTTTGTTATAGGAGATGATGGATTGATTGCCAACACACAGCAAAAGCTTGTTGCCGAGTTACAGATGAACAACTTGGTTATGATGCACTACTTTCTTGGTATGGAGGTGTGGCAGAGTGCAGATGGAATCTTCCTTGGACAAGGGAAGTATGCAGTAGAGATCCTAAAGAGGTTTGGGATGATGTACTGTGAGGCTATGGTATCAAACCTGAACCTTCTGTGTGATGCTTCATTTGAATCGGTTGATGTCACTATGTATCGTCAGATGATTGGGTCCTTGATGTACCTGATGAACATGAGACCATATATTTTCTTTGCGGTGAACACATTGAGCCAGTTCTTGACAGATCCGAGGAGTATTCACCTGGTTGCTGTAAAGCATATTCTGAGGTACATGAAGGGTACACTTGATTGTGGGCTCAAATATGATGCGAATCAAAAGTTTAACCTACAGGGTTATGTTGATTCAGATTGGATAGGCGATGTTGTAGATAGGAAGAGCACTTCTGGGTGTTTCCTTAGTATGGGATCAAGTGTGATCTCTTGGTTTAGCAGGAAGCAGTCCTGCGTAGCACTGAGTACAGCCAAAGCAGAGTATGTTGCGATGGATGAGTAGGTTGCATATGTATTGACCAAGCCATTGGCCAGAGCGCAGTTTGAGTATTTCAAAGATAGGCTTGGTGCACTTCAGATCGAGGTTCATTCCAAAGGGAAGTGATGAGTCCGGAAGATGCAGATGCACATGAGATTTTCTGACATGGTTGATGTGTTCTCCCATGGTCGTGATGTAATTGCTAAGCCATTTTCACGTGGTGGTAGATGTGTTCCCCCATGGTGTAGATGTAAGGGTTGGAGCCATTCTCACATGGTGGTAGATGTGTTCTCCCATGGTGAAAAAGTAAGGGCTGGAGCCTTCCTCGAATGGTGGTAGATGTGTTCTCCCATGTCGGTGGTGTAAGTATTGGATGATGTGCATCTGGGATGATCTGAAGACGACGATGCTATGATGATTAGGAGGATCATGGATGATGAGCATCAGGACGATGCTCCAGTTACTACTCTATATGTATATGTACGCATCATGTTGGATGTTGGATATGATCAGTTGGATCATTTATATGTATATGTATATGTATGCATCATGTTTGATGCTGGATATGATTAGTTGGATCATTTGTATGTATTTTGTATATGCATCATGTTGGATGCTTGGACCATGTATATGTATATGTATCAGGTTGATACATTGTATGATCAGGTAGATCATGTATGTTGATATGTATCAGGTATGATCAGGTGGATCATGTATTTGTATTTGTATCAGGTGGATCATGTATGATGATATGTATCAGGTAGATACTTGGTATGCATCAGGTGGATGCATTGTATGATCAGGATGATCATGATGATGATCTTCTGGATGTTGCTCCAAATGATATGTATGAGGATGGTACAGTGATGATTATCAGTGTGATCATGAGCATCGGGATGATGCTTTGTGTGATTATGATCCATTGGATCATGAGTATCAGGTTGATACTTGGAGGTCAGAGATGATATATGGGAGGTTGTGCAAATAGCATGTAATCAGTCCTAGGAGATCTTTCCAGTCATGCTCCAGCACATAAATGTTCCTGGGATACTCTTTTCGATATTGCTATGTAGTATGTAGTCAATCCTCAGATATCTGATAGGATGAGCTGTGTGCTCATAATCAGTCTTGGGATGAGGTATTACTACGGAGACATGTAATCAGTCCTGGAGATCCGAGAGGTTGAGCTGTGTGCTCGTAATTAGTCTTGGGATGCTCTTTAGAGATCTTGTCGGTCATGCTACGGCACATAAATGTTTTTGGGATGCTCTTTAAAGGTTTTGTCTATCCACATGTAATCAGTCCTAGAGATCCGAGAGGTTGAGCTGTGTGCTCGTAATAAGTCCTGGGATGCTCTTTAAAGATCTTTCCAATTGTGCTATGGCACATAAATATTCCTGGGATGCTCTTTAAAGGTATTGTGGAGGAGATGCATGTAATCAGTTCTGGGAGATCTTGTCGGCCGTGCTTAGGCACATAAATGTTCCTAGGATACTCTTTTCGGTATTAAATCCCCACATAAAATTAGTCTTGAGAGGCCACCTCTATCAGACCGTTCTCACATATGATGAAGACCTGCAGGTGGTGGGCCTACATCTAGTATGAAAAAGGACTGGCTCTGTAGAACTTCCTATAACGAGTAGATTCAGAGATTGACTAAGATAGCAGCAGCAATGATGATGATGATGACTCGATGACGATTATCTAGTGACAATGATCCAGAGAAGAAGACTTGTGCTAGAAGACCTGTGTCGAGAAATACCTTCATAGTTAAGAGGGAGTGTTGATGTTTATGTAACTTCGGATTGTATTTGACATATATGTCTATTGTATTCCTATAGATATGTTATTATTCCTCTATACAGAAGTGGTTGTATTCCTATAGAGATGTTATTATTCCTCTATACGGAAGTGTCGTCATTTATATTCTAAGTGTAGTAACTTATACTTGATGGGTTATTAGACCACCCTATTGGGGTCGGCCTTGTATAAGTCATGTGGGTCAAAGGGTTATTACACCACCTATTGGGAGTTGTCCATGTGGGTCAAAGGGTTATTAGACCACCCTAGTGGGGCTCGGCCCAATCAGCATTATGTTAAGTGGTTTAGTTGAGGCCGACCTAATTGAGTAAAGGTCAAGTCAAGTTAGTGTATAAATAGAGAGTGTGTCTCTCTCATTTTACACATTCTATTCTCTCACTCACACTTGGGAGAGTGGCGCACTTGTGGAGGAGGAGGCTCTGCTACTAGGAGAAGACTATCTCTTGTATTCTGGTTGTATCATTGCTCTATCTATATCTGAGGAAGTTATTGGGGTTTTTCACCTTTATGGTTTTCGCCAAGTAAACTCTATGTCTCTTGTGTGCTTGCATTATTGTGTCCATGATTGATATGCTGTAGGTTTTCTATACATGTTGTTCTCTCAGTTAAGATCTTAGATCAAATTGAAGTAAATTCTGAAAATTTAACAAAAAGATGGGAAAATGTTGAAGTGTGGGTATTAATAGGTGAGAATCACACTTTATAACCTATAGTTCGATGGTCAAATAATGGGAGACTAAACATCACACTGATCTACACCGTAGATTAGGCGCGCAGATCAGATCCACGACCCTATATGGAATATCGCACAACCAAGTTGCGAGGAGGATAGGAAAAGGGCAGATGCAATGAGCCTTCCCCGCCAGGCAGGTGTCAGTAGAAGACGCTATCACAAGGAGAAATGAAAAAAGGCCATATATAAGATTGGGTGCAAACGATGGTATGAATAGGTGGAAAGATCCACGGCTCGGATGATGAAAGGGAGGTACATCAACGAATCTCGTAGCTGATAGCATGAAGAAGTAGTGCGCTAGATAGCGAAATAACGGATGCGATGAAGCTTTCCCGCCTGCCAGATGTAAGCCTTAGAGCCCATCGCATACAGGAAGAAATCATAGTAGGGACCACTTGGGTACATGCGAGGCTGCCTTATGGAGAAATGTAGACAAGATGAATGGCATAGATGGAAAGTTAAATAAGATCCAATGGTAAAGAAGAGTTTGCTGTCAAATCAAGGGATAAAGAAGCACGCGATCTGACAGTAGTGAATAGACATGTGAGAAAACCAATGGCGGAGATTAAAAGACATCATGTGAAGAAGGGCGGGAGTTATGTTAGCAGACTTATATATATAAGAAACAACTACAAGGGTTGACATTTGCTCTCGAAGATTGTCGAAGTCTGGTGGTCCCTTGGCATGTGGCAGATGACGAAGGCGACAGAACCTCTAGTAGCCTGCTCAGAGCTTCTAAGCCGACAGGTAGGGCCTTGTAACTGTCCCTTCTCTTAAAAGTTGAATTTTTAGTCATAAGATTGGAGAGGAATAGGCTTCTACCAGTTATAAAGCAAGGGTGGCCCTGGAAGATAGGGACATGGATGTGTTTGACCCATGCATTCGGCTCTCTATCCTTGAAATTAAAAAAATGTTAGATGCTCTGCATGAACACGGTCTGGACAAACATGGGGTTTTTAGGTCGTCTTTTATTTTCTTTTGCCTATACCAAGTACCTTCTTTCCCTGAGTTTGTAACATGGTGCTTCGTGAATTACTCAGAGTCCACAAGGGTAATCATGGATGCCCCCAGGTCTAAAGTTGTTTGTGTTTTAGATGCGTCGGTTGTAAAGAATTCATTTTTTGTCCCCAAGTCGCAGTACCAGGAGTCGGAAATCTTTTCAAAAGAGTCTGTGGTTTCCCTGTTCCATCAAATAGCCTCGAAAAGCTGTCAAACTTTCCTAGTCACATGTTTGAAACCTCATTCCGAAGTTGCAGAAAAGCCATACCCCTTCAATGTCAACCTTTTTGATGACGATTCCCAGTTTGTCTTCTCACTGCTAGCTCAATTCTTAGGTTTAGATACTGACCAATGGGTAACAGAGGTCCAACTGAGTCTACTTTTTATAATTAGTATTTTTTTAACGAGGTCTGACACTGGACTCATCCCACCTCTTAGGTTTGATGAATTTTTAGTAGAAACAATGCATGTACAGTTGGGAAAATTCCCGAATACTAGATTTTTCAGATACCAGACGCAGCTTATGAAGATGATCCTATATAGTAATGCAGAAAACTCGTATTTTCTCCCTTTGCTTGCGACAAATGCTTTGTTGAAAAATGTGTTTGGTTATTTCAACTGTGTTTTACCCCCTGTGTATAAAGTCCTTTTTTGGGAGGGACTACCAAGAGTATTTCCCAAGATGAAGTCAATGATGAAATTAAAGGATGAAGTGGCCATGAGAGACTGGTTCTTTTTGAAATATGCTACAATCATTAGGCTGTATGGTTTTGTGAAGGAACCCTATGTTTTTCCTTCTTTCTTGAAATTAAGAATCTTTGCCCTGGAATTTATCAGGCAGAAAATGAGCTTGGAAGAGGCAATGTTCCTGCAGTTTAATAAGGGCACTGATATAAAATATCCTTGGAAGGTAGGTCCTTTCATTGTGAAGAGCAAGGAGGCTTTACCGGGATAGTGGAATTGATGAGACTTCTAGGGTTCAAAACAGATGTAGCTGTTGATAATGCCCCCTTGCATGTTATTTCTAGAAGAAGGAAGGAGTGTAACCTAAGGGCTTTCAAACACAAGGAGCCAGAAAACGCACTCAGGGGACGGAACCTGCTACAATGGGAGCGCGAGGCAGAAGAAGGTCCAAGTTTGTAGGAAAGAGACCCTGAAATGTCTAATGATGTAATGAATATCGAACAGGTGTCGGACACTGGAGAAGTGGGTTGGAAGAGAGATCTGGACGAAATTCAGGATATGGATACTGAAATGGGGGGTGAAGACAAACGACCTAGGATGATAACACAAGTTGAGGTGTTTGGTGAAAATACTCAGGTCGAATCATTGATTTCCCTCACTGAAGAAGAATTGGTGAGACACCTCAGGAAGATTTGACTGTCTGTATAGATAATGAAAAAATAGATAATGAGGGGTCCCCAACCCCCAAAGTTCAAATAAGAGAATACAAGTTTCAGGATGTTAAAGAAGGTGAGAAAAACAATAGATTTCGGTCTAAAGTTGATCTGTGCGAGAAATATAAATAGAATAGACAGGCCTTGACCCATAAGCTTTTTGACCTAATGCCAAGAGCTAGCAATTTGTCCAAAACTAAGACTTCCTTAGTATCTAGTAGAGATGAGAAGGATAACCCTTTAAATTTAGCAGTATTGATAGAAGCCGAAGTAACAGAGATGAAGCTCAGATGGGATACGATACCAGTACCTGACAAGATCCATTTTCACCAACAGATTGGTGATCTTATCCATGTTGATCTTGTGAAATCAACATTGAGAGGTGATATATTGGAAGTTACTGTAAGGAAATTAGAGAATCAGCTAAAACAGGAAAAGAGTGAAAATTGAGCCCTTCAACAACTTGTAAAAAAGTTACAAATTGAATTGGCTGGAGTCAATGAGGGAGGAAAAGCCATGAAGGAGCTACTATCTGATAAAGAAAAGCTAATTTCAAACCTATAGAAAAAGGCAAAAGTCCCTAACATCCAGCTGATCTAGGCCCCCGAGGAAACACAACTTGAAATACAAAGGGAGACTTTATCCAAGGAATTGGATGATTGTAAAGCAGAAATACTGAAGCTTGCTAGAGAAAAAGATAATTGGAAAAAGGAGAAAATAAGCCTAGAAAAGCAACTTGAAGATCTTAGAAATAACTTGTCCAATATGGACATGCAGCGTACAAATGTGAGTCAAGGTGGTGATGAAGACAGTGCCAATAGTCTGGTACAAGCTATGTCACATGTCATCTTGAGAGATAGTGAGATTAGGGAGCTAAGGGAAAGAGTGCGGAAACTAGAAGAAGAGAATAAGAAGGAGGAGGAGGTAAATGGCGTCTGGGAAAAGCAGAGAGAATCAATTGAGCAGAATAAAAAACTCGATCACCAAGTTGCAGGACAGGCTGCTATGTAGGGGTGTAGCCATTTGGTGTGGGATAGGATATTTAAAGAGGATGAAGGTTTTTGGCCATACTTGGAGTTCATAAGAGTCAAGTAGAAGACAATCAGTGATGCTTTGTCAGGATGTGTAGCCGCGAGAGAGACTTTGGACTGAAAAACCCAAAGAAACAGCGTTAAGTCTTGTGGCCTTTTTAAACAATTTGTCAGAAGAAGAAAGGATCAGATTAAATATTGGGAACCAGATCGTGACAATCGCTATGGCTCATAAAGTTTTTGGAAAGTATGCTCAGGTGGAAAGCATGGATGCCAAAGCAGAATATATGAGAAGGCAGGTAGCGGACTTCAGAAGTTCATTTGGTAAGTTAAATGAAATTGGACTGTCGTCCTTTTGTTAAATTTTCAGTATTAAATCACAATACTATAGGATCTTTGCTGAGAGAATAACATCTACAGTATATCAATGCATGACAATCATAATATGACAAGCATCACAAGAATCAAAAGCATAGAGACAAGAGACACAGAGTTTCCGTGGGGAAAACCCTAAGGTGAAAAACCCCACAACTTCCTCAGAGATAGAGAGAGCAATGGCTCAACCAAAATACAACCAAATAATACAGAGATAGTCTCCTAGCAGATGATCCTCCTCCTCCTCACTAGTGCGCCACTTTTCAGAGAGAGAGAGATAGATGCTTTTCCGAGTGAGTAAAATAGAGATCTCCTATCTCTATTTATACTCACCTTTTTTCCCAGTGACCTACTGGGGCCGACTTGTCTACTTGAGTACATCCACATTATATTATATATTAATTAGGGTTGACCCCATAAGGTGGTCTAATAACCCATCCGCAAGTACACACACTTGCGACACTTGTCAATCCACATGACGACACTTCCTTATAGAGGAATAACACATCTCTTATAAGGGTACAATAAATATATATATAATATACTGATGAAATACATTCCGAAGTTACATATACATCAACACTCCCTCTTAACAAGGAAGGTATTTCTCGACACAGATTTGCTAGACAAGTCTTCTTCTCTGGATCATCGTCATCGATGCATCGTCATCGTCATCGTCACTGCTGCTGCTATCTCGTCCAATCTCTGTCTCTACTCGTCATAGGAAGTTCTACAGAGCCAGTCCTTTTTCATACTGGATGTAGGCCCACCACCTGCAGGTCTTCATCATCACTGGCCATACTGTGGAATCCTCAGGACTTTTACGTGCGTCACAAAACCTCGAAAGAGCATCCCAGGCTATTACGAGCACACAGCTCTACCTATAGGATCTCCCAGGGCACCGAATTACATGTGACCTCACCACAAAACCTCGCAAGAGCATCTGCCAGATATCCCAGGGAACCGAATTACATGCCATATGCAAAACCTCGAAAGACTATCTGCAGATCTCCCAGGGCACCGAATTACATGTGGTCATGGCAAAACCTCGCAAGAGCATCTGCCAGATATCCCAGGGAACCAAATTACATGCCATAGGCAAAACCTCGAAAGACTATCTGCAGATCTCCCAGGGCACCGAATTACATGCCATAGGAAAAAACCTCGAAAGAGCATCTGCCAGATATCCCAGGGAACCGAATTACATGCCATAGGAAAAACCTCGAAAGACTATTTGCAGATCTCCCAGGGCACCGAATTACATGTCCTCCCAGAGCAAAACCTCGAAAGAGCATTTGCCAGATGTCCCAGGGCACCGAATTACATGCCATAGGCAAAACCTCGAAAGACCATCTGCAAATCTCCCAGGGCACCAAATTACATGCTCATCTGCACAACCTGATCCACGGCCACAGAGTATCAACCTAATACTCACCATACATCATCCTGATGTATCCATGATCATCCTGATCATCATCACTGCAACGTCCTGCTGCATGTCATCTGGAGCAACATCCTGAAGCTCGTCATCTATGATCATCCTGATCATCACTGCAACATCCTGCTGCATGTCATCTGGAGCAACATCCTGAAGCTCGTCATCTATGATCATCCTGATCATCACTGCAACATCCTGCTGCATGATCCACCTGATCATCAATGCATCTTCCTGATGCATACCAAGTATCATACATGATCCTCCTGATCATCAATGTATCCACCTGATACAAATACATGATACATATCATCATACATGATCCTCCTGATCATCAATGCATCTACCTGATGCATACCAAGTATCTACCTGATACATATCATCATACATGATCCTCCTAATCATCAATGCATCTACCTGATGCATACCAAGTATCTACCTGATACATATCATCATACATGATCCTCCTGATCATCAATGTATCCACCTGATACAAATACATGATACATATCACCATACATGATCCACCTGATCATACAATGTATCCACCTGATACATATACAGATACATGGTCCAAGCATCCAACATGATGCATACATACATACATAAAATGATCCAACTGATCATATCCAACATCCACATGATGCATACGTACATACATAAAATGATCCAACTGATCATATCCAGCATCCACATGATGCGTACATACATACATAAAATGATCCAACTGATCATATCCAACATCCACATGATGCGTTCATACATACATAAAATGATCCAACTGATCATATCCAGCAGAAACCAGAACATCATCCTGATGCTCATCATCCAGCGCTTACTTCCACAGCCATGTGAAGGATCCTCCTTCCAACATGCTTGGAATGGCTTCAGCAAATGTGTCCATCACTTCTTCCTCGAAGTGTCCTTGATCTGAAGTACTCGGACTTCACCCTGGCTAGTGGCTTCGTCAGCACATCTGCAATCTGCTCGTCCGTCGCAACATATAGGAGCTTCACAGCTCCTCTCTGCACCATATCCCTGATATAGTGATATTTGATCTCTATGTGTTTCGACCTGTCATGAAACACTGGGTTCTCGGACAACTTCACACAACTTTGGTTATCACAGAAGATACCAGTAGCCTCCAACGGGAGATCAAATAACTCAGACAGTAGCTTCCGTAGCCATACTGCCTCACAACTAGCTGAACAGGCTGCAACATACTCTGCCTCAGCTGTACTCAGTGCTACGCAGGACTGCTTCCTGCTAAACCAAGAGATTACACCTAATCCCATACTGAAGCAACACCCAGATGTGTTCTTCCTATCTGCAGCACTGCCAGCCCAATCTGAATCAACATAACCCTGTAGGTTAAACTTTTGATTCGCCTCATATCTAAGCCCATAATCCACGGTACCCTTCAGGTACCTCAGAACATGCTTTACAGCAACTAGGTGAACACTCCTCAGATCCGTCAGGAACTGGCTCAATGTGTTCACAGCAAAGCAAATGTCTGGTCTCGTGTTCGTCAGGTACATCAAGGACCCAATCATCTGACGATACATAGAAACATCAACTGGCTCAGATGAAGCATCACAAAGAAGCTTCAGATTCGATGCCATAGGTGTGGCCATGGCCTTGCAATCCATCATCCCATATCTCTTCAGGATATCTACTGTGTACTTCCCTTGACCAAGGAAGATCCCACCTCCATTCTGCCACACCTCCATACCTAGGAAATAGTGCATCATTCCCAAGTCTTTCATATCGAATTCAGCTACAAGCTTCCTCTTGGTATCCGCAATCAGTCTGTCATCTCCTGTCACAAATAAGTCATCCACATATAGTAGTAGAATCACGGGATTCCCTTCCTCAACTTTGTAGTAAAGGTTGGAATCCGCTTTACTCTTGGTAAAGCCCAAACTAGATAGAAAACTGTCCATCCTACCATACCAGGTTCTGGGAGCTTGCTTTAAGCCATACAAGGCTTTCTTCAATCTGCATACATAAGATTCCCTATCATGTATTTCAAAGCCGAGCGGCTGTTCCACATATACTTCC
This sequence comes from Larix kaempferi, assembly GCA_027924585.1. Lineage (NCBI taxonomy): Eukaryota > Viridiplantae > Streptophyta > Pinopsida > Pinales > Pinaceae > Larix > Larix kaempferi. Next base: position 5,800,379 of record BSBM01000403.1, read on the forward strand.
TCTTCTACTATACCGTTCAGGAAAGCAATCTTGACATCCATCTGGTGTATCTTCCACTTCATTGCTGCAGCCAGGGCAAGTACTGTTCTGATGGAAGTATATCTGGCTACAGGTGCAAAGGTTTCTTCATAGTCTATTCCTTCCTTCTGAGAGAAACCACGAGCTACGAATCTTGCTTTATATTTTTCCACACTGCCATCTGCAGCATGCTTGATTTTGTAGATCCACTTGGAATTCACAACAGACTTCCCTTTAGGTCTTGGGACAACATCCCAAACATCATTCTTCATGATTGATCGATATTCCTCAACCATAGCATCCTTCCATTCTTTCTTTTCTGTTGCCTCTTCATAACTGGAAGGCTCTTTGTTCATGATGTCACAGAGTAAAGCAACATAACTGGTGTGAGATCTGGTTCTCTTCTTTGCTCTGTGTTCTTCTTCTGGAATGCCAAATCTTTCTGCATCATGAATGAGCTCTCTAGCCCATACAGGTTTCCTCTTGTGAGAGTTATCCTCACGGGGTGGATCTATAGGTTCTTGTGGATCTTCAAACTCACGAGCAGTTTCTGGAACTGCATCAGTCATGGTAGTGTCCTGAAATCTTGTTTCCTTAGGTTCTTCATAAACTTCAATAGGTGCCTTTCTTGATTTGATGAATGCTGAATTTTCATCAAATGTTACATCCCTGCTGACATCAATCTTCTTGAACCCTGGAAAATATATTCTGTAAGCCTTCGAGCTTTCACTATAACCCAAAAAGATGCCCTTCTTTCCTGAAGGATCTAGTTTAGTCCTCTTCTCCTTTGGAACATGAGTGTATACTGGACAACCAAATATTCTGAGATGGCTGACTTCAGGTTTCTTACCAGAAAAGACTTCTTCTGGTGTCTTGTTGTCCAATATCTTGTGGGGTGTTCTGTTCTGCACATATACAGCTGTTCTAGCTACTTCTGCCCATAGATGCATAGGAAGATCCTGTTCATGCAACATTGCCCTTGCTGCTTCCATGATAGTTCTGTTCTTCCTTTCTGCAACTCCATTCTATTGAGGATTATAAGGAGCAGTCAACTCCCTCTTAATCCCTGAATCACTGCAAAGCTTCTTGAAGTCATTTGAGGTGAATTCTCCACCATTGTCAGATCTGAATGTTTTAATTTTCTTGTCAGTTTGATTCTCCATCAAGGTTTTGAATTCCTTGAATTTATCAAACACCTCATCTTTGCCCTTCAAGAAGTATACCCAAGTCTTCCTGGAGAAGTCATCAATAAATGATACATAGTAAACATACCCACTTAGGGAGCTGGATGACATAGGGCCACATACATCTGAGTGGATGATTTCTAGGATATCTTTTGCCTTGCTTTCACTGCTTGGGAAAGCCTTCTTAATGTTCTTACCTTTTGCACATCCTTTGCAAACACCTTCATGTTTGGTCTTGATTTCAGGAAGACCCTCTACAGCCTTGCTTGCAATTGGAAGTGCTCTATAGTGCATGTGAGCAAGTCTTCTATGCCAAAGTTCACTTGGCTCCATGGATTCATGTACCATGGCATGTTCAGGTTGACCCTTTAATTTATACAAGCCTCCCTCTTGCTCTCCAATCACTACCGTATCATCCATGGTATTTCCCTTTGGACACATTAGTACTTGGCCATCAACAAATGCAACCCTCATACCTTTTGCATCTAAAGCAGAGATGGAGAGTAAGTTCTTCTTGAGTCCAGGTACATAGAGGACTTCCTTCATCTTCAGATATTTTCCAGAATCTAGGTTGTAAGAAGCTTCACCACTTCCTTTGATTGGGTATTGATAATCATCCCCAAGTTTCACCTTATGGGGTGATTCATGTTCAGAAAGATTCACAAAAGATTCCTTGAACCCAGTCATGTGTTTGGAAGCCCCACTATCAATCAACCAGTCATTACAACCATGGGAGATGGTACCAGTGAGTGCAGAGATCAGAACATACTCTTCTTCACTTGATGAATCATCATCACTACTACTTTCTGCCTTAGCCTTCTTCTTTGGGGGTTCATCATCTTCAGCAGCATGAGCATGAAACCTTCTTTTGCTGCCCTTCTTCTTCTTACTAAGATTTTTCTTATTATCCCTTTTGTTCTTAGGACAATCTGAAGCAAAGTGACCCTTCTCATTGCATGTGAAGCATCTTAGGTCTTTCTTATTCTTTTGATAGGATCTATTGTGGCGAGGGTGATCCTTCTTGGTTTTGCTTCTTTTGGTGTGAGCTTCAAGAGCTTGATCTTATCCTCCCATCTTTTCCTCACGAGCTATAAGTCTAGCTTCTTCTTGAGAACATTCTTCCCGAAGTCTACTGAAGGAGATCAACTTCTTCCTTGCACAAATTCCTTGGATAAAGGAATCCCATGACCTGGGTAGGCCATTTAGAGTGGTCATCACCACTTCACCATTCTCCACCATTTCATCTACTGCTTCTAATTGTTCCTTGATCTGAGAGACCCTTGAAAAGTAGGATTGAATGGTTTCTCCATTCTGAAACTTCACTGCTTTCAATTGGTTCCGCAGGGTCATCTTCCGATTTATGTTCTTTCCTTCAAATAACTTGGTCAAAGATTCAAACATCTCTTTGGGTGTCTTGAGAGAAGACACATGGGGTATGAGATGGTCTTTAATAGAATCAGCAATGATTCTCTTTGCCTTGACCAAGTTCTTCTTGTGCAATACCTTGGCCTCTTCATCCTCTGGGATAGGGATGTCTTCTTTCACATATGAGTCCAACTCATTCTCTTCCAGGATTAGCCCAATCCTATACTTCCAGGCTCGGAAGTTATCAGCCCCTTCAAGCTTATCCTCAAGCTTGGTGTGAAGAGACATCTTTTAAGAGTACTTCAAATGGAAATAGAAAAGATTTAGAACTTACCACTTGAAGTGCTGAAAACTGGATCTGGTCCCGGATTGGGGTTTGTTAGAGAAACCCTAAAAATTCAAAATGTGAATTTCAAAATTCCGAAAGGATAGAAAGATGCGCCTTGGAGAGCTGATCAGCCTAGTACATTCAAAATTTGAGATCAGTAAAGCCTTGCCCTTCAAAATTGCCTTTTTGTCCTCCCGGGTTCACTAGGGAGAGCCCTGAATTAGGGTTTGAGTTTCCCGGAGATCTACCCAGCCAAAAATCTCGATCCAAAGCTCAAACCTTCGATTTTTGCAAGGAGCTTCCAGCTGTACCTTCAGTTTCCAGAAATTCCTATTTTTGTGGAAACCCTAATTTTTAGGGCCAAAACTGAAAATGCTCGGAACTGAAATCTGATTGGACAGAAAGATGCGCCTTGATGAGTAGATCCAATCTACTATACTGAATTTCAAAAATCTGTGGAGAGAAATCCAATAAACAAGGAATACAAGCTTCCGTCACTGCAAAATGTCTTCTTCTCAGTTAGGCTCTGATACCATGTTAAATTTTCAGTATTAAATCACAATACTATAGGATCTTTGCTGAGAGAATAACATCTACAGTATATCAATGCATGACAATCATAATATGACAAGCATCACAAGAATCAAAAGCATAGAGACAAGAGACACAGAGTTTCCGTGGGGAAAACCCTAAGGTGAAAAACCCCACAACTTCCTCAGAGATAGAGAGAGCAATGGCTCAACCAAAATACAACCAAATAATACAGAGATAGTCTCCTATCAGATGATCCTCCTCCTCCTCACTAGTGCGCCACTTTTCAGAGAGAGAGATAGATGCTTTTCTGAGTGAGTAAAATAGAGATCTCCTATCTCTATTTATACTCACCTTTTTGCCCAGTGACCTACTCGGGCCGACTTGTCTACTTGAGTACATCCACATTATATTATATATTAATTAGGGCCGACCCCATAAGGTGGTCTAATAACCCATCAGCAAGTACACACACTTGCGACACTTGTCAATCCACATGACGACACTTCCTTATAGAGGAATAACACATCTCTTATAAGGGTGCAATAAATATATATATAATATACTGATGAAATACATTCCGAAGTTACATATACATCAACACCTTTTGGGATAATAATCTAGAGCTAATCTCTAAAAGCACTTACAAAAAGAAGATATGGGCTATAAGAATGGATCACTTGAAGTTCAAACATATGGAACAACTGCTCATAGGTAAAAATTTAATGGAAAAGATTGAAGACGACTTTGAAGTCCTGAACAGATTAATTGGCATTGGCGAAAGGCTTCCGCCAGCCTCCTGTTCTGTATAATGAAATCTGGGTGATGGTGAAAGAGATGACAGATTATGACCTCCCTTCAGCTGAGCACTGGGCTGCTATAAATGGATATGCAAATATGAGATATACTCTCCGCTAGCTACAGTAGCTGTCTAATTTTTATGAGTTGTTAAATGTTGTTTGAAAGGTCCGAAAGACACATAAGACATTTTCAATTTTTTATATAGTTTGTAATATTTTTTGAGACGGCAAAATAGATAGCCAGCTGGAACTTTTATCTTTACTATGTTTGTTTTTACTGTAAGGTTAATATCATTCAGTGATAATACCGACAATTGTAAGAAATAGTTAGGCCAGCTCTGCTTGTTTTTGTTACAAAGCAGTTATGACAAACAAATTTTGATGAGGTGTCATTCTGTTGTAAAACATTTTTGGTTTAGATGAGTCGAGCATAGAGATGAAAGACATCTATAAATATGTTTGTAATCGAAGGCACAAAGGGTTGAAAATATTATTTGAAAGCTTTTGGTATTTTTAGGATTAGTGTGAAATACATTTTTGAGATGTTTTAATAAAGTTTGCAGAGCCGAAGCCTACCTTTTGACAGGGATTCCTGTGTAATTGGTCTGGTAGTCTGTATTTTCTCTCTTCCCATGTGAAATTGTGTTTCTCTCTTTGTTATCCCATTTTGTGTTATTTCTTTCATGCTTTGATCAGGGTAACGATTAAGTGGAATTCATAGAAGTTATGCTCCGCTTAGTTTTTTCCAAGCATTTCACCAACATATTCTACTAAAGTTGATGTAGCATTCATCTTGGTATGCCTTACATTGATGGACAATTTCTTTTCTCTTATGTTCCACATATTAAATCTCTTTGACTACTAGCTACTTGCTACATTGCCCTTGTAAATGCGTTTGTAGAATCTTTGTGAATGATGTTTCAGAGTTTGTTAAATGTGATTCCATTACCCAAAGGAAATTCATATGTTTTCAACCAAACAATGCTTCAATCATCTTTGTTCCAAACAGAAATGTGATCTTTTGTATAATTGTTGTAGTTGAATATCTTGGCCGTGAATACTAACGTTTCTTTTTCATTATTGACAGTCTTTATTATTCCAGTCTTTTCATGAGATTTTAGAGAGAGCCCTCTCTGTCTGTGTTGGGTCAGTGGCATAGGACAAAGATTGGTTATTAGTTACCGAGAATTACCCTCTTAGCCTTGGGGGTCAAATTCGGTGTTAACACCACCTTCCCCCCCTCACTCCATGAAAAATACCCCCCCTTATTATCCAAATGCCCTATTCAAATGTCATATTGCATGGATTATTCCACTTGGAATCCATGCACAAAATATTTGTATGGATGAAAAGTGGGTTAATACTCAATTACCAATATATATATATATATATTGGAATATGTGTTATAATCTTTGCGTGTGTGTGGGGAGGGGTGTCTTTGACCATGCACCTAATGATCCCCTCCATCTGGTGCTATGTTGTACGCTACAAGAGTTGCACATGGCGCTGGATCAGGGGGGATTATAGGGGTGGTGTGTCGACGCTCTCTCCATTCCACAAAGCGAGTTCAAAAAAAAATTGGGCTATTTTGGGCCTATTTTTGGGTTATTTCTAAAAATATGTAATTTAATCCCAATTAAGGGATTGGAGTCTATTTGATAATCCAAGTAAACAAATTACAGTTTTGGATGCTGCAAAATATCTATATTTGTATTGTGAGTGGTTAATAATCAATATGAGAAAAATAAGAGGTACATCTCTAACTTTTGTTGGTTTTCATAGTTAAGGGTTTCTAGGGTAAATCTCTGTATATTATGTGTGAATGTTGTGGTATAATATATATTTTTCTTAAAAGAATATGTAGGATTTGATTCTCTGCACAGGTTTAAAACTTATATATATATATATATATATAATTTACGTATTGAACCATTCAGTAATATTGACTAAAGAATATGGAGGATCCACGTGGATAGGGTACATGACATGGAAAAGCCACATCGAATGAGTGCATAAGTGGTAGTAAGAAAGTAGAGCCAGGTGGATCCATTGAAATCGAAGTGGAGGATTCATATTCTCAGACACATATATAGTCATGGTCTACGAACATAGATAAATCTATTGAATTTTGGCCAAATTCCAAAAAGAGTGTAGCCTAGGTGCAAAAGAAGGCCAAAATCCACTATTTGGGTGCATAAAAGTGCAATTTTGGAAAACATGGAAGAAGTAAAAGAAACCCTAGGTGTCGGAAGAAAAAAAAATTTATGAAGTTGACATTTTACCTACTCATCCATATGAATAACTTGGGTTAGTGGAATTTTTTCTAGAAATACTCATCTTGAGAGATAAAAGTTTTTTTAAAATGAACTAAGTATAGAGAAAATGCAAAATTTAGAAGTAGACAGGTCCATAAAATCTATCTCTCTCTATATTTTCTTCTACAAATGGTTGAAGTTGGTGTCCAAGACTAAATGCACCTATAGGAAAAGTGCATAATTGGGAAAAATTGGAAATTTTGAGAGGTTGTAACTTTTATCTATAAGATCATAAGTGAGAATGTTTATAGACATTGGAAATATAATCCATAGGTTTGTTCAAAATCACATTATGAAAGGGTGTTTCAAATGTTTCCAGAAATTGAACGAAAAAGTGCTTGTATATGGGTTGTTTCCAAAATGCATGAAAAATAATTTTATTATCGTTTAAGAATATAATGAATCTAACAATTGTAATTAAGGGTCATCATTCAGTATAGTGTAATTTGGGAAATCCTTTGTCAAAACCCCAAATTTACTCAAGTTAAAAATAAAAAAAATGTATAAGTAATTAATTTATAACAACATTATTTCTTCTGTCACAGGTGTACAAGTTGACTGAGGATGAGGCATATCTCTGCATCTCACTATCAATAGGTATAAATTGAGTTGTGAATTAATCATAAATTTTAAGCCATTATTGTGGAAATAAAAGATAGGTTCTATGCGACGACTATTACTTCAAGAACCAATATCTAACATGAGCTTGTTTATACTCATATTTTAAATTTCGAGTTACCTTCTCGTTACATAATAATAACTGTATTGGTATTATTTCTAATATCTACTAGATATTCTCTTAACGTGATCATCTTGTGCATGAATATAATTACATGGTATAAGATTCCATATATATTTATTCATTTTCTTAATTTATAGTCTTCATGCTATGAGATCCTGGGTTATTATTCTTAGATTTAATATGTGTTTTAATTATATATTACGACATAATTACACCCTACATATGTTAACCTTAAACTAGGATTGCAATATAGTTATCAACCTTCTATCTTAGGGTCATATATATTAAAATGACTAACTATAGGTTTTATAACCTAAGTGTCATGGTTTAAATCTTTTGTATTCTTTATACCATGACAATTTAAAGTTGGATTTCTCGATATTAAGTTCTATCCTATGAAATTGTTAAAACTATGGTCTTCATGTTTCATATGACGTAACCATAAAAGTTCTACAAAATATTTGATATGATTGCATTTCATTAATACGATGATTTACATTGTTTAATGAAGATCTGTACTGAGGTGCCAACGCAGATGTAGGTTGGTGTGGCCATCTGAAGGCATTTATGAAGGTTGATAGTACCCAACATGCTCATTCGTGTGGCTTCCTATGCGTCGTTGAATCCTTTTCTTGGGATTGTAACTGTTCTTCCCAATGTTTAAACATGAAAGTTTGATTGTCACGCCATTGTTTCTTCATGGTCTTGGGGTTATGTTGCTACACTGCGGAGCCTTGGCTCTACGTAGAGAACAACCTGGTTGTAATACTGCTCATACTCATGTTGAAGTGTTTGTTTATCTTCTTGATAGTTTTTTTAGCAATAGTAAGAATTAACGACCTCCGTATGGAGTGCTCGTTGTGCATTACAAGGGTTTTCCCTCTGTTCGGAGTTTTTTCTTTAGTTCTAAGTTCGATTCTATAATTTATTTTTTTAGATCTTTTAGTCTGACCTATACTCTGTAATTATATTGGTTCAACGCTGTGACTTGGAACTTGACTTTGTGTTTTTTTTGTTCGACTCCATGACATGGAACTTAACTCTATGTGTTTAGTTCGGCTGCATGACTTGGAACTTTGGCTCTGTGTTTTTAGTTTGGCCCCGTGAATTGGAACTTTGAATCTTTGTTTTTAGTTATCAATTTCGATTCCAGGATTAAGGAACGACACCGTGATTCTTCATATGGATTTCTCACATTTCTTTGTTCATGTTTCTTGGGTTTTTTTGTTATTATTAAGTATGCCCATAATGTCATGAAGACTTGGGTACATACAGGGCTTATGTTTTACCTTAATACATTGGTTTTTCATTTGTAATGTGTATTGGAAAATATCATAAGGGTTTTCCCACCTTACTTTGGATCTCCACTAGTAAGCTCAATTCATATTTATATTATTTGTAAGAGTTTATATATATAACTGTATATACAATTAGTTTTAACAATGACCCCTGTGTTTTTGTGTAGGTTTTCCTGTGAACCCGTAGGGGTTTGGAAACTTATTGTATTACTTCTTACGCTTGCTCAAGATATTTGGTTCCAAAATGAACCAGAGGAATACTATTATAGGGTTGGGCTCATGACCTTTAAAGTTGACTGCTACTCGAAAGGCAAGCCACTACCCTTGCAAATCGGTTTAAAATATTCATTTGTTAAGATAAACGTTGTAAGGTTTTAACTATTCAATACATGTACATGGTTGGAAAAGGTAAGCACCTATGCATTTGGGGTTCAAAACTCGTCTAGCATTTCGGTCCCATCATTAACCCTATAAGTTAGTTATTTACATAATTTTGTAAATCGATTATTAACTTTATTTATAATGACGCTAACCGCACTTATTGTTGGTTTGTTTTGGATATGCATGCATGGTCGTGACAACTTCAGTTGCGAGTATAGGTAGGTCTTTTATCCTTGTCTTTTTCATGGTTAAAGCACCAGTCACATGCTCTGTGCATGATTCTTGCTAGTGCCAAGGGAAATGCTTTGCATTTTCCCAAGCATTTCGGGGCTTACCTAGAATGAGGGTGAGCCATGCGAATTCCCTCATATCTTTCGACATTGGATAATATATGTAAATTTAATCATTTCAGCACTTGTACTCCGAATTTATAAATTTGAAATCCTTTCGGTTCTTTGGATGAAAATACTTCTGTGAGGTTTTAGTTTAGATTGTGTTCATTTTTCGTTTTTATCTATTTGTTTGGTCATCTATGATGTCTACCTATGTAATGAATCGATTTGCTTGTGAAAGCTTGAGCCATACAGTGCTTTGTATAAAATAGTTTGGTTTGTAAATAAAATATTATCTTTGTATAAATGGACTCTACTTCTATTATCTATCTCGAATGTATATAATATTTGTATTGATATGTTTTTATAATATATTATGAACTATGGTAATATATAATACTTTGGTTGATAAATTTACATTTATTTATCTTTGATTAAAAACTATATAAACCCTAGGTTTAATATATATAGTGAAGTTATAACAAAAGCTTGGAAGATACAATAATACAGTTAACATAAACATGATAGCATAATGTAAACATTACTACATAATATTATTATATTTCCAAATAAAGTATTTAAACATTGTCATATACTGAAAATTTAAAGCAATAGTATTTAAATATATAGTTTAGTAGGTTGTGAATCATTATACAGAAATAAAAGACTAAATACTAATAAACATATGATAAGAACCTCACAACCAGAACATACCAAATCCAATCTAAAGTTCATCGTTCCACCCAACCAATCTTCCAGAACATCCAAGATTACTTCCTCTAAAACCCCTGAGCCTATTTGCTGGACCACAAGGACAAAGAGGCCTCAAAATATTTCGGTGCCAAAACTTAATTCCACTCTCTTCATCAACAATGATATTTTCCCTCATCCATCCAAGCCTCTTGCATATCTCATGGGAATTCATATTTAACTTTGCCTAGGACTTAGGTCTCTCATGAGCCTCTTGCTCTAGAACCTCCATCTGGATTTATGACCTGAATTATAGGGGTGATTCCTCCTACACTTGTTGAGATATTAATTATATGTTTTCTTGTCGAACACTTGTCATTTATCCTTGTGTGCTAACAAACACTCTTTGAACAACTACTTCAGATTGGATTCTCCTGTTTTTATTTATCAAATAATAATATTTTTCAAAATCCTCTCACAAATGTCTTTTACCACACTTGGTCAAAATAATTGTTCAATAATAATTAAAACAATATTACAAAGTATTTAACTTTAATTAAGGTTCTAGGGGTATTACATCCTTGGTCTTGGTTGGACCGAGAAAACTATCAACATGGACAATGCACAAGATCTGTATGCATCTAAAATAGATGTCATGGGGGAAAACACACATGTTGAGAATGTAGAGATAAAATGTAATGGTCAAATAAATAAATTAACTCCCCCATATATTGCAAAAACTATGAGAAGAATGGAATTACAAAGTTGCAGAGCAGATTATGAGAGGTTAGTTAGAGCTCAGGGAGAACCTAACAAACTGAATGAATTCATGCTCCAAATTGTAGCATATATTCAAAGGAACCTTCGTTGTGGGAATCACTCAATAAATGATGAAAAGGAGTGGGAGTAGATCAAGGAGGCATTCTAACAAGAGGTCCCATAGCTCAAGAACACTTTATAGGGATAGGGAATACACTCAACAATTCTCTTTTAGTGAGTCATTTACCACTAAGGTCCCCTCAAAAAATTCAATCTCTTCATATCCGAGGAATAAGACGAATAGACCTTTCAAGAAAAACTCACGTGGAAAATTTAAGAAGGCCAAACCTTTTACTTTCGATGGTGAATTTATATCTAGGAAAGCGTTCAAGATTGGCTTCTTAGGATGCGAATGTATTTCTAATGAGTATTTCGAAACGATAAAGGTCGAAGTGGAAATATTTAATTTTAATGGAAGAGCATATATATGGTGGGATTACCTTAGTCAAGTCAACAAGACCAATGAAAGGAATATTCTTTGGAATCAATTAAAGAAGTACTTCAAGAAAAAGTACCTATCTAAGAGGTACTTGTTGGCACAGATATACTTCGACTGGGATTTACTCAACTAAACACCAACAAACCCAAAGACACTGACCATTTTGGTATAACCTGCGAAGTAGGTGAAGTCTCACCTGAGCTATCTATGGGAATTGTGGGAACCATATTTCTGTAGTAGCGAAGGGGTGTGATAAGGTACTACCAACCATGACATTCCATATTTCGATAGAACACAACACTTAAATAGTTCACAAGAGTGCATACATGTCATTTAACTAACTGTGACATATGTTCATTGACTAGGTAGTATCCATATCATTCATATATTGACATTGATTAATATTCAGAATGTAATAAAATGCATAACAAATCATCACATCGATCATACACATTGAACACCAAGGGTAACATAGAAACCCAAATGGGAGAAAACCACCGAAGAAATTTCTTTTTTTATGAGTCACAGTACAATAAGCACTTCATGTTTTTACAATAAATTACATATTTATCCTTCCTTTACAACATATTTGTGCACATAGCATGCAGATCATGTGACTCTTCCCTCATAGCGTACAATATCCTCAACATACATAACAAAACTTGGCTAACCAAAGAATGGATATTGATGAACCATTGAAATAACATCTCAAAAATCCCAAACCATTACATATTTATAGGGCACACGTAGCCTATCCCTCTCCCACTACCCCACTACTCAACTAATCCACTCATAAATGTATGTGGACAAAAGCTCATAACTAACTCACCCACTCCACCCTTGACATTGTCAAAATTTCCATCTTCCTGGATTCTCGGCCACTACGTCGGATTTGACCATTCTTTCTTGGACCACATCGCCTTAACCTTGTTCATACCAAAACTTGCACAAAAATTCAGACAAAAATCTCCCCGTCCCAGTAGGACCCTAACACTCACATGTGGCTCGTCCCGAGCCACTCAAATGTTTCCTTGTTGGAGTCTTGGACTTTGCCACGAAATTTGCATACCACTGCTTGAGCTCTTCGATAGTCTATTGACTTTGGTCTCTATTCTAGCATACTTACTGTAAAAAATCACTCCTTAGATGTACTTGTTCTTGCTTCTCACTCCATTTTGCTTATTTCTGAGCTTCATTGCTCACAACACTGATAATTGGTAGTACGTTCTCTACTTCACTATGGAGTTCTTTGACTATCTTATTGCACCTATTTTCTTGTTTCTTAGTTGATTAAACTCCTGTTGTAGTTGTTTGTTATTCACAACTATAATGATTTTCCCTGCTGGCAAGATATCCTTCAACTAACTCTTCATGTTCATCATTTTTTTAAATGTGTCTCCTCCAACCTGACATTGATGTCTTGCAACTCTACATCATCTAGTACTATTTCCAATGCTTGTGTTTCATATTCAGATAATTTTCTAAATTCACCATTGCAACTCTTTATAGCTTTGATTGATTTAGTGACATCCTCACTACGTTTTGTTCTCACTTTTTGCGGAGTACTTGCTACTAACTTGTCTCAAACTGTCCAATATTCACCCAAAATCTCGAAATGGCTCTTGTCAGCCTCATCATCTTTTCCTCGGTATCCATATATTCATCTACCTCAAATTCAGGTACTACGCAACAAGATGCAACAATATCATTTTGTAGTTGCTCCTTCTCTTTGGTGATTTCTTCACACTCCTTCTACATCCTCTCATACTCTTCATGTAAGGTGCTATGTTTTGCAGAACTTTATCATTTCCTCATATGTATTTTTCTCATGCACCCTTATTTCCTCTACGACATGATATTGGATGTTTTGCAACATGAACATGGGTAGCATGGAGACCTTCAAATCAATGTAGCTCATTTGATGAGACCATCCTTGTAATTTCGGTTCTGCAAAACTTAATGCTTTGGGATATAATTGTATTGTTCTCCCCATCATAGTTGTGGATGCCTGATGAATCACTTCTTCATTTTATCTTGCTTCTTTCTGTTGCACGTATCTTGGCTAGGTCAGAGCTATATGAAGCCAATGGATAGCTTGTTGCATACCATCAATATGATTCATCACTCCTCTAAATAACTACATGGTTTTCTTCTCGACCATATTCAATGTTTCTTCTTCTACTTTGCTCATACGATCATACAAGATGTTAATATCATCCTCATTTAAGACCATGATATCCTTTTTCTTTTCTTCTTTTGATTTCTTCACTTTTCACAAATGTACATTTTTCCTTTTGAACATCAAATGGTATTGTTTGATGCACGGATGGTCTAATTGTAGAGGCACGTGGAGCAACACATATTTCTCTATCATTTCTTGTCATAGCACCTCCTCTAGTAATAACGTTGATAGTGGGTTTCTCTTGTCTCGGTTTTGCTGAGATATTTTGGACATTCTAGTTCTGATTCTAATTTTTATTTTCATTTCCCTTAGCTTTCCTCTTTGCTATGGGTTGTGGACAATATTCAATAGTGTGGTCCCATGCTCTACAATATGCGCATGTCAAACATGGGTGTGGACAATACTTGGCAACATGTCCTAGCTAGCCACAGTTGAAATATATTATATGATCTCTACCTTGACCAATTACTCCTTTTCTTCTTTTGTGGGATACAACCTTTGGTTGATTAAACTATGCACTACTTCCTTCACCATGCTCCTCACCTTTGATTATATAAGCATATTTTTTCTCTTTGTGAGAAACTAATATGATCAAGATTCCTTCTTATCATGGTCAACTGATCAATAGAATTTACAGAACAAATTTTGTGGAGTACTTACAATTTCCTATAGTAGGTAGCATTCTTCTAGTTGATGCCCCCTAGTATGAAAAACCCTACACCAGACTCCAGCTTCCGATTTCAATGGATTAGGAGCTCCAATAGCTATGTCATTCTGAAACATAGTGCATTGGTCTTTAAAATGACCCTCCTTCTTACACCTAGTACACCAAACTTCTTCTCTTTTGTATTTTCCTTTCTTAATTTCTTGAATTTGTAATAATATATTTTCCAGTTATGATGGGATTTGAGCCATACTTGCTATGTTTCTTCCAATGGGGATGCCTCCAATTTCATAGTTGGTTCAAGAGTCTTAGTCTGTGACACAATATTTTTCTACATCAGAGGAATTTTGATATGTGGTAGCAAAGCAGTTATAAACCATTATTTATGTCAAACATCAATCATCTCGAATATTACATGGGACATTAGTGTCTTGAATATCTAGTCAAAATCCGAAATAGATTCATTTTCTGACTGATTGATCTCTTTGAGTTCAGTAATACACTACAATTTGTATTTGGGATTCTTAAATTCATATTTTAATGCATCTATAATCTCTTCCAAGGTATTCTATTGTTTTCCATCAAGTACCTTTGAAAATGTCATGAACCAATCTAAAGCATGACCTCTAAAATTCATAATCAATTGCACTCTTTTTACATTGTCATCGCATAAAACCAATGTCATTTTGGGTCGTCTGATCTGATCTAGTTCAACAATATTTTCTTCAAAAGCGGGCTTGTATCCTTCTTCTTCATCCTCTTATTTATCATAAAATTCTTCTTCAATCTATTGTACTAGTTCATAGTCCCTTCCTTTAGTGAAACTACAACCCTTTCCTTTTGTCATATTTCTCCTTCCCTTTCTTGACCAAAATATTCTCCCACTTCACAATATACAACACTCTTCATATGTTTCACTGTCTCCCTCCCTTTTCATGTCCTCTCACTTCTTATAACATAGTCTTAGACCATCTCCTACTGAAATCCCCAACCACTGCCCACAAATATCTTATTCATTGGATTCCATCCTCATAACCACTTTTTCACAGAGAAACATTTTAGTCCACATTTTCAAGGATTTCAGGTACTTACCTCGTGGTCCTTGAAAGAAATCCCATTCAATGTTATTGTTGTATTTTATGGTGTCTACAACAAAATTCGTAATATATCCCTCCAATATACTATCTAACCGATGATCGACGACACAAGATATCTTGTTATTAACACTTTTAAGGGCCTGGATTAGCTCAAGTGTCCAAACTGTAGGCTCACTCCCCTGAAAGGACCTCTTTTGCAGGGTTAACCTTGCCAACCATTCACTCAATATAATAGGAAATTATCCAAATAACACTTCACGGATGTCGGAGAAAATATACTTACACAACTATGTTTTTGCATCAATGCATGGATCTTTATTCTAGATTTCAAGAAATTCTCTGAACTTCTTATCAATCCAATACTAGATTTTGGGCTTAGTCGGATGCCACATCCCCTTTCAACAAATATCTCAGTACTATAAATGGAACCTTTTGTTGGTGCAGATGTACTTCAACGAGGGTTCACTCAACTAAACACCAAAAAACCCCAAGACACCGTCCCTTTTGGCATCACCTATGAAGCAAGTGAAGTCTCACCCAAGGTATCTATGGAAATTGCAAGAACCACATTTTTGCATTATCGAAGGGGTGCGACGGGGAACTACCAACCATGAAATTCCATATTTTGACAGAATACAACACTTAAATAGTTTTCAAGAGTTCATACATATTATTTAACTAATTGTGGCATATGTTCATGGACTAGGAAGTATACATATCATTCATACATCTGTAATGATTAATATTCATTCATCATTATTCATAATGAAATAAAATACATAACACATAATCACATCAATCATACACATTGAAAACCGAATGCAATGTGGAAACCCAAATGAAGAAAACCACATAACATCAATGTATTGGCATTCCTTTTTATGTAAGAGTTGTTAAGGCTCAAGCTACACTGTTTATCTTATCTATGGAATTTATATCCATCATAGCACGATCTAGCCTATTTAGATTTCCCAATGACATAATGATATCTATGGACTATTTATTGTAAGTGATCATATGCTTTTCATGAACTTTGTCTCTCTTTGTTTGTTTAAGTTGTATTTATCATATTGAGAGTCATTTACTTTAATGGTGGAATTCTAGTCCATACTTGGCCCGAGTCTTTACTTAGTAGTTGCACTAAGATTCTCATTTTTCACTCTCTTGTAGGTGTCAAGGGGATAAAATATCCCTATGAACACAACTATTGAAAGAATTTTTATACCCTAATCTTATGACAAATACTAAAGTAAGCGAATTTCATTCTACATATATATCATACCAATGTTTATACCAAGACCAAGTCTAATGTTGGCCATACTAGGTTCAAATGCCTAGAAAAATGTGACAACCCCTTTGTATTTAACGTTGAAAATTTGTACAAGTTTATACTATGCAATGTATGTGATTTTTAGTGGAGGTAGGTATTCATTTAATACATCCCATGTGATGGGAAGGTGATGAGGTGAATCGTGGTCTTCCACGCTGGAAAAAAATTAATGCTTTGTACTTGAGGTTGAGTTTTCTCATGGTTGGCATTCGGGAAGGTTCATTTGAACATAACATGTTGTGGGATAAGGAAGCTGAGGGATTCTTCTCTGCTAAATTTTCTTGAAACGTTATGTATACTGTCAATATTGATAGAGGTATGATCTAGATCCTCAGTCGTTTTCATGGGGTTCATGCAAGGGAAGTATTGTTGTCTTCTCAAGATCTTGAAGTGAAAATCATCTTCTTATCAGGTATCAATTTCATGTTGCTTTGGTTATGTGCTATTACATTCTCTATGTTTTATATATTAGGTACTAACTGTTTTTGTTGTTGTGTACCATAGGTAAAAAATGTGTGGGGATTTCAACGTTTTACCCTCATCTTGCTCCTTGAATTCGGTAAGCTCATGGCCCCTTATGGAACAATTTCCACCTATGGAGGAATTATTTCGAAATGATAATTTCCCTTGCTGTTGATAAGAAGAGTTGGCTATCGTTTGTTGGATTCTGGTTCTATCTTCCCATACTAGGTATGTCTTTGCTTTGAAGGAGAGACAAGGGTTTAAGTGTGACATGGTTTTATCCCATGATAGCAGGGTTAGTCCTATTCTTGTTTGATTTAGATATCACCGGTGTTTATGGTCTCATGTAAATATTCTTTAAGATTTCAATGTGTTTTATAAGACAAATATGTAACTTTCAGATATACTTCTACCTTATCTTTGTATGAGGAAGAGTTTTATTACTCATTCCTTTAGCTTGTGATTGTATGGGATTTTTTGTGGAACTCTATTTTGGTTCAAAACCCTAAGTATAATTTAATTCTCTTTAAATGGATGCAATTATTTATTTTCCCACAGGGCGTTAACCTTTGTTTATGGAATGACTATGTAATTTAATGAATACTATTTTTTCTTATGAGATGATGAATGTCACATTTTATGAGCAATAACGTATGTAATATTCCTCTAATCATTAGTCCTATGTATGCTTGTGTGAAATAAATCTCGGCTTACTGTTTTGATAATCGTAGAGGTCTTTCGCTAATGGGATTCGATCCCATAAGTATTTGTAAACATTCAGTGGGTTAACATTGTATTCTATGTCTACACTATTGTCTTCTAAAGGTGTCATTCTTCCTCATAGTGAATCATTAGACTCACGTATAGGATACTTTGGTGTTTCAACTAACTCATGGGATTCGATCCATGGTCATATATCTTGCAATAGTTAAGTGGTTGAAATGTAGAGTGTAAAACATGGCTTTGTTTGTGTTTAACTCACCAGGCATAAAGGTGTGAACCTCAATTTGACTTAGTTTCATAACACGATTACTGGTTGACTATTTATGGTAAGCAGTGATTGTATAGTTGAGACTTCCATCAAGTCGTTATTCGCATAGCTCTCATGCAGTGGGTGTGGAAGAGATTTGATAGCTTGATTGATGGCTAAGTCATGTTAGTTTAGGATGTGCATGTAAATAATATAGATTTATATTATTTTTACAGGGTTTAACTTTGAGTAGTGGACAATTATGAAAGTGTGAGCTTGTGTGGCTCTCATGGGTAACCACCCAATCCTTGACATGAAAATGTTGTAGCCTAACGTTTTGAATTAATCATGAATATATGTTCACATATACAATTTTATTGTTTGGTTTGGTTATAGAATGGATAATATGGTTGGATTCGATTTTCTATGTTTTGGTTTATATAATATACTCTGTTTTTTATATAATATGTTTTGTTTGATGGAATATATTTTATAGTTTATAACATAATTGTCGTAGAATGTAGTTACTATTTGTTCATATTTTATTTAATATATATAATTTAGATATTTATATTAAATAACCAATTTAGGGTTTATGGATTTGGTCCCAAGATCAAAATTTGGAATCCTCTCCCTATTTAGCATAAATGAGAGATTTCTCTCTAGGATAGAAATCCTATGTTATATTTAAAATTACTTTTCTATTATCAAATTGTTCTTAATTATAACTTGAAATAAAATGTAATAAATACTAATGATGAAAATACTAAGCAAGAACTAATAACCCAAGCACCATGAGCTAAAATAGTTCTACCAATAATCATAATCAGAATTTAAACAATGATTACAACTTGTGGAAAATAAGTTTATATCAATCTTGGAGATGTATAACTAATTAGATTTAATTAAACAGAATTAGTCCCAACAATTAGTTTCTCAATGAGACTTAAATGAACATAAAATAGTCTAGATTCTATATCATATTGTAAAACATGCATAAATAGAACTAATAAGCCCTTCTTCTATTTTCATTCTGCATGGACATATTTATCATATTCATAAATATAATTAAACATCATAGCATATAGAATTTATATCAATAGGATATTTTGCATGAACAAATTTAGGAATAAGAATAATCATATCAGATCCATACATGATAATCCATAAAATAAATCTTGAATAATAACAACTTAAAAATACTTATTAGTCCTTTCCTCTTTCCAACTAAATTGGGAATTGCCATGTTCCACCCAAGTGTAGACCTCGAACCATTCCTAGTCTGTTCAGCAGGTTACCCCCTAGCCGAACCAAGCATGGAAAAAAACTAGAAGGCCTAGGGTAATTTTCTATCCTCTTACTAATCAACAGATTAACTACAAGGTCTGTTTATCAGCCCTTTTGGTAGACCTTGTAAAATATCTTCCCATATGTTCCCATAGTCCCAACTTTCTTGGACACGCCAAATATCACAATTTGGTAATATGAGCACTCAAAGATCCATGACTGAACCCTCCAATGAACTTGGAATCACTTTCCCCTTGCAAGGTATTGTCTCTACTACTTATAAGTTTTATGAGGAGAAGGATTCTAGGATTTAGGTTTAAATCACCCATTTTATTTACTAGACATGTTGATTGTTTAGTTTTTATATTTATTTAATAATTTAGTTTATTTTTAACTCTTACAGTTTATTTTATCTTTAATTAAATAATATAGGATTTTTACTCATCCTAACACGTATTTGATCTTAGTCATCAAATACTCAACCATTATAATCTCTTGCATGCTTGATCCCTCTTGGAGTGGCATTCCTGTTCAGTTTAGAAAAAATAAATTAGATAAGTAATTATTTAGTTTAGTAATAGTTCACAGATTATTGATGCTCCAGAGCTCCAAATGCAACATCCGTTAACCACCAAAAGTCTAAGTGATCCATAGCTTTACTACTCAACACTCACTCAATCAAAAGTGATCTAGAGCTCACTTCTCAAAACTACTTAATCAATAGTCCTAGTTCTCCAGAGCTTATGCTCAACACTAGCTAACTAGTATAAATAGTCTAGGTGTTGTAGATCTCACTTGCTAAACACTTTTAATAAAAAAATATTAAAATAATATAGTTGCTTTTAGAGCTCACTTGCTCAACACCTAATTAAAGCAGTCTAGGTTCTCCAGAGCACACTTGCTCAACAGCTGATTAAAATGAATTAACATTAAAAATAAATAGTCTTTTCTTGGGATATTACAATGATAAAATAAAAATGAAACGTTTCCTAAGTGGATCATCTTAGCAACACAAGGACATAATTGAGTTCGATGAACCTCAAACTCTAGATAAAACCATGAGGAAGGCTAAGTGTTGTTATGATAAAAAAAGCAAGTAAAATGTCCATAAGGCATGGAAGGACAAGAGGAAGAAAAATTCTAAGCAAAGAAAGAGGGCATTCAAGTCTCTTCACTTAATAAATCAACAAAGGTTATAGCTAACACAAATTATATCTAATAAAGATAATATGATGGGAGACAAACAAAGATAGCTACTTAAATTTTGGGAATGTGGAGAGGACCATTTTCTTGGAAATTAACTACATCAAAATGGGAGTGTCGAGCATTTTCACAACATCTAAGAGGCTAAAATTGTGGGTGATGTAGAAAGGACTGTCACTAGGATCTATGTTGAAATAGAGGACCTCCAAGAATACCATCAATGAGTTGAGGTTGAGGTTGAAGTTAATATTGCTAAGAAATCTATTTTTAGTTTGATTGACCTTGGATATACTCACAGTTATGTCACTCCTAAAATTGTTAAGACTCGTGATTTTATAGAAACAAAGCATAGTAAATCATTGATGGTCCAACTAACCACTGGAAACAAGTGGAACGTTAGTTAAGCGATCAATAAATTCCAATTAGTGATGGATGGACTCATCACATGGGAAAATTTGAATAGTTTCCTACTTTGTTCCTATTATGTTCTCATTTGAATGTATTGGTTGGAATAACATAAATTTGAACTTAATTTCGAAAACAAGAACTTTGAATGAATTGATGAAGAAGGAAATCCAAGGATAGTAGAAGGAATTACGAAGGTGATTTATATAAGACACATTTTAGTGTTGTAGCTAAAGAAGTTATTTATAAAGGGTTGTCTATTTTATGTAGTCCATGTATTGGATAGAATGGAAATGAAGTTCTCGAGTTGGAAGACTATCAAGTCTTGCAAGGATTTAGTGTTGTGTTTCATGATCATTTGTGTTAACACTCAAAAATTGTTCACACACATCATTTCCCTAGTCACATAACTCATTTACCACTTTTTCCTACATTTTTGGCCTCCAAAACCCCCAAAATCCCTAATTTGGTAACCAAATGGGCATAAAATCATTATTTCCCTGATCAATTAATGAAAATCCTTCAAAAAAGGTCAAAATCTTCCAAAAAAGGTAAAAATCCCTCGAAAAGGGGTCCAAATCCCCAAAAAAGAAAAAGAAAAAGGGGAAAAGTTTAAAATAAAATAAAAAAGAAGAAAACTCAAAATACCACTAGCCAATACTATTGGTTTCCCAAAACCATTGGTCAATAGTCCACCACCAGAAATCACTATAGAAGGTTGATGGAAGCCCCCCATTTCACATGCATGGTCAACTCTACATACCCTCATACTGCCAAAATTCTTGTTGAACTTTAGCCTATCACCTTGATATTTTGTTCCCCATTTAGTTGTTTCTTGGCCACCTTTTGAGCATTTGCATAAGAGCAAGGAACTATGGATACCATGAACACTAATATTCATACAGCTGCGAGGGCCCACATGTACTCACCTTATGAGGTAACCCTTACTGTAAACTCTTGTTTGCACCATAATACAAAAATATTTATTGAGTTTCGATATGCCTGGTGTTTTACTGCAGTAATTGGTTATATTTATTTTCATTTTTATTTACACTTGTTGGAATATTCTCCCCATCAGTTTTTAGTTTTGCATGCATCTAGTCATTTGCATGCAATTGCATGCATCCAGTCATCATCGTGGTTGTCTCCCCAGCACCTAGAGCTTTCTTCTAGCTCTCCGGAGCTTGTCTTTAGCCCCCATTTGACCTCCTACCTACTTGATGCACCCTCCTTGACTTTTCAGCATGCAAAGTGTGCCTTTCCCACCTACCACAACCATTTTCGGCACCTTTGCTCACCTACAACCTGTTATAACTCAGTCAGGGCACCTTTTCTCACCTACCAGGATTTTCACCTAGTTAGTGCATTCATTAAGTAGTTGTTCCACTGATTGCTCATGCTGACTGCTTGTAGCTTCTAGTTAGCTAGTTCTAGAGTTCCATTTGACTATTTGACAGCCTCATGCACCTCCTTTGGAGTCTCCATTCCCTGATTTATGCCTAGATGATTCTGTTAGACTCAGTTGGACACACTTGACTAGCTCTTACCATTTATGACTGATACTACTCGCTGGATGATGTCTCCATTGTTATCCAAGCTAGACTCTGAGATCATAGATTCAAATGACCTACTTGGCTAATTCAAATCCTATATCATGCTCCTTGCAATTCATTGTAACACACTCACTACATTCATTATTCATTGTATGATACTGATATTTTGTCTATTATTCTGTGTTTATGAGTGATTATTGAGTGTCTTCTTCTCTTCTTCTTTGCAACATACTTGAGAGTTTGATTGTGAGTTTCTACAATTGCTATATCTCTTTCATATTATCACATGGTATCAAAGAAGGAACCAACTATTCGAATTGTAGCCATTGCAGTAGTTGCAGCAGTAGCAGTTGCAACATTTATTTGAGCAACTATCTTTCACTTGTGCACAAGAAGCCTCTGATTTTCCACAACAAATACTAGTGCTATTAGTTGAATTCATTAGATAAATCCAGTGAGGTCTAGCTAGGTGTGAAGGACTTAGTCTATGTGCCAAGTGTTCTTAAGGTAGTGTTCAGTCAAAGTGTAGCATTCTCCATGAGCACCACTCTTATTGTTTTGAAAGTTTATTCACTCGTTCAGAATCATCTTCAACTATTGGACTTCCTCTATTCAGATGGATTTATAGCTCACATATTCCAACTATGTTGAGTGGAAATCCAAGATGACTCTCTTCATGAGATCC
The DNA here is from genome assembly GCA_027924585.1 of Larix kaempferi. Lineage (NCBI taxonomy): Eukaryota > Viridiplantae > Streptophyta > Pinopsida > Pinales > Pinaceae > Larix > Larix kaempferi. The sequence continues at coordinate 5,823,459 of BSBM01000403.1, forward strand.
AAGAGCTTCACCTGAATACTCAACGGAACAATGGTAGAACCTCTCAGTGCAATTGAAAAGTCCAAGTACTTGGATAGGATTGATGAAGCAATTGGCCTCCTCCTCTCAATTTCTGAAGATCTTCACTTCCATGTCATCGATCTTACATCTCCTAAAGAGGTTTGGGACAAGCTCGAATCCCTTTTTGGACCAAAAGATGATATGAAAGGACACAAATTGGAGAGTGAGCTCATATGTTTGAATACTCACAACTTCGAATATATTAATTCCTTCCTCACCAAGTTCAAAATATTGATATCATAGTTGAAAAGATATGAGATAGTGAAAGAAGACAATCAGATTATACTTTCCATTCTCTCAAATTTGGGGGAAAACTTCTTAGTTTTTGTCTCTACTTTCTAGTCAGCTGGGTTGTCCGATCCAAGATGGAAGTTTCCCTCATTTTATGACTTCATCCAATCTCTTACTCAAGAGGAAGAGAAGTTGATCTCTAAGGGAATGATCAAACCCAAATTGGATTCAGCTCTTACAGTTGCAGAAAGAGAGAATGGTAAAGGAAAGCAAAAGATTTTTGACAAGAGATCAAATGATACAAGGCCTACAAATAGTCCATCCCATTCAGATGAGGCTTCTCACTCAAGGAATACCAAGCATTCTCAAAAGGGAAAATCTAAGTGCACATACTGCCATAGAGGGTTTCATCCTGAGAGTGCTTGCATGAAGAAGACTATAGACTTGATGGCTCAATTACTTGAGAAGAACAATCTTCCTATACTAGCTTGTGCAATGAAGAATGATCTTGATACTGAATCTTCTGGATCTGAAGACAAAGAAAGATGTCATGCCTATATGGAAAGTACATCAACATATTCTTCTTCCATTATAGATTGAGGAGCCTCAACACACATGTGTTCCTCCAAATATCTCTTCTCCAACTTCAAGAACTCAGTTGGCCCATCCATCATGTTGGGAAATGATTAAGAAGTCTCCTCTCAGGGGATTGGAAGAATCAATATTGACCATGGTTACTTTTTTTATGTGCTTTATGTTCCTTCTCTTACAAAAAACTTACTTTCAGTGAATCAAATGACTCATATTGGAGAACCCAAGAGAGTGATTTTTTATCCAAATGAGGTCGAGATACAAGACATCGTTTCAGGTAAAATCATTGCAAAGGGAGTTACAAATTACAACTCCAAACTATATGTGTTCTCACACTTCCTACCTCTCTTGAAGCAATTAGCTCTCTATACTCATGCCAATGAAGAATGCAGATTGTGGCATGAAAGATTTGGGAATCTCACTCTATAAGTATTTGCATGACATGCATGCAAAGGAGATGGTTGCTGGGATGCCCAAAATCAAGTTTTCCAAAGGAAACTATCATGGTTGTTTGATGGGGAAGCATCCTGAGAAGAAGTTTGGAAAGGGAAAGGCTAGGAGAGCCTCTCAACCCCTTGATCTCATCCATAGTGATGTGGCTGGTCCATTTTCAGATTTGTCTCTAATCAAATCAAGGTATCTGCTCAATTTTATTGATGATTATTCTATATTCACTTGGGTATATTTCCTTAGATTGAAATCAAAAGTATTTGGGTTCTTCAATTTTTTCAAGTCTTCTGTAGAGAAATTTTCAGGCAGGAAGATAAAATCCATTCACACTGACAATGGTGGTGAGTACATTAAGGGTGAGTTTCAAGATTTTTGTACTAAAGAGGGCATTGAGATGCAACATATTGTTCCCTATACACCACAACAGAATGGTGTAGCTGAAAGGAAGAACAAAACATTGAAAGAGATGGCCACTTGCATGCTAAAGTGAAAAGGGTTGCACCCTAGTCTTTGGGAAGAAGCCATTAATTGTGCCACCTATCTCTAGAACAGGCTTCCTCACAATAGACTCAGTGACACTACTCCTTTTGAAGAATGGATGGGATACAAGCCCGATATATCTCATCTTGAAGTATTTGGATCTAGAGCTTGGGAAAGGATTTCAGCTGACAAAAGGAGAGCTCTTGATTCACAAAGCAAAGAGTGCATTATGGTGTTCTATGCATTTGATGCAAAGACCTGCAAGTTACTTAATCCTACTTTCATGACCACATTCCTGGAAAGGATTGTACAGTTTGAGCAGTGGCCTCTCCATGATACTCCTTCTATCAAGAAAGGTATCTCACCTACTACTCCTCCCTTGATTGATTGGAGTGATGCATCTTCGCATGATGCTTCAGATTCAGAATCTAAAGATGGAGATGATGATGATGGAATGCTAGATTCATATCCACAAGAACCTGAAGGTCTAGCAACTGATGATGAATATGAGAGGATGGGAGATCCAGATCCATAAGAACCTGATACTTCTCCTCTCCCTCAATGGGGTTCCATTACACTCCGATCTGCCGGTGATTTGGTTGGTGATCCACGTGATCATAGAATAACCATATCATATTTTCAACATGGAAGGGTTCAACCTCCTCACAATGCTGATCCATTTCAGATCGATCAATCCTTCTTCAGAAAAGAAGGACACTTGCCTCCTTCAGGGGTGAGTAATGATATGCTACTTTAGCATCCTTCAGTCTATTTTGAGGGAGGGATTTCTTCCCACTGGGTTTTCCCTCTTTCCTCACTTAGTTTTTTTATATTGATTCTATGGGGTGACCTTTGGTCCTAGTCGCGAGGGCCCTATTCTACTGTTTCAGCTATTCATCATAGTATAGCTTGAGGGGGGGTGTTGTAATATTTTCTCCATCATTTTTTAGTTTTTCATGTCTCCATGCATTTTTTCATGCATTCAGTCATTTTCATGCAATTGGTCATCATCATGGTTGTCGCCCCAGCACCTAGAGCTTGCTTCTAGCTCTCCAGAGCCTGTATTTAGCCCCCATTTGACCTCCTACCTACCTGATGAGCCCTCTTTGACTTTTCTACATGGCAAGTGCTCCTTTGCCACCTACCACAACCAGTTTGGGCACCTTTTCTCACCTACCACCTATTATCACTCAGTTAGGGCACCTTTTCTCACCTACCGAGAGTTATCACTTAGTTAGTGCATTAATTAAGTAGTTCTTCCACTGATTTTTCATGCTGACTGCTTGTATCTTCTAGTTACCTAGTTCTGGAGTTCCATTTGACTATTTGACTATTTGACAACCTCATGCGCCCCCTTTCGAGTCTCCATTCCCTGATTTATGCCTAGATGGTTTTGTTAGACGCAGTTGGACACACTTGACTGGCTCTTACCGTTTATGACTGATACTACTGACTAGATAATGTCTCCATTTTTATCCAAGCTACACTATGAGCTCAGATATTCAAATGACCTACTTGGCTAATTCAAATCCTATATCATGCTCCTTGCAGTTCATTGTAACACACTCACTACATTCATTATTCATTGTATGATACTGATATTTTTTCTATTATTCTGTGTTTATGAGTGATTATTGAGTGTCTCCTCTTTTTCTTTGCAACATACTTGAGAGTTTGATTGTGAGTTTCTACAGTTGCTAGATCTCTTGCATATTATCACAACAATCACACATCATTATTTATCTATATTTGGATATGCCACTAAGGGTTCCATAATCCTTAGTAGGTTCCATTTTGTACAGGATGGTGTGAAAACACTAGCTACAATGTGCTTAAAAAACCTTCAAATAGGGATATTGATTTCATAACTGATCTTGTTCTAGGAGCTGCATCGATCTCCAAGACTCCTTAAAGAACGAGTACACTAGAAATTCTAGAACATAAAATACAATTGTAAGAGTTGGTGGAAAAAAATTACGTTCAGCCAAGTGTGTCTATACAAGTATAACCCATGTTATTTATGAAAAATAAAGATGAAACACTCGGGTTATGTAGTGCCCCTCTTTTACTTTGGACCTTGGCATAGGAACATAAAGAACTAGTTCAGTTATGAATAAATTGAATGTTGTTTCAAGACACTTCGTCTATGTGGACAAGGACAAAGATCTATAGTCTAATTGTTATAGATATATAAAAAACACAACATAATACACACACTTTCCTAGCCTAACCAAATTACGAAGGATGCAGAGGAATTTCTTACCTTGCAAACATAGTGATGTATCCTTACTTGATATATCCTTCGATATTCATCTCCCAAATAATATACAACAAACAAGTGGAAATACACAAACAATAATATTATGCAATATTGATTAATCCAAACTAGTGTTTAAGGAAGCTAATTATAAAGATTTCATGCAAACAATATTTATGGAAAGAGTATATATTACTGTAATGAAACAAGTAAAAAGGGAGAGATTAAAACCACGCATTGACATTGAAACTTCTTCCAACTAGCACTTTTCCTCAAAAATCCAACCTTGTTCCTACTAAAGAAAAGGAAATTAACTCTAAGGAAATTTTAGTAGCACTTGGATACTCTCTTCTTCCTCTCTTATCCCATGAAGGTAAGATTGAATTTATAGGCCAAAGAGGACATAATAGGTTGAGGATATCATAGAGAAGGTTAGGGTATTATCCAAAAAGGTTAGGGGTTCAACGACCACCTATGTTGATTTGTACAGATAAGCCTCCACAAGTGATTCATTCTATAAGACTCTCGAAACTTCTCTTTTTTCCTTTTTACAAGCACTGATGAACCCTGTCAAAGAGAAACATGCGTCACTAAGGGGTGACACATGGTAAATAAAGTCAACTAGGGTCAGCGGCTCACTTTGTCAATGTGAAGATTGCATCGTCAAGTCTCTGACACATATTGGAAAGGAGCAAGTTGTGTTGGCCTTCCAAAACTAGGAAATTGAAAGGAAAAGTCTCTTCCCAGGTCATTTCGAACTATGTAGTTCAGGGATCATGGTTAAATCAAGGATACACATCTCATTAATAGGGTGATGACAAGATTTTGGTGTAACATATTCCCCCCTAAAGTATGAATCTAGAGGAAACTGAGGCAAAAATATGATAGTTGAGATACTTTGACAAGAGGAAACTGAGGAAAAAAACCATCGGACAAAGTGATGAGAAAATACTTTACAATGCGGCAGAATCTGAGATACACATGTCCCAAATAACTCATAACATGGCTTTCGACCAATACATCATAGATCCATGTCAATGCTGACTGAATGAAAACAATCATGGCTACTAAGATATGAGCATAGATCCATGATGAGATAACTACACAACCATGACTAATACAAGAGTGGATTTGTGTGATATGAATAAAAAAATATCCATCGCAACCTGGAAAAAAGTTCCCCAGGGTCTTCACCCCAAACCCACAATGATATGAATCTAACCATGTGATCACAATGTGTTTGAAGTTGAACATGGTAAAAACCACTTTATTACCAGTCAATGACACAAACCATTAACAAGTGCAATGAAAATCACCATTGGTATCAATGATTCCCAAGGTATCATAGTACATCCCGTTGAATGCGAATTGAAGAGTTGAGTTGAAACATTTAGTGGGATATTTCAATCAGAATTCAATCATGTAAACTTATTATTGAAAGCGACATAAATTGTCATTAAGATATGCATGCCTAAGGTACTTGACTATTTCCTAGGTCTAATCCTTGGTTGATGTGTTGGAGTCGACAAGGATATACCTATAGCAGGAGGGCCGTGATTTTTCCCTCATCATCGACAAGAAAAATAATAAAATATTTTTGGAGAATATCAAAGATTACATTAGGACTCACTTAGAGGTAAAATATCAAAGGAGGATGATATGACTGTAAAGGGTTTACTCAATAGGATATACCTCCTTTGAACACTTAATGACATGACAAACAACTAAGAAGAATTGACTCAACGAGGAGAAAACCAAGGCATAACATGACGCATGATTGTAGTATTCTTTGGATGATGCGAAGCAACAACATAAGTCATGGAATTGTCATGACTTGAGGACAAGCTCATTATCCAACACATAAGTGCCATGTTCAAGGGCGACTATAAGCTTCCATTAATATAGGTAGATACACACTCTTTCCTTTTTCCTTAGAATGACTTATGAGTACCTCTTTGTTTATTAATGAGCTTGAGGAGGATAATAGATGCTTAGTATAGCTCATCCTTCAGACAAGTCAAATATCACATGTTTTACGAACCTGAGAAAGGAGAGGCTCAACCCTATAAGGGTCCTTCAATGTCGAATTTTAATGAGTCCATAGAAGGTAAACTCAGCTTCATTTCATGTTTAGAGAGTTTGAAAAGAATAAAGAGGAGGCCAAGAAGAATCCAAGGTGTAATTTTTCGTATATTTAGCCCCCAAGCTTTGAAAAAAGTATAAAATCATACCCAACATAACTCTTCTAGTCAAGGATTGACTAGAGTATTCATTTTTCGTAAATAGTCCAACTGGTCAAAAAAATGCATAAACTATCACCAGAAAGAGGACCTTTCTAATACTTTAACAAGTGTGAAAGAATCAAGTTCTCTTGGCGATCTTTTCCTATTTAGGTATTTTGAAAAAGAGATTAAAGAGAACTCCAATGGAGGTTCCCTTTTGATAACAGTTTTACAAGCCCGAAAAAGTGATAAAAGTATACTCGGTAACATATTCTCATGTATTTACGAGCATGACAATGAACAAAGACTAAGATCAACACCGTTTTCCTAGGTTTTTAACGAGCATAATCATTGTAAGGAGCACTCGGAATCTTTTTTGTGTTTAATAAGGAGTATGAAAAATTCAAAAACAAACTCTGCCCTAGTCAATTGTCATTAAAATTAACCTGCAGTTTACATGATAAGTGTTAGAACGATGTTTGACTTGAAGTAATGATAAAAATAACTAAATTGGTAAAAATAACTTCAAATAAGGAAATTAAATATTAAAATATTCTATTTCGAACATATAAAAGAGGTAAAAAGTAAAATATTTTTACCAACTAAGTGTAAGAGAAGGAGCCTTTTCTATTCCAAACTTGTCGTGTATATTGCAGGAGGATTGAGAATCCATTCTCTATTCTGTCAGATCCACGTAATCACCCTCCTCGTGCTCTTCATTTTTATGCTTGATTTTTCACTTTTCATGGCATTTTGGGGCTTTTGGCCATCATTTTAAGAGGAGAAAATGTGTTCCCTAGCTGACATGCTTTCCTCTTTCGGGAAGTGCATCATCCAATGAGTGACGCCCATCCCACAGGGGAATTATGCGTCGTCAATGCCCTGTCTACAAAGTCACGTTGCATCGGTGTAGTCACGGATCCAAAAAGTAAAATTAAGGAAAATGGTTAGGATTTTCCACTTGAAATGTCTTCTAATGCCTCGTGAATGATTTTTTGTGTAGGTTTCATTCATCAAAATGGTTCAATGGAAAGAAAGGGATCATGAATTAGAGGATGCCTATTAGGATATCGTATCATTCACTTTTGTACTTTGCATGCATGCATTTTGCATGCACCTGCATGCTGCTCAATCATCAGTATGGTACTTCCAGCACCTAGTCCTTAGTCTCCCAGCACTCAGGAGCTACTCTCTACTCAGTTTAAGCCCTCCTAGCCTATCATGCACCATGTTCTCATGTACCACTGAAGAAGGACGCCTTTCTCACCTACCAGTCCAGTTACACTTCAGTTATCACTCTGATTTACTTTTGATTGATGCATAACTGATGTTATCACTCCGATTGACCTCCGATGAGACATGAATGACAGTTTTGAGTGCAGTCAATCCCTCATGTGCCCTCCAATGAGCCTCCATCCCTAGATTAGTGCCACTTACCATCAGTTACACTTATCACACTCAGTTAGACTCAATTTGACACCTGTTTGACAGTGACTTGTGCATTTATGACCACCACTTATTGATGATGAGGACTCCTAGTTGGAGCCAAGCTATGCCATTTAGTTAATTTGAATGAACTCTTGAGGTAATTCGAATTGCTCACTCATTGTGACATTATTGTATTGTAATTATCACCCTTATTGGAATATTGAGCACTCATGCATGTTCTTGCACAGTTTACACCATATTTTCTGAGTTTCATCTATTGTGATTGATTTACTTGTTCATTAGATATGCGATGAATAATTTTCCATGGTATCAGAGCCATTTTAGGGACAAGATCTCTTTTCTACAGGTTTTTTACAACAAGATTTGAGTGAATTTGCTCAAAATTACAGAATTTTTGGCATGAAAGATCTCATGTGCATTTGCTCATGTGCATGCAAAGCAGAAAAATACACTTCCAATCCACTCCAGAAGCTTGAGTTTTCCACATAATTCGTGGATTTGATACATTGGACCCATTCAACTTGTTTGATCTCCAATCCCAGGTGTGATGCAACTCTAAAAGGGTGGATTGTTCAACCTTACTGTTCTTGTTTTGATTGTGATTTTCAGGTTAATCATCTTCACCAATTGCATTCACTCTCTTGTGTTTGACAAGTTCTTCTACATCAAGTGCACTCGCTATTTGAGATGGAATACTCTTCTTCCAAGCCCGTTCTTACTCCCTTCAATTATTTTGACTGGAAAGATGATATGGATATATATTACGCTCAAAAGGTTTCTATAGAGTCACTGTTGGCCTCAAATAAGAGCCAAGCACATTGTAAGAAAGAACCAAACACTACAATAAGCTTGATGAAGCTTATGGTCTCCTTTGCCTCTCTATTTCCAAGGATCTTCACTTCCATCTCAGCAGATTGAAGACTCCAAAAGCAATATGGGAGCAACTTGAAACAATTTTTGGCAAGAAGGACGAGCTTAGGGCCTTTCAATTAGAGAATGAATTGGTTTCTCTTAGTCCTGAGAATTTCGAGACCATCAATGAGTTTTTCACAAGATTCAAGCATTTGAAATTGCAGTTGAAGAACAATGGTGTTGTGAAAGAGGATAAGAAATTGATCCTCTCCATTCTCTCAAAGCTTGGTAAAGATTGCTCGATATTTGTCTCTACTTTCAATTCCAGTCTGCTAACTACCCAGAATCGGAAGATGCCTACCTTGAATTCCTTCATTGAATCTGTTACCAAAGAGCATGACAAGTTGATTTAAATGGGGTCCATAAACTCCAAAGATTCATCCCTATTTTTTCAAGGATCCAAGAATTCGAATGGAAAAGGAAAGCAAAGGAAAGAGAAGCCCAAATTCGAACCTCACAAGCAAAGACAGAAATACAAGTAGACGGATGCACCATCCAGTTCAAAAAACAAGCAAAAGGGTAAAGATGGCAAAGAAAAATCTAAGTGTTCTTATTGCAACCATGGATTTCATCCAGAAAGTTCATGCATGAAGAAAACAATAGATCAAATGGCCCTCCTCTTGGAAAAGAACAACATATGTCTTCCCGATGGTGCAAGGAAGAAGGATAGGAATGATGATCATGACAGAGGTCAAGCACTCATGGAAACTATTTGGAAACCCACCACTCTACTGATAGATTTCGGTGCCTCGAATCATATGGATGCAAATATTGACTCCTTCTCTTCATTTGATCCAAACAGCTCCATCCCCATCCATTTGGGAGATGACTCAAAAATTTCATCAAAGGGTAAAGGTACCATCCCTGTAGAGCATGGAAGCTTCCAGAATCTTCTCTATGTTCCTTCTTTGGCTTCAAATCTACTTTCTGTGTATCAAATGACACACACTGGTGAACCAAAGTAATTTACATTCATCCCTAATAAAGTTGAAATTTATGATATCAAAAGTGGAAGACCTATTGCAGTCAGAAAGGCAAACCACACTGCAAAATACTATGAGTTTTCTCACTTTATGCTGCTTGAAAATCCCACTGTTCTCCTAACTCATAGCAATGAGGTTAGTAGGATTTGGAATGAAATGTTTGGACACCTTAACTACAAGTATTTTCTGCTGTTACAAAATATTTCCATGGTTGATGGTCTTCTGCAACTCCGTTCCTCGAAGGGAGTTTCCCCCAGTTGCATTGTTGGGAAGCATCCCGAGCACAGGTTCGACCGTGAAAAATCTAGAAGGGCTTCTACCATTTTGGGCCTCATACATTTTGATATCACTGGTCTGCTACCAAATATGTCCATGAATGGTTCAAGGTATGTTTTGACATTCATCGACGACTTTTCCCGCTTTACTTGGGTATTTTTTACCGAAAACAAGTCAGAAGTGCTTGGAAAATTCAAATATTTTAAGGCTTCTGTTGAGACCACAACTGAGAGAAAGATCAAAGCTCTTAGATCTGATAATGGTGGAGAATATTTTAAGACTGATTTTCTACAACTTTGTGCCAAAAGCGGAATTCATATCCAACATACAGTTCCCTACACACCCCAGTAGAACGTGTAGCGGAAAGGAAGAATCAGTCACTGAAAGAAATGGTTACGTACATGCTTGAGTCAAAAGGTTTGGCTACAAATATTTGGGATGAAACCATTAATGTTGCTGCATATTTTCAGAACTGAGTTTTACATTCATCCATGAAAAGTAAAACTCCATTCGAAGCATTCTTTGGTCGCAAACCGGATGTGTCCAATTTGAGGGTTTTTGGCTCCATTGCATGGGCTAGAATTCCTTCTGATAAGAGAAAGTATTTGGATCCAAAAATTATTGAATGTATCCTGATAGGATATGGGGAAGAATCAAAAGCATATAAAGTCATGAATATTAGACCCAAAAAGGTATTCATAGAGCGAAGTGTGAAGTTTGAAGAATCGCTTCCAGATCTAAAACTAGTTGAGGAAAACACTGCCAATCTGCACCCTCCACAAGAAGAAGATTCAAGCGAGTATGAATAAAGAATTGGATCTGATATCTATGATATTATATAATACTTTGATGGCCATGACATATCAGGTTTGGAATCATACCATAATGATCCTCCTCAGTTACCAAATTGGGCCCAAAACACTCTACAATCTGCTGCTCCAAACATTGGAAATCCTACTGATCCAAGGAGAAAAAGAGCAGACTATCAAAGAGAAGGTATGGATATTTATTTTTCTGATCCATTATTATTTGAGAAATTATATTTGATGATTGATTCATATCCCAAATCATACTATCATTCACACCGAGATCCATGATGGCAAACCGCCATGGATGAAGAGTACAATTCTCTTCAAAAGAACAATACATGGGAGTTAGTTTCTCTTCCACCTAGAAGAAAATTAGTTCCATGCAATTGGATATACTGCACAAAGGTTGCTGCTGATGGCTCTATCGGAAAATACAAATCTAGGTTGGTGGAAAAAGGTTTCTCCCAATTCCAAGGTGTGGACTACATTGAGACGTTTGCACCGGTTGCAAAGATGGATTCCATCCGCCTAGTTTTGGCCATTGCTGCATCCAAGCACTGGGAAGTGCACCACATGGATGTGAAGAGTGCTTTTATACACGGAGACCTTGATGAGGAGGTATATATGAAACAACCATAGTGATACATATCAGATCCATCATTAGTTTGCAAATTGAAGAAATCTTTGTATGGATTGAAACAGGCCCCAAGAGCTTGGTGCGCAAAGATGGACTCCTTCCTTCTTTCTCAGAATTTCAAAAGATGCAAATCTGATCCTATTGTTTACCTACAGCAAGTTAAAGGTAATTTTTTGATTTTGGTTTTATATGTTGATGATCTTCTCATTATTGGTAGCAGTCTCCTTACAATTAACAAGCTGAAAACCGCTTTAAATCTAGCTTTTGATATGAGCGATTTGGGTTTTCTTAAGCAATTTTTGGGCTTAGAGATAGCTCAAAACTTTGATGGGATCACATTATCTCAGAAAAAATATGCTAAAGACCTACTATTAATGTTTAATATGGAAGAATGTAAGGCTTCTCCGTTTCCATTCTTCTCAGGAATCAGTCTTGAAGAGGGAAATACTACACCGCTTGCAGATTGCACTATGTATCGACAGTTGATTGGTTCACTTCTCTACTTGACACACTTAAGGCCTGATATATCTTATGTCATGAGTGTTGTATCAAGGTATATGTAGCATCCCCATGAGCTTCATTGGTGGGAAGCCAAGAGGATCTTGCAGTATGTGCAAGGTATGAAACATTTTGGCATACATTATGCTGCAGATTCTGAGCTAGATTTCATTGGTTTTACTGATTCAAATTGGGCAGGTGATAGCATAGATCGGAAGTACACTTCTGGATATGTTTTCATGATTGGACATGGGCCTATTTGCTGGTCAAGCAAAAAGCAGGAAGCCATTTCACTTTCTTCACCATAGGCAGAGTATCGAGGGGCAGTCAATTCCTGCATTCAGACAGTTTGGTTTCAGGTTATTCTTTCCGAGTTTGATTTTGGTAGCACTACTTCGACTGTCCTATTTTGTGACAATCAAATTGCTATTGAGATCTCCACCGATCCAGTTCAATGGCCGAGGACCAAACACATTGATATTCATATGCACTACATTCGAGAGTTGGTGCATGATTGCATCATCATTCTGCAATATTGCCCTACCGATGAGCATATTGCAGACATCCTCACCAAGAGCTTCACTGAGAAGAAGTTCTCTTACATCCGTTCACTATTGGGGGTGAGTTCCATCATGGTGGAGACATATTAGATCCATTTTTATGTTTCGCTTGAGGGGGGCTTTCTTCCCACTGGGTTTTCCCTCTTTCCTCACTTATCTTATTTCAACATTTTTTGGATTATTGTATTGGAGTGACCTTTAGTCTCAGTAACCAGGGCCCTGCATTTTATTTTTTACATCATAGTATAGCTTGATGTGCGGTGTTAGGATATCTCATCATTCACTTTTGTACTTTGCATGCATACATGCATTGCATGCACCCGCATGCTGCGCAGTCATCATTATGGTACCTCCAACACCTAGTCCTTAGTCTCCCAACACTCGAGAGCTACTTTCCACTTAGTTTAAGCCCTCCTAGCCTGTCATGCACCCATTTCTCACCTACCACTGAAGAAGGGCACCTTTCTCACCTACTAGTCCAGTTATAGTTCAATTATCACTCCAATTTACTTCTGATTGACCCATAACTGATGTTATCAATCTGATTGCACTCCGATGAGACATGACTGATAGTTCTAAGTGCAGTTAAGCCCTCATGTGTCCTCCAATGAGCCTCCATACCTAGATTAGTGCCACTTACCATTAGTTACACTTATTAAACTCAGTTAGACTCAGTTTGACACTTGTTTGACAGTGACTTGTGCATTGATGACCACCACTGATTGATGCTGAGGACTCCTAGTTGGAGCCAATCTATGCCATTCACTTAATTTGAATGACCTACTGAGGCAATTCGAATTTCTCACTCATTATGACATTATTGTATTGTAATTTTCACCCTTATTGGGATATTGAGCACTGATGCATGTTCTTGCATAGTTTACACCATATTTTTTGAGTTTCATTTATTGTGATTGATTTACTTGTTCATTAGATCTGCTGTGACTAATTTTACAATTCCAACATGGACAATGATCTAAATGTGATGTTGTATTTGAGAGAGTGTGAACTCTTGAAATCCTTTCAAATTCCCGGAATGAGGGCCCAAGTTGTCCTACTGGACCATTTGATACGAATCTGTGACCCTGATCAACAATATTTCCATGTTGGGACTCATATCCTCACCTTGGAAGTTGAAGACATATACTTCATCATGGGGATTTTGAGACGAGGGGCTCTCGTTTCACTTTCAGTACCTAGGGGTGGTGATATTAGCATTGATGACCTCATTCATCATTATTGCACTCCCAGGACTCAAACACAAGGAGCAAAAATTTCCATCAAGCGTGTACGGACGCAAGTAGTTTTTCTTGCACTGAAAACTTTGAAGTTCAATGATACCTGTAGGTGGTGGTAGGGATAGAATAACCTCTACCTTCAAGATATAGATACGAATCCAATATTTTTAGATGATGAATCCAAGAAGACATCCAGACTCCACGTAGAATATGCACTTGTGAGGAATTAGGTAGATGTTATAACGTCGACATCTGTGGAAAACAATCGTCAGATTATTGATGTAAAACTCACGATGATTTGAAATGGATTTGAATGATCTGGGAAACCATAGAGGTAGGCATCCAAAAAATACTTAATATATTGAAAGGCATATGGAATGGATCACTAGAATGTGGCAGCAACATTTTTAAGGACAAAAGGTAATTTACAGTAAGAAAATGTAACCCATGGGAATATGAGCATAGTCTTGTGAAGATATGCTGGGTGGATATCAATCTGATTGTAGCCATAAAAGCCGCCCATAAATGAGAAGATCACATTACTTGTACATTTGTCTATGATTTGGTGGATAAACAAGGCAGGGTAATTGTACTTGCGACGAGCCTTATTTAAATCCCGGTAATCAACATAGACTCTGATGGTTCCTTTCTTTTTTGTAACAAGAAATATATTAGAGACCCAATCTATCAAGGGGATGGGATAATTGAAACCAACTTTCAACAGCTTTTCAATCTATTCTTTAATAGCCACACTCTTTCAGGGGTGCATTAGACAGATTTTTTTCTAGATAGATTTGTTAGACACAGTGCTCACTTAGAGGGGGGGGTGAATCAGTGAGCCTATACTTTATTCAATTTCAAATTCAATTACTAATTCTTATATCAGCATATCATATTCATCAATGAACTAACTATAAATCCACATGTCATTCATAAGAAAAATCACATCATCATTAACACTTTGCACAAGAGAGACACGATATAATTGTAATGTTTTTGTATGAGTCAACTGCTACAACCGTGAGGAAATTCAACACCAATTGATACAATGAGCACGAACTCACCATCTAGGAACCAACCTAGTCTTTCTTAGACCCAGCTAAGAAAATGATACAAGACCCTGCTTGTATATGGAAGTACATCTCGGTACAAGACCCTGCTTGTATGACATGCAAACACTTGTCACATCACATTTCATCAATCTTCCCTTACTATCACATCAAACACTATCATATGTATTCACTTTGTCACTATCATCACTGTCACATCTTGTCCAGTCATCAACTCAATCATGTTATCAACTGCACCACTTGTCTCTTCTCCATATTTATAATGTCACCAGCATTGATCATCATGCCCAAATTCTCATCATTCAGAATATCCAATAAGTCTTCAACATCTTAGCATACTGTCATATCAACACCATCACATGTCTCTGTCTCAGAATATCACCATAAATGGTTATCCATGTATTTATGACTGCCCTAGTATCAGACAAATTAACATGTCATCAACATTTCCAAATATGTCATCACTGTCCTCATGCTCCAGCCAGCATTATGTACACAACTTAATAATTTAACTGTCCACCATGATATCATGAACATTATTCACCATCAAAATAGTCCGGCATCGTGTTATGAAAATAGTTCAGCATTGACTGTTCTTCATAGCATCCTTCCATCAACATTCAGCAGGTTTATATCATACATGTCATCATCAAGCATCATGTCCCCATCAATGTTTAGCAAATTGTTCAAACCCCAAACATAACTTAAGTGTGTTTTCAGCAGTATTCCAAGCAGTCATCGAAATCACAAAAGAAGAGGTAAATAAAAAGATGTCATGCTGCTGCTTACACCACCGAATTTATTCACCATCAACGGTATCTCTTTATTTTTCCCTAGCCCATCATTCAATTCAGCATCTTCTCATTCTTTGTCCATGCATATTATGCTGTCCTAAATCAGCTTTCTATGCATCATATGCAGCCCCAATCAAACCCAAGGATGAAAGTCTTGCTGCTATGGAGTCTTCATCTATAATCCAACTCAGATATAAAGATAACCAAAGATTATTGCAGTGCTGTTGATACTACTCCATCTGTTGGCTGTCCTTCTGAACCATATGAACTGCTCCTCCACTACTCCACCGAGATTCTTCCACAATTTTTTCAAAACAACAAACTCATCTTCTATTTATACATGTTCCATCGTACAAAATTAATCTAGGCCGACTTGTATTTTTTATTTTATCTTTTAATTTTAGTTTTTATTTTTATTTGTTTGGTCAGCTGACCCAAAAGATGGGGTATGGACACCAAACCAACTTCAAAAATTCATATATTTTCAACCATGAGGAGCCACAGGACGTGCCACCTAAGGTTGAAAACGGCATGACGAGGGCTATCATCTTATGGCGGGCTTATTTGCAAATACATGATCCATCATTTTTAAAATCTTCAATTTGTATAGGACATCAAAGACCCCGCACATAATGGTGTCAAAGTGGCATCACTTCTTAGGATTTGTAAGTGACAATAGCTTCATTCCATCATCAAGTGTGTCCACCACAATATCAACCCATAACATGCAAGCAAGTGTCCAAGTGTCATCACATGTGTGTGGGTGACTCCATCATGCCATCATGCAAGAAATGGGCTTCATGACCTTTGTCATTAATGGCTTGTCATCAATGACAACCATAGACAACCACATTCATCAATATCCCCCTTTGTCATTGATGGCAACCATCCAAATTCTTATTCTCCACCTTTAACATTAATGACAAAGGGCCAATGAGCCACTAAAGGCTTCACAATGCCCAAAAATTAAATTCTTTGCTCATCATTTGCCATGAGTGATTCTCCATCACTTGCCATATCCAAGTTTTTCATAAGTACAAACTCCCCCTATCATGTAGACTTCTATTTTCCATATTCATCAAAAGTTTACTACTGGTTTGGATGCTTTTGGCTGATCAATAATCTTTTCTAATATATTCCATAATAATTTTCAACAAGATTTTTAGTCATGTGAATTTGCAACATAAAGTGACTGTTATTAGTCATTTTCTTCAAGTTTAGCAATCAACTTATTTAGATCTGCTTGAGTAATCTTTCCACAGTCCTTAAGTTTTCTAGCAATGCTCTGGAAGGTAAATTGTTGATAGCATGACACCCCATGTTCTTGTCACCAAGGTGCTCCTTTAAGCCTATCAAAGATATGCTCCAGGTCTGTCCTCGACCTGTCTCCATTCATCCCTTCATTTGTTGATTTGACTAGTTTTAAATAAGTGCTCCCACTTTTAAATAGGCTACTTTAATTGCTGAGTTTCCTGCTCCCATTATTTGTCATCTTCACATAAGTATACACTCCCCCTATCTGATATGTTGCTTCAAACTTCATCAGAGTTTTGTCTATTTTCAATCTTTCACTAACTCATCAACTTCGACTGACTTAGAACTTCAAATGATGCATCATAATAAGATTGTTCAAAGTCTTCATGTATCTTCAAATGTCTTCACAAGGTTTGATAAGGATGTTTCTTTGAATTCATTTGCTTCAACTACTCGTCCTGAGCTTATATTCAAATATTCAAACTTCATGCACCATCATCAAGACTTCAGACTGATCTGACTATGTATTTTTACAAACTTGAACTAGTGCTCGGGGTTGCTTCAGCACTTCTTCTTCATACCTGAATTGATGTTTATGCATGCATCTCAGTCATCATTTTCTTCATCTCAGTGTAAGACTAGTCAGGATATTCATATCACATGGAATTGTATCCACCATAGCTGCATTATCCTCAACCATCATCTGTTGTAGCAGCCTTTTTATGCTGTAGGTTCATACTGAATTTCTTCATGCACCTGGAGAGCATATTCATCCAATCAAATGTGGACATATCACTTCTGAAAAGTGTAGGCTTCCTTCATAAAAAAATCTACAGGCAGGCAGTTCTTCCTTCATGATGCGTGCATTCAACTTCTTGCAGACATTTTTATCTACACAAGTGGGCATTTAATTTAAGTTGCATGGAAAATGTATTTTCCCAAGCTGATGCAGGTATTTGTTCATTTCATTCAACCTCTGAATGTTGTGGTAGGCATTTTCAGTGTGTGGTGGGTATTTTAACCATGTTGTAACCACTTCATCATAGTCAAAACACTCAGTAGACATTTCTGATGCAGACATTATCATTGCTTGCTTTCCAGGTGGGTGTATTTCTTTCATATTGTCTACTTTTGATGAGCTACTACGTGCAAATTAGATATGTCAGCGGGCATTTTATTCTCATAAGCGAGCATGTTGATGGATAATAGCACAATTGGCAGGCATTTTAAGAGTCCTGTGCGCATGTCTTCTCAATAGGTGGGCATCGTATTGATATCAGTACAGACATTTTTGAATATGCAGACTATCTTGCTATATGAATTTCTTAACTTTCATAATAACCTATGCGAGCATCTGCCATATCTTCAAACAGTCATCTCCCATATCTGCCTCAGTGCTGGAAAACTTGTCCTCAACTGCAGCTGTTTTCTTCATCGAAAATCCTAGAGTTGTCTATCCACATGCTCAGAGGATATACCCAAAAATCTTAGACTTTTGTGGTGGCTGAACTCAAATCTCTTCTCCACAAATTCTCCTCCTTACACATGCATATCTTAATTTCTTCAATAGATTTCTTGCTCATCATACCTAGAACTAGAAGGAGTAATTGATATACTTTTATTCTTCCTAGCTTCCATACACTATTATCCGACGTCTGGAGGAATACTCATGCCATTAGGTCCATAACTTCTTACACATTCGAGTGACACTTGAAACTACATTGCTGCTCACCATCCTTATTCTGAATTAACATTAATAGTATTTCACACCACTACTAACTATTATGTAGATTTGCATCAACTCTTAGGTTCCTGTACTTTGCACTCAGACCGAAATTATTTTGTCATTTGGGCTTCCTTGTAGGTTCCACTCATTATGACAATACTACTAGTGAGTTTTGTTTGCAAATATTCACAGACTATAGATGATGTTAGTATGTCTTCATTTCCATGTTATCCTTGACAATTGATTTCTGATCTATGTCATCTGAGCTCTTACTCATCATATAATCTGCTGCTTTGAAAGCATGTGGCCATACAACTGCAAGAATTTCTTTTGGTAGGACAAATCCAGCTTGAACAGTTTCTCCATTGGGAAATCTCTTGTCTACATTAAATTTAAGGACCTAATCTATACACAATATATCAATAAATGAAGGAGTCTTCAACCGTTCAAGATCCTTACCATTATAATCATGCCATGATCCTTGGACCCGATTTGCTTAGAGTGGTCATTATCATTCCTTGAGTTCATCCTCCAATTCCATGGACTCAAGGTATACTCAAAGTCTTTTGAAAGACTTCAAGTATGGCTTTCCATATGGCAGCCATCTCCACTTGTACATTTATTATCTACTTCATTTAGATCAATCAAAATGTTTTTCTTCACCCACATCTTAGAATCTCCTTGGCTGTGTGAACTTGTCTTCATATCTTCAATTCTTTTTGCACTATTTCCTTTCCATGAATCATTGGATCTTCTTGCTGATGTGTATGAAGAAATCCTCCTAGGTTGACTCCTTTGACTTCGGCATTCTTGGCCTTTGTGAGAAAATCCACTACAGGAGTAGCACCTCGTTGTGTGACAGTTAGTAGCCACATGTCCAATATGATTGCAGTCCCAACACCTAAATTTCCCATTAGTGCTTCTAGCACTTCTTCTTCCATAGGATCTACAATCTAAAGCCTTATGACAATAATTAGAGCAAGAAAAACAATAACCATTAAACTTTTTTTCATACCTTGGACTTTGATTCCAAAATGGAGTTGTCTCTTTGCTTTGAGGATTGGGCCTAGCTCCTTGATATGTCCTTGAACAATCAACATCTTTGTTTTCATGAGATGCGTCCTTGGTCATTGATGGACCAGCTTCCGGAGTCTTTGGAGACCACGTGTTTTCTTCTAGATTGTCTTCTACCTTTTTATACTCAGTGCCAGTTTTGTCATAGGGAGACCTTTGGAAATCCAATAATTTATCCAACATGATCGAGCTGCTATTGAACTTATCATGATAGTTTGATTTTTCAATTTTCTTCTTGAGTCCAACAACTTCCATCTCAAGCTCTTCATTTCTCTTCTCCTTTTCATCCAAGTGACTGCTCAATACTTCTTCTCTTCTTTTAGCCTCCTCCAATTGAAATTTCAGATCAAGGTTAACCCATCTTGTCTCTTCAAGTTCTCTAAGATCCACATCAGTCTTTTCTTGTTCATTTTCTAGTTGATCCTTCAACCTTTTGACCTCAAGATCTTTATATTCCAACTCACCTTGCAAATCATTGTTCTTGACCTTCAAGCTCATGAATAAAGCTTTTTTCTCCTCTTGGTATTTTTCAAATGCCCGCATAATCTTCTTCTTAAGCCTTTAATTGGTTTTGACATCCTTATCCAATAGAGTTTTTGCAAATGCCTCTTTGAGTTTTAACAACTCATCTTCTTCAACCTTCACTAGAGCAACATCATTGATTTCCGAATTATTGCAAATAGAAGAGTTCATGCTTGATGCTTGAGCCTTCTTCTCTACTTGATTTGCATCTTCAGATGTCTTGAATTTCTTTTCTTTGTCAATGTTTTGAACCTTCCTTTTGTGCTCTCTTTCAAGTGTGCTCCAGAGTTCATTGGATGAGGTGTACTTTCCAACATCGAGTCTTTCCTTATCTGATTGAGACAAGGCCATCAAGATTAAGCTTAATCACTTTTCATTGCTTTCAAGTAGCTTCTTAACTACTCTCCCTTCAATTGATTCCCAGATGTCATGGCCCTTTGCCACTGCATGATGCTTCATTCTGATGATCCAAGACTTATAATTTAATTCATTGAGTAATGGAACTCCATCTTCCGAATAATCCTTCATTTCTTCTAGCTTTGCAAATCCTTACATATTGTATCTACTAATTTCCTTCAAGCTTGTTAGGCTTATGCGGAAGGCCTGCTCTGATACCAATTGTTAAACACAATGCTCACTAAGAGGGGAGGGGTGAATCAGTCATCCTATACTTTATTCAATTTCAACTTCAATTACAAATTCTAATATCAGCATATCATATTCATCAATGAACTAACTATAAATCCATATGTCATTCATCAAGACAAGCACATCATCATTAACACTTTGCGCAAGAGAGACACGATATAATTATAGTGTTCTTGTATGAGTCAACGGCTACAGACATGAGGCAATTCAGCACCAACTGATACAATGAGCACCAACTCATCATCTAGGACCCAGCCTAGTCTTTCTTAGACCCAGCTAAGAAAATGATACAAGACCCTACTTGTATATAGAAGTACATCTCAGTACAAGACCCTGCTTGTATTACATGGAAACACTTGTCACATAACATTTCATCAATCTGCCCTTACTATCACATAACCCACTATCATATGTATTCACTTTGTCACTATCATCACTGTCACATCCTATCCAGTCATCAACTCAGTTATGTCATCAACTGCAACACTTGTCTCTTCTCCATATTCATAATGTCACCAACATTGATCATCATGCCCAAATTCTCATCATTCAGAATGTCCGATAAGTCTAAAACATCTCAACATACTGTCATATAAACACCATCACATGTCTCTGTCTCAGAATATCACCATAAATGTTTATCCATGTATTTCTAACTGTCCTAGTATCAAACAAATTAACATGTCATCAACATTTCCAAATATGTCATCACTATCCTCATGCTCCAGCGAGCATTCTGTACACAACTTAATCATTTAACTATCCACCATCATATCATGAACATTGTTCACCATCAAAATAGTCCAGCATCGTGTTATGAAAATAGTTCAGCATTGACTGTTCTTCATAGCATCACTCCATCAACATTCAGCATGTTTATATCATACATGTCATCATCAAGCATCATGTCCCAATAAATGTTCAGCAAATTGTTCAAAACCCAAACATAACTTAAGTATGTTTTCAGCAATATGCCAAGCAGTCATCGAAATCACAAAAAAAGAGGTAAATAAAAAGATTCCATGCTAGTGCTCACACCACCGAAGTTCTTCGCCATCAACCGTATGTCTTTATTTTTCGCTAGCCCATCATTCAATTCAGCATCTTCTCATTATTTGTCCACGCATATTATGATGTCCTAAATCAGCTTTTTGTGCATCATATGTAGCCCCAATTAAACCCAAGGATGAAAGTCTTGCAGCTATGGAGTCTTCATCTATCATCCAACTCAGATATAAAGATAAACAAATATTATTTAAGTGCTGTTGATACTGCTCCATCTACTGACTGTCCTTCTAAACCATACGAATTGCTCCTCCACTACTCCACCAAGATTCTTCTACAATTTTTTCAAAACAACAAACTCATCCTCTATTTATACATGTTCGAGTGTAGAAAATTAATCTGGGACGACTTGTATTTTTTATTTTATCTTTTAATTTTAGTTTTTATTTTTATTTTTTTGGTCAGCTGACCCAAAAGATGGGTTATGGACACCAAACCAGCTTAAAAAATTCATATATTTTCAACCGTGAGGAGCCACGTGACATGCCACCTAAGGATGGAAACGGCATGACGAGGGCTATCATCTTATGGCGGGCTTTTTTTAAAATACATGATTCATCATTTTTAAAATCTTCAATTTGTATAGGACGTCAAAGACCCCACACATATTGGTGTCAAAGTGGCATCACTTCTTAGGATTTGTAAGTGACAATACCTTCATTCCATCATCAAGTGTGTCCACCACAATATCAACCCATAACATGCAAGCAAGTGTCCAAGTGTCATCACATGTGTGTGGGTGCCTTCATCATACCATCATGAAAGCAATGGGCTTCATGACCTTTGTCATTAATGGCTTGTCATCAATGACAACCATAGACAACCATATTCATCAAGATTTTGTGTTGAGATAAGTTTTGATTTCATGAAAAATGATAGTAGGATCAATCCCGGACATTTCTTTATTGCTCCATGCAAGAATGTCACTGAATTGTTTAAACAAGGTCATATAAGTTTTGATTTCTTCAAAAGAAGAAGTTTGGCCAATATGGATATGCTCCATGTCACCAGGTTTCACGGAGATATCAATGGTAGTGGTAGGTTTAATGTTTACCAAATTCCCTTCGGTTGCCATATCCTAGGTGAGAATAGGAGACTAAGTGTTGGAAATGACCTCTAGTGAAATAATGGTTTGAATATCATTCTCTACCATGTCTAAAGGTGTGAGGAAGGACCATGAATGATGATGGCCTCCCATGGAAGCTCATCCAATCTCATAATATCGATGCCATCATCGGAGTGAAATGTCTGGAGGAGACGATCTTGCGATGGCGAGGATGAGTTCAACCAAGATGGCAGAGAACATGGGTATGATGCCACTAGGTGATTGTAATTAGGTGAATCAGACACCGATTGGATGACATTATAAGTAGCCTCAGCTGGGATAAGTGGCATATCATCTCCAATCGAATCAATGTCAATAGAATCAGGAACAATCCAAGGGTCCAATGAGTTGGAGGAAGATGGGGTCATGGATGAGATCATCTTCATAGTGGAAACTTGTGATGGGGGATCGGGTGTTGGAAAGACTCCCATCAGGGATGAGTCCTTAAGGAGTCCTACCCCCACACTCTCATATATTTGCGAAGATTTCCTTAGAAGAGGTACATTATACATAGGATGAGTTGTGGTGTCCGGTGTACAAAACTATAATTGGTCGACAGTCACAATTTTCCTTTGATGGGGAAATTGCACAATGCAGAAGATGGAATACAAGACCGCAATCATAGCATAAAACCAATTTCGACCAAGAAATAAGTTGTAATCCAATGGTGATGGGACTACTTCCATGTTAATTGAAATAGTCTTTCCTCCCAATGGTGATGGGACTACTTCCATGTTAATTCCCGTATGGTTGGAATCCACGTCCGTAAAATTATTTCAAAGTGGTATGAAAATGGTTCAGTTCAGGAGGGACAATGGCTCTCCAATAGGACAAGAACATTACAGAAGTAGAGGCTCCTTTGTCTAAAATGGTACGATGGATATTTTTCCCACCAACATTGGTAATGATTTGGAATGCTAGTTGGTGGGAAGTCCTTGGCTTAAAGTATTCCAATCTAAACATGATGGTATTAGATGATTTTGGATCCACTGCTCCAATAGAATATAATAGAGTCTTACACTAATTAGGACATTTTTGTAAAACTTCAAGGGTCGACATAGCACATGGTGCCTGGGTTAGATCATCCATGATGTTGTAGTTTTGAGCGGCCTAGGAATTGGGGTTGAAAATCAATATTTGGATTGTGATTTTGGGTGAACGCAATGCTGCATATGATATAGGTTTGTCTATGGTGAAAGGACCTTCTAAGGGAGGGATAGTGTATGCATATGTGGCGGATGTTTCAGTATGACCTCTATTAGATTCTTTATTTTGAACAAAATCATACGTGTGTTTCCTTGTAAATAAGTTAAAAATTTCACTATGCATCATGTGAAAATGAGCAGTCGTGGATGTTTCTCCCTATAAAGGAGTTGGTTATGTGAAACCATATACTATTGTTGTGTGGGAGGGGGTCTGTTAAAACTGGGGGTTGATGGTTTCCTTTTAGGAACCTTTGGACTTCTTCACTAGGTGGGCATTCTTTCGTGAAGTGGTCATCACCATACAATAAACATGGGTATTTAGCCTTCCATTTTGGTTTGGCATCAGTAGAGTCTGGATTGGTTTTTTGTTCCCGTGGGTTAGAAGATTTCTTGGATTTGCCTTTATTTTTCTTCTTACCATAGGATTTATGAGATGAAGTAGATTGGACTAAATTCACCTCTTTGGTGGGAGAAGGACTGGGTGAATGGTTGGTGTTATTACCATCCTATAATGGTTTTGGATTTGACACCATATGGATTTGTGATCCAATCGAATGGATGGCAGGTTGGGTTTTAACGGAACCAATTATGCCATCGGCATGTGATCCCGTGGATGGATTAATTGTGTCATGAGTGGGGAGAGGGGAATTATGTTGTATAAAGTTCTAGATTGAGCGTATATCAAGTCTAAGTATTGGGCACATGCAATGGCTTGTTTTTCTGTAACCGCCCTTCCCATAAAGATATTGTTGTCTATGATAGGAAATAATTATTTGGTAACCCAATAAGCTAATAATTGATCGGGAATGGGATCCTTAATGAGCTGAAGTCTTCTCCTCCATTCATGAATATGATTGGAAATATGACTAGAGGTATACTTCCAGAGTGAATTTATAATATACGCGTCAATTTCATAGCTGAGTGATAATTGGAAATGCATAAGAAAGGTCATATCCAAGGATCAAAAGTTTGGGAAAGAATGTGGTGGTAATTTGATATATCATTTGGTGTCTGTGTCGATGAGGTTTCTTTGAAAGGGCCTCATATGAATTGGATCATCCATTAACAAGTTCAAGGAACACCACAAATGATATCTCATTACATGGTTTTTGGGATCCTCACCAGGTTTGTTGTCAAACTTGGGTATTTCTGATGGCAGCTTCACAAGAATGGGTGGAAAATTCATGCCATGTTGAATGGGATCGTTGACCATCAAACCTAATAGGTTCGATAGATCTAATGTAGCCATAAATAGTCATTGTTGGTTTGGTTGCAGGTACTTCTAATATTGGTACAACATTTGAGTACCAGTAGGACCATAGATTGATTGAGCATAAGGTACTCCCATAGAGGGTTGGCCATATGGTGGGGGTCCTCCCATGTTAGGAGGTGGACCCGATGGGGGTCCACCTCTTGAATGAGGGGGTCTTCTGGAATGGGTTGTTTTTTCGGATGGTTGGGGTGGAGGTGGCACAAGTGGTGGGGGAGGGGCTGGGCCATTGGCTGAGGTTCTAGCCGATGGAAATTTATGTTGACCCCATGGGGTGTTTGTGTTTCCGAGGTAAGGTACTCCAAGATAAAGGTTTCCTGGAGTAGTTTGATATATTTGACTCATGGACATATCATGATTACTTAGATATATATAAACCAATGTGGGTTGGGCCCATACATATCATCACCACGAGTGATGACCCCACAAAGGTTGTCCCATGGATGGAGGAGGACCTCCAGTCATATTATAAGTCATAAAAGAAGGTTTTCCTCCAGTTACATTTTTTCCACTAAATAGAGGTTTCCCCCTTGTTATATTTTGACTACCAACATAAATTTTCCCCATAATTATATTTTGACCACTAACCATAGGTTTCCTCGTGGCCATACTCTTACCACTAACTAAAGGGTGACCTCAAATTATAATTTTTTTAGGGTTGTGTTCCAGTCACGAAGTTAATAGTGGATGAAGGTTTCCGCCTAGTCATTGAGGTCAACAAAGGTCTAGAACCGACCAAATGATTTTGATGTGAAACATGTGGAAAAGATGGTTGGCCTCATTTGTAGGAGGTCATGTGAGGAATAGACATTCCTGGTTAAGAAAGACTAAAAGAATACACGGGAGAATGGTGTTCGGGATTCACTACTTCTGAAGTGGACCAGAAAGGGAAACCCTGATGCCTTGCATGTTCTCCAAGTATCCGTAGGTGAGATATTGTATATTGAAGTGGTCCGAAGAAATATTCGTTCGAGATGAATATGGTATGAAAAATATGTGAATGTGTCTCAATAGTTGATGGTGAACAAAATAAAAAATAACTTACCCTAAGGAGGTTCCCAAAAATGAAATGGTTGGACTGAAAGCAGTCGCTATTGGGTCATCTAGAGGTCGAGTTAGTATCCAATCGATGGCTCCAGGGTGTCCTTCAAGTGAATGGTGAAAATATGTTTCGTGCAAAGAAGGTTGTTCTACCACTAATGTTCCCATAGGATTGGTGATAGGTGTCACGTACTCACCCATCCATCCAAGGAAAGGGAGGGAACATGATGCCAATCTCTACGGCTTTCAGATAATCTCAGCCCATTCATTAGAATCATGTGAATAAATCATTTGTGTGCAGATGTAAAACAAATCAATTATGCACAACGAAATTAAACTATCTACCCACATTACTCATGCATACAACATATAAACAGTCATCAATTTAAATATTGTAGAAATAAATACATAGACATAAAACACTTATCTTCATTGTGCAATTGTCCCAAACAACTAGCTATGTCACTGCAATGTTCCACCCAACCATAGGCCAGTTGTGTTAATAAATTCTCTCAACACAACTGCCACCCCCGAGCTGGGCATGATTCTTACAAGGAAAAGGGGACATTCAAGCTCATTCACAGCCAATTAATCATTTCAACTGAGCCAAGCGAGTCCAAAGCTGGGTTTATTAGACTAAACTTGAAACCTAGATGCTTGCACTCAAGCTCAAGCCAAAGCAATGGATTGGGAGAGGGAAATTCGACCACAAGGAGGAAAATGCTTTCTCCTATAGGTTCATAAGAATTCGGCAGCCAAAACGGTCTCAATGGAACCCCAATTCCATTTCCCTTCTTCCCCACTGGTATGTAGCAAAACAATGCCCTTCCCAGCTAGGAGAATGAAGGCAGACACAACAAAACCATGAAGGAAAATGCCCAGGTGGCTCCAAACTCGTGAGGGAGGAAGGCTAGTTGATGGATAATGGATTGGGGAGCAATTCATGGCTATTTTCTTTCCCAAGAAGAAAAACTTGTTTTTCCATGCAGGGTGGCTTACCCACACTCGAATTTGGATAGCCATACCTCCCATTCCCCAAGGTATTAACTACCTCAACCAACTCTTGGGAGAAATCAATGATTGGGTACAAAAGTCAGCATGGGTAGTTGAGGGTTTGATTGGTTCTCTCATTGACACTTGGCTTGACTTGATTGGCTCCAAGGGTTTGAATGTTTTCCCTCCCAATTCCTTGTAAAATCATGCCCCCATCTCTTGTTGCATTGCATAGCTAGTTGTGGGTATTTTAATAAAATGCATATTTACACGGTATTCACAATTCCACCGTGCCTGGCTAGCACGCGAACCATATGCATCAATAAATCGATGTGGGGGCCTTGGCCTTGAGCTCCTCACCATGATATTTAGAACAATATTACATCATTTATGTTTTAATGCAATAGGTTCAAGATGGGGACATGACAATAGGCAGATTTGCAGGAGGATAAAAATTCCACCCTACTTCAATAACTGGAATTCCTTCTTCGTGTGAACCAGTTGTAGTGGGTTGGTCTATATATTCCTCCTATGCTTCCTTCCTCGAAGAGAGGATATTTAGGTGGCAAGTTTTCTATTCTACGAGATCTCCTTAAGGGTTGCTCATCCAGAATGACTGATGAAAGTATCCCCCTAAGACTATTCTAAATAAAATCACACTTTAGGTCCTACTCAAGCTAAAGCTGCAATAAAAACTATGTGACAGCTGGGATGAAAAGATGGATCCTCGTAGGAGTGTCAAGGCATTGCAACTCACGATATACCATAAGGTCCAACAGTAATACTTGGCCCAATATTTCATAACACTAACCAGGGAGGATTAGGACTGTACCCGTAACCGTATTACTAGACTACCTAATAGTATGTGCATAGTAGCTCCTTGAGTGTTGTTCTCGGTGTATTGCAATGTCAAGAGGACCAATGGTTGACTCAAATGGTTTCATGATCCCAATGGGGTCTCTTGATATACGAAAGGTACGTGGGAGCTCCAATCCTTAGTAGTGTTGTTTAATACACAATCGTTCAATAGAATCCTTCCTATATATCATCGAGTACATGAAGTACCTTTCTATATACCGTAGGTATGTAAAAGGTCATTCGATATACCAACTAGTACGTCGAAGAACTGCAATCCCAGAAAATGTAGTGCAAGCAAATAACGATAGCTCCTATGCTTAGGTTTTAAATTAGACTATCATTTGGTTTTATCTTGTATGGTTAAGTGGACTCTTGAAGTGTAGACTCAAACCAATATGTATGAATAGGTTAAATGAGGTGCAAGTCTCTTATTTTTCAATGAAAACTATCTAAGGAAAGGAGAGAGATCTTTCTTCTTTTGTTGAGACAATTAAAATCTACCCCGAAACTTAATACTATGCTTTAAATTTTCTTCTTAAGAAAAACCAAAAGACATAAGTGAGTAACACTCTTTCAATCAAATCCAATGGCACAAAAAATAATTACAAAGAAAATAAATTCTTTTTTTTTTCAAAAGAGACTTGACGATGCAAATTGAAAATAAAAGAACAATGGAGTCTTTTAATTTGCAAAACACCTCACTTTCAAACAAATAAGGAAGGAGTTAAAATGATGATTTTAAAGATCTTTTCAACATGCACTAATTGTAAAAAATGCTTGAAAATGTAACCTTTATGATCAATCTAAGAATTCTTGTCTTTTTCAAAGACATTTTAAAGCTAAAAAGCGAGAAGATGTGAACAATTTATAGATCTTTCAAGTTTTTCAAACAATTATTGAAGAACCAAAAGATATACGTTCTCAAGAAATCAAAGTACTATCGTTCAAAAATGAAGAGAAACGAAAACTCAATCCCTTTTAACACTATGTTCAATCAGATGAAAATATGACTGCTCAGTTTGAGAGAGTTCCACAAATTATGGAAATGAAAAATCACTCACCCAAGAAGCCAATCTCAAAGGATACAACAATCCAAACCAAACTCACAATTTCATAGGTTTCAAGACTTAAAACAGAGCAAACTAGAGGCTTCTATGGGTCCACAAGACAAGTCACACATGCAAGGGAGTAAACCCAACACAAATAAAGTAACCGCTTGACTCATCACGAATCAACAAGGAACTAAGGCAAGCTTTAAATATCATAAAAAATTGTTAGGAGAAGAAGTACATGGAAGATTTGGACTGAGATTGACATGAACAGAGGAAAAAACTCAGATGAAACACCTGATCCAATTTCCAAACATGGTTTTTTATCAATGATCGAGGTATAGACAATGCATTTACAATCATCTGGTTCATGTTGAAATATTTGAGGTCTTTTAAGAATGAATGTTATTTTTCAAATGGTGCAGTGTTAATGAAAACCACTTTTCTAGAAGAAGAGTACAAAGGAAAAGACAAAAAAAGGTGCATTGCTTGACATATTGACATTTGTTTCATATTTAGAAGTACATTTCCAATCTTTTGTATAGTCTCAATTCTATTGTCATTGTTACAGTGAAAATATTCTCTGACTTTCCTCAAAGCAAATTTCATTGTGTGATCCATCTTTCTCATGTACAAACTGCAATGTGTTACTACATCATAAGCATCTAGAATGAATTATGCATCTATTTTTACTTGCCACAATTCAGACACCTTTCTGGAAATTGCATTTATCCAAATGTCACATGGATTACCTTTTAGCAACAAAACAGGGTGTAGGAGGCATGAGCGCAAAAGACCAATATTTTTTTCTTTGGATAATTGGAGTTCCTTTAAAAAAATTTCAAAGGAGTTGTTTGTAGGGTAATTCCTATGTTGCAGAAGACAACAATTTATTTTTTCTTTTTTATCAGCAATTGTTTTTCATTGTCAAATAGATTCAAAATCATAGTTTTATCAATTGGAGGGAAATTAAAACTGAATCTACAACTAGAATTGCAATATTTTTCCAAATTTATTTTTTGGTGATGAGTTTGGATCTTCAAAATATCTTTAGACAGTAGTTTTGAGTCAGTAGATATGTACTTTTCAATGAATGACGTGGTATCGGTTTCGTATTTTTTTCCATAGATTGGTGGATTTTGTAGCCAAAGTAGTCCATGGTCATGTTCATTTCCTCTACTTTGAAATTCAATGATAATAAAGTAGTCTTTTATTTCTCCAAACAACTCACTATTTTTTGAAATTAGTGTGTGCATTGTTGTAATTATATGTCTATAGTACCGACTGCAAATGACTGGATGGTTTCTAATAAATGAGTCAATTGGTTTCTCAAGTAAACTATTGTTATGGCTAGACGCAAGGTCATTTTTTTTTCAATGCATTAGTCAATGTTCTCCAAAGATGTTCTACATTATTAAAGGTGATGAAAACTGTTGTTGGACCAAGTTGTCGTATTAGTGGAAATAAATTATTTCTTATGTTTTCAAAATAGTTAAGTGAAGTACGTATGCTCTGGAGTGAGAAAAATGCAATTCATGATTTCAAAACCTTCTAAATATTTTTTTAGTGTTTGACATCGTTTTAAGTTAGTTTCTTTCCTTTTAATTATCCTCTATGAATAGAAATCCATGCAGAATTTGAGACTAGATTTATTAGTATTCGCATTGTTTTGAAAAATATGTTGGTATTATATATTGAAAATTTTTCAAATGCATGTAGGAGTGTACATTGCGGTATTTGTTGATATGATAAATGATTAACAATATCATTGGTTTGACTAGAAACATAAAACACAGAGGGAAACTTTAGTTCTTTAGAAAACTTGTCTTGGAAAATACCCAGCGCCCTAAACTTCAGAAGGAGAAATTTGCATGATATGTTTATCAAGGTCATCTATCAAATCGAATTATCAATAAATCTGTATCAATGTTTGACATATTAGTTTTGGATCTTCCTTGTTCTCATTTTAGTCAAGTGATTTCAAGCACAAATGTTCATTTTTTGTCGTAGTCGTGAAAATATTCGAAATTTTTTCCCATTCACTATTGAGGACAATGCGTTTGGATTTGTACAAGGGAGTGTTGCACAATTATTTCAAACAAATTATTACATGTTTGGTTAAATGTTGTTGGATAAGAAGGAATTTTTGTATTCCATTTTCCATTTTATCATCATAGTAATTTTCGTCATGTCAGATAGACTTCTTGGCAAGGCCAATTACACAATGTTCAAATTGGAAGGGTAATTTATTATTTGCAAGTTCACAAATGTCACAGTGGAAACTAGAAACATCAAATTTTGCAAATAAAGTAGGAAATAATTTGTTCAGGTAACCAAAGGAAGCATTCCCCAGACGTTGATGCCATAACCAAATTTCAGATTCCTTCTTCTCCCCCTCAAATCCATCCACCATTAAATATTGACGCAACTTGTCCAAACTATTTGACACCAAGTCCAAGTAATACATGGCTTCCCTCGCCTAACACCACAACCAATCGTTTGGCTCGTTCGGATGTTCGGATGTCCGTAAACACACAAAAATCAGGCCAAAAAATTACAACACAAAGTAAGGTAGTGGTGATTTGGGAAACTGACAACAGATTATAATCCAAAGACAGAACAACTAAAACATAATCTATTTTCAATGTATCAGTGAGAGGTAAGGACCCTTCTCCAATAACTGGGGCCAAAGAGCCATTGACAGTGGAAACAAATTTTTGTGTGGACGGTTTAACAGGTGAGACCTGTCTAGAATCAAACATCATATGATCCGTAGCATTGGAATCAATTATCCATGCACTATTAGAAAAAAGTGTAGAAATATTTAAAATGTTACCACCATTACCTGCCGCAACTGCTAATGCTGAGATCTAACCAGCAACACCATTCGCTGTCTTTGTTTCAACAACCGCAGCACTGGAGGTCCTCCTGGAATTCTTCTTCCATCATCATTATGGATACCCCACAAGTTCAAAGAAGTGGCTCCTGGTATGACCAATTTGATTGCAATGAGTGAATTTGTAGGTGGATTTATCGGAACCATCAGTGTTATTAGGCTAGCTTTGAGAAGGTCGGTTCTGATTAGACTGGTTTCATGTCACCATGGTTGAAGATTCATATTTTTCTGGTTCTGCATTCATCATTTCAAGTCGAACAGATTCACGGAAAACCAAAGCATAACATGCTTCCAATTCGGGGATAGGATCCTTTCTCAAAATTTCACCATGGATTTTTTTCGAATTCACCATCTAATCCAGCCAGAAAAATATGCACCCTTTGTCGCTGAACTGATTTTCGGTAAGATTCAACACCATTCTCACTCTCCATGATCACCTTATCACGATGACCTAACTCACAAAAGATCTTGGTTAATTATCCATAATACATCGAGAGTGTTCTTCCATTCTATTTTTTGGAGAAGGCCCTGTGATTGAAGACAAACACCTGCAATTCATCTGCTCCATCATAAAAAGCTTTAGAGAGAGCTTTCCAAATATCTCGAGTAGTGGGTAAGCGAATATATCGCTTCATGATTTCTGGGGACATAGATATCAACAACCATCTCTTAACCTTTTGATTGTCTACATACCACTTCTCATATCCATCATCCTTCTCGGTAGGTGGACGTGAATTACCGCGAATGAAGAGAGTTTATCCTTCTCAGCAATATGCATCTCCATGATTTGAGACCACAAATCATAGTTTGTTTCATCGAGTACAATCCCTGCCTTGAACGATGAACCTTTAGATTGAATAATAATGGGAGCATATTTGTTCCTAGATGTTTCAGAATCTGAATTGGCCATGGTTCAATGAAGAGTACTAATGATTTAAGCTTCAAAGCTTTGATACCAAGTTCAAAATCAGATTTTGAGAGGAATATATTTTCATTATATTATTACAATGAATTGTACAAGTACATATACATAGATGGATAACTCCCAGATCCTACAATCAAGCTATAGATCCTACAGTCAAGCTACAGATCCTAAGCTATAGATCTTACAATCAACCTATATGGCCTATCGGATAGGAAAGAGTCATCTACAAGATAGGAAAGAATCACATGATAGAATCAGAGAGAATCAGTCCATATCGCAACAGTATATAAGACCAATCTGAGATATTTTGTAGCCAATTTGTCTTATATGTGCAAAGGTCATTGTTGGTGTAACCAGTCTTTCCTCTAGAGGTTTAAAAAATGACACGGATGGCAATTTTTTCTTTCTTCGTATTTGTAAAAGAATTGCAAAGGAAGCAATTTTTCATTGCAAAATGCATTGTTGCAATATTTGCAAATCTATTCAAAACCTTTCTTTAAGGGTGTGCATCATCTTCTAAGCACAAGAATCTCAACATAAAAAAACTGTCAATAACACACGTCTTTTTGAAATTGTAGGGATTCACAAATTGCATATGCATGAGTGGGTATGTCTTGAATTAATTCCATATATGTTTCAATTTCATTAATCACTTTTGCATGGTTTCTTTGTTGTTGATATACAATTGGACCATAGTTTCTTATGTCATGTTTCAGATGCTGAATTATTCCAAACTTCTTGCTTGGAACAATGGAGGAATTGGTTGAAGGCATTGAATTATTTATTTTATGGAAAAGTAGAGATTCAGTATGTTCTTTTATGGTGTTGGTCGATTTGATTATTGCAAACGAGATATTTCTCTTTTTGAGATTTTGGGCAATGATTGGATGACTTTATTGACCCAAGTTTTGAATTACAATATTTATTTTACCATCACTAAAGAGTCTTTGATTTCAAATTGTATTAATAGGAATTTCTATATTGGAGAAACTAGGGAAATAAAAATATGAAGAAAAAATTAGAGGAGAAACATTTTCGTCCTATACCAAAAAAAGTAGTTGAAACTAACTATGTCCAGAACCCATATCTAAGCACATTAGATAAATTAAATTTGAACAAGGGTTTTAGGAATGGAACTTTGGGTAAATGGTCTATGTCTCGCAAGTCCAAATGCATATGCTAACATTGAAATTTTTGTATAACCATTGGATTACAAAATCAATTGTTTCTATATTGCCTTCACTATAAAGAATTGAGCATTTGATAATATAACCTTTCCAATTCACAATTGAACACTCATTTTCAACAATCATTCTAGGAAGATGTTTGTTCAAATTTCTTGAAGCCTCGGAGTCACTTGCAAAGTAGCAATTGAAGAAATTTTGTGCAAATTTTTTTCAAAGTGAAGGAACATTGAACAATGGTGCAAATTGATTCAAACAATGAATCATGACAACCACCATAAATGCAAGTATACAAGCGAAATCATTGCTTTGAAAGTGTGTGTTGAAGTGATCACATGCCTACATCAATGGTTGGTGGGCTATTTGAAAATATGCATGAAGCA
This sequence comes from Larix kaempferi, assembly GCA_027924585.1. Classification (NCBI taxonomy): domain Eukaryota; kingdom Viridiplantae; phylum Streptophyta; class Pinopsida; order Pinales; family Pinaceae; genus Larix; species Larix kaempferi. Next base: position 5,858,174 of record BSBM01000403.1, read on the forward strand.
ATTTTTTTTTGGATGTTGCATGTTGTTAGTTGAGCGATAGGAAAATAGAGTCTCAAAGTGTCCGAGTGATGAATTCATATCATTAAATAGTAAATTGTATTGATATTCTTCTTTTTTAGAGTTGAAGTGAAGGTATTTTTTTTTTCTCTACAATGACCAATTTGTTTTGGGTAAGCTAATACCCATGAATTTTTGAATTGGTCACCTATTACAAGGATTTATTTAACAATACACCCACTCACCGTATATTCTACCCCTAGTGGGATCAACAACGACCAAATTGAAACTGGAACAGATAACCATTTCACACAAAAAATGTCACCCCATAAACAAGTTCTAGGAGATGCATTTGAGAAAGATGCATAAGTGCATACTCTTTTCAAATACGTTTCAGTATCATTTACATGGTCTAATATGTAGATACATTTATGACTCAATTCTATTCTTATTGACATAATAGCAGGTGGATCTCCATGGTTTAAGCAATTTCAAAAGTGGTTAACTCTTCCTTCTCTTATTTCAATAGAAGTGTATAAAAAATGTAGAAATGTAGTGAATGAATCAAGCAAAAAATATCCTTCATGGTAGTGAAAATGTTGTATATGGAGTAAGTGCAAAGCTTCTCTAGTGCATAGTCGATTCATTGAAAAATTTGGTTTATTGATTGCAAATACTTTTTGCATAGTTGGGCATGTCAACTAACCAGATAACTTTGTCTCCTATGTTGCTCTTGACATCTTTCAAAAATAGGCAAGAAAACACTAGCAAAATTACAGTTATAAGGAAGCATTTTTTGGCAAAAGAGTTACAAACTAAAGTAACTATGGGTGCAAGTGATCCATTTCTAACAACTAGTCCAGTGTATGAACTTGCAACAATAAAAACCCATTAACGCATTGGTCATGACATGAAAAAGAGTACTTGGAGTTGAAAACAAAGAAAAAACAAAGGGAGGTGGCAAAGAGAATAACCTTGTTTTGAAAACAACTACACCAAATACTTCAAACAACTTGAAATTCCATTCTAAATTTAGAAATAACAGTATAATATCCATTGCTATTGTGATTAGAATTTTTATTTTGATGCAGCAAAGGCCGGATAAGCTCATATCTATCTAGGCATTGAGTATAACCTCAGTTAAAATCACATGCCTTGTACCAAAAGTGCATTGGATCCTTTCATCTTAGACTCTTTACAATGAGCCTGCTTATGTTACAAGATGAAAGGTCAATGAAAAGGATGACCACCTATTCTTGACCATTTTTGTTGTTCAGGATTTCTACCTTATAGTGAGGAGATGGACACTACCAACTGGGTAGGGTTGATAGGTAAACAAATTAATTGTATGGCATCTAGTTACTGCAAAAGAAAGAGATTGAGATTAAAAGAAGTACCTCTTATCGACGGCTGGTCCTACATTTCTCTTGGTCTTTCGCTTGATCTCCCGCTTGATCTTCTACTTGGAAAACCTGCAACACAAAAGATACCTTCCTCAGCATAACTTGGATATAATAAATATGATGAAAGAACAAACAACTTGATCATCATATATAACAAGATATTAATCCAAATGAATATAAAATCTTGTAGACATTCTATTTGGGACAGGAAGGGTATTTCGACCTATTTATTGTCAAAGAAACATGAATCAATACAATATACCTCACATATAAAGATGCTTCTGCAAATGGATCCTGGGCTCTTGCTCTTCACTCTGACTTGGGAATTCCTCCAGCGTAACAGTACTCAAAGCATTCTTCCAAGGTTTTCAAACCTTATGTGTATGTATGTCTAACCCTTATCATGGATCCTTCTTGTATTTATGGGACAAGGTAGGCAGTTTAGATCGAGAGGTGGTTGAATTGGGAAGTTGGGGAAATTGCAGAACCAACTTCAATTAATTCCAATTCGTCAATTTAATATATTTTTTATTTCATCTTAAGATGTACGCGGGTTTCATACAACAAGAATAATGTACATAAAGAAACTTCTGTGCTTTACAACATGCATTTACAATATTTTGGGAGATGTACGCTAGTTGTCTTTGAGTAAAGTAGGGTATTTTGCCAAGGTGTACGCTGGTCTTCTATAGAGAGAGGGGCGTACATGTGGTAAAATTATGAGAAACTGCAATATTTTCAGCTGAAGAGTGTACTTCTAGCAACAATTCATCTAGGTCAATCAACTCTTCCATCCTTAGTTCCCTTTTGTGTGATCAATAGAGCAATGTGTCATGGACTGAGAAATGTAGATTTGATCTATAAAAAATGCCCCCTAATGTGTGAGGTCAGAGGGAAATGATGGCCGAAATACATTATAATTCCAAGTCATAGGAGGAGCAAGAAACGACAGAACCTGACAAATAAATGTCTAAATACTAGTAAACAAATGCTAAGAACCTGACCACCAGAACAAACCGAATCCAATCTAAAGTTCATCGCTCCTCCCAGTCAATCTTCTAGAACAACTAAGATTACTTGCTCTAAAACCCCCGAGCTTTTTTGTTGGACCACAAGTACAAAGACTGTTGAAACTATTTCCGTACCAACACTTAATTCCAGTCTCTTAATCAAAATTTTATATTTTCCCTCTTCCATCCAAGCCTCCTGCCTTCCTGATGAGAATGCATATTTAAATTTTCCTAGGACTTAGATCTCTCATGAGCCTCCTGCTCTAGAACCTCCATCTAGAGTTCTCACTTGAATTATAGGGATTATGCCTCCTGCACTTGTTGAGATATTAGTTATTTGTTTTCACCACTTGGGCTTCTTGTCCAACACTTTTCATTTCTCCTTGTGGGCTAGAAAACACTTTTTCAATACCTACTTCATATTGGATTCTCCTATTTTATTTATTAAATAATAGTAATTATTCAAAATCCTCTCACAAATGTCTTTGACCACACTTTGTCAAAATAATTTTTCAACAATAATTAAAAAAATATTACAAAGTATTTAACTTTAATTAAGGTTCTAGGGGTATTACATCCTTGGTCTTGTCTAGAACAAGAAAAATACCAACATGGACAATGCACAAGATCTGTAGTCATCTAAAATAGATGTCATGGGGGAAAACATACATGTTCATAATGTAGAGATAAAATGTAATGGTCAAATAAATAAATTAACTCCCCATATATTGAAAAAAATATGAGAAGAATGAAATTACAAAGTTGGAGAGTAGATTATGAGAGGTTGATTAGAGCCCAGGAAGAACATAACCAACTAAATGAATTCATGCTCCAAATATTAACAGATATTCAAAGGAATATTTGTTGTGGGAATCACTTAATAAATGATGAAAATGAGTGGGAGTAGATCAAGGAGGAATTCGAGCGATAGGTCCCATAGCGCAAGAAGAATTTCTAGAGATAGGACATACACTCAAACAATTCTCTTTTAGTGAGTCATTTACCACTAAGGTCCCCACTAAAAATTCAATCCCTTCATCTCCGAGGAATAAGACAAATAGACCTTTCAATAAAAACTCACATGGGGAATTTAAGAAGGCCAAACCTTCTACTTTTGATGTTGAAGTTATATCAAGGAAAGAGTTAAATATTGGATTCTTAGGATGAGAATGTATTTCTAATGACTATTTCGAAAAGATGAAGGTCAAAATGGAAATATTTAATTTTAATGGAAAAGCATATATATGGTGGGATTCGTTAGTTTTTCATCATTTAATTCAATAGATCTAGGATATTGACTGAAAGAACAACATGTACATCATATGAAGCATTAGAGACAAGAGACAAGAGACACAAAACATTTCACCAGGGAAAACCAAGAAGGTGAAAAACCACGCAACTTCCTCAGAGATAGAATAAGCACCAATACAAATATCATGAAGATGAATCCCCAAAAGATAAATGGGTGTAGCAGCTACTCCTCCTCCACTTGTGTGCACTCCTCTTTCTCACTAATGTGAAGTGAGTGAATGAGAGACTGTCTCAAATGAGAGATTCACACTCTCTATTTATACTTTTACTTTCACTTGACCTTTACTCAACTAGGTCAGCCCCAAATTAACCACTTAACATATTGTTGACTGGGGCGACCCCACTAGGATGGACTAATAACCCTTTAACCCACATGACTCATACAGGGCCAACCCCATCAAGGTTGTCTAATAACCCATCAAATATAAGTTGCGACACTTACAATATAACTTGCGACACTTGCAAATACAAATGACGACACTTCCAATTGGAGGAATAATACATCTCCGTTGGGGATACAAATAAAGTACAAATGTAATACATACAATATACAAGTGAATATCTTTCGAAGTTACAAATACATCAACACTCCCTCTTAACTAGGAAGGTATTCTCTTGACACAAGTCATCAATACATATAGGCACAAGTCTTCAATACTTGAGTTGGATCATCGTCACTGTTGCTGTACTGATCATCTCGATCACTGGGCCATCTCTCAATTATTCTCGTCATAGGAAGTTCTACAGAGCCATCCCTTTTTCATAATGGTTGCAGGCCTAGCCTCCTGTAGGTCTTCAATATCGGTGGTCATCGTGCGGAATGTCCGTCAACAAAACCTCGAAAGAGCATCCGAGTTCAAACTATCAGATTTCCTAGGATATTTTACATGTGACCACCACAAAACCTCGAAAGAGCATCCAAGATCAGACTATCGGATCTCCTACGATCATTTACATGTGGTCAAGAAAAACCTTAAAAGAGTGTCTTTCAACCTGCAAGATCTCTAAAGAGCATTCCAGAATTTTTATGAGCACACATCTCAACCTATCGGATCTCCGAGACTGATTACATGCCTCCTAAAAAACAACATCGAATGAGTATTTGAGCTCAAACTATCGAATCTCCTAGAATCTTTTCTATGTTACCTGCACAATCTATCCACGGCCAACCTATAGCAAAACCTCTAAATATTATCCAAGCTCAGACTATCGGATCTCCCAGGATTTTTTCTATGCTACCTGCACAATCTGTCCATGGCCAACCTGTAGCAAAACCTCGAAAGAGTATCCGAGCTCAGACTATCGGATCTCCCAGGATCTTTTCTATTCTACCTGCAAAACTTGTTCATGGTCACTGAGTATCATCCTGATACTCATGATCATACTGATCATCATCATATAGTACATCATCCTGATGCACATCATCATCACATGATCACCCTGATCACATACACAACATCATCCTAATGCATATCATCTAAAGCATCATCCTAATGCTCAAGACACATGATCATCCTGATCATCATCATAGCATCATCTTGATGCATATAATTTGGAGCATCGTCCTGATGCTCATCACACATGATCATCTTGATCATCATCATAGCATCTTCCTGATGCATATCATTTGGAGCATTGTCCTGATGCTCATCACACATGATCATCGTGATCATCATCATAGCAGTAACTGGAGCATTGTCCTGATGCTCATCACACATTATCATCCTCTTCATATCATCTCATCGTCCATAGAGCACAACCCATATGCACATCATATAGCAATTACACCACCGCCATGGGAGAACACATATACCACCATTCAGGGAAGGCTCCAGCCCTTACTTTTTCCCCATGGGAGAACACATCTACCACCATGTGAAAAATGGCTTCAGCCCTTACATCTGCACCATGGGAGAACAAATCTGTCACCATGTAAGAATGGCTCCATCCCTTACATATGCACCATGGGAGAACACATATACAACCATGTCAAAACATCCCATGTGCATCTGCATCTTCCGGACTCATCACTTCCCCTAGGAAGGAACCTCGATCTGAAGTACACCAATCCTATTTCTGAAGTACTCGAACTTCACTCTGTCTAGTGGTTTGGTCAACACATATGTAATATGCTCATTCGTCGCAACATAGAGGAGCTTTGCTGCTCCTCTTTGCACCATATCCCTGATATAGTGATATTTGATCTCGATATGCTTCGACTTGTCATCGAACACTAGGTTCTCTGAGAACTTCACACAACTCTAGTTGTCACAATAGATACAAGTAGTATCCAACTGGAGATCAAATAAATCAGACATTAGCTTCCTTATCCATACTGACTCACAACTAACCGAACAACCTGCGACATACATTGCTTCGGTTGTACTCAGTGCTAGGCAGGATTGCTTCCTGCTAAACCAAAAGATTACATTTGATCCCATATTGAAGCAGCACCTTGAAGTGCTCTTCCTATCTATAGCACTTCCTGACCAATCTGAGTAAACATAACCCTCTAGGTTCAGCTTTTGATTCGCATCATACTTGATCCCATAATCAATCGTACCTTCACGTACCTCAGAATATGCTTTACAACAATCAGTTGAACATGTCTAGGATCCGTCAGGAACTGGCTCAAGGTGTTCAATGCAAAGCAAATATCTGGTCTCGTGTTCGTTAGGTACATCAAGGACCCAATCATCTGACGATATGCCGTGGAAACAACCAAATTGGATGAAGCATCACTCAATAGCTTCAGGTTCGATGCCATAGGTGTGGCCATGGCCTTGCAATACGTCATCTCAAACCACTTCAGGATCTCTACTACATACTTCCCTTGTCTAAGGAAGATTCCATCTGCACTCTGCTACACCTTCATACCTAGAATGTAATGCATCATACGCAAGTCTTTCATCTCGAACCCAGCAGCAAGATTCCTCTTCTTGTCAGCAACCAACTTATCCTCACCTGTCACAAACATGTCATACACATACAGTAGGAGTATCACTAGATTCCCTTCCTCAACCTTGTAGTAAAGGTTGGAATATGCTTGAGCCTTGGTAAAGCCCAAACTGGACAAGAAGTTGTCTATCATGTTGTACCATGTCCTGGGTTCTTGCTTCAAGTTATACAAGGCTTTCTTCAATTTGCACACATGTGACTCCTTGTCATGTGTCTCAAATCCGAGTGGCTGCTCCACTTCCTCTTTGACTGCACCATTCAAGAAAGTTGTCTTGACATCCATATGGTGTATCTTCCACTTCATCACTTGCCTTGTATTTCTATATGCTACTATCTGCAGCATGCTTAATCTTGTAGATCTACTTGGAAGTCACAATACACTTCCCATGTTGTCTTGGGACCCCATACCAAACATCATTCTTCATAATCGATTTCATATTCTTCGATCATGGCATCCTTCCATTACTACATCCCAGATATTAGGAACTTTAGATTCTTTAATATCTTCAATAGGTAGTTTTCTTGAATTTCGTTGCTGGAAAAAATGTCATTGTTGAGTCTTTGTTGCTTGTTCTTTGAAACAAGTCTCTCTTGTAGGTGATGGTACATGGTATTTCCTACAAGATAGGTTCAATTGCATGATTAGAAACATCTCATAGATTTTAGAACAAATTCTTACACATAAAGATATATGTCATACAGTCATGCAATTATCTTTAGCCAATGCTTGGATATAACATTTATCCATATCTTGTAACTATTTTAGATGCCTTCCATCTCTACAAGAACATTTTTTAAGAGTTTGCACAACTCCCAACATGTCAGCAAAGATGTTTCATTCTAGATAAGTAGCAATGGAATGTTGTACAGTACCATAGGCCACTTACCCATTACTATATTAGTAGTATCTTGTTCATTAACACAAGTTTTCTAAAATGCATAATATACATCCTAAATCATAAATATGTACATGAATGAACAAGATCATTTAAGTAATAAGAAATGACAATTCAAATACTTATCTTTGTTTGCTTATTGGCTGGACTCCCTCTCAATCTTTGCTTTCTTGCAGGAACTACTAGAGTGAGCTCCCTCTTGATCTTTCTTCCTGTATTTTCTATCTTTGAACTTATATCCATCCTGGACCACTATGCATGCTTAAGTGTGCACTAGTGTCATCCCCAAGATCTCATACATAATCATACATGCATTAGTATAATCTCAATACTATCAAAACATTATGATTCTAAATAATCTTAAACATGTATGGTTATAGTCATTAACCACTTATACTATGAAACGAGAACTATATACTATGAACGAGAACTCTAGCCATAAAAACGATGATTTTTGCAAAAAAAACACCAAAAACACCCCCCAAATAGAAAAGTGTTGATACCAGTATACACCTTTTTTTTTTTAGGGTAAAAAATAGAGCCATGGACTAAACATCCCATATTGTTGTTTAACAAAACTTTAAAATCAACCTTAAATTGGAAAAAAAGAAAAATTCTTGAAGAAATAAATTACAACTTTCTGGAAAATTGCATATTAAAGAAAAAACAAATTTCTCTAATAATTTCACCATTATAACCATATAGAAACAAAGAAATTATGATGCGATTCATAATAAGATAATATATTAGACCATACAAGAACAAATGGTTCATATAAATATTCAAAAACTCCTCTAGAGTTTCAATTACAAAAATCATAATAGTAAAAAGCATCTAACTGCCTCTTCAAATTCATCAATGGATTATGACAACCCATCATCAAAAACTCCTGTAGAGTTTCAATTACAAAAATCATACTAATAAAAAGCATCTACACTGCTTCTTCAAATTCATCCATGGATTCTGACACCCCATCAGAATCTACATTTTCTGCAGATGAAGGACTTGATGAAGATGTAGATGACCCATACTCTTCTCTATTATCAATGGGCGCACCATCTGAGTCTACATCTATGCCCATCATTTCAGATGTCATATTCCTTCGGGATCTACGGCTTGGTTTAACAGACTCCCATCTTGCAACTTCTGGCTGTGGCAGCAACCTCTTGATAATCTCTATAGTCTTGGAGCGGAGAGTGTCTTTCTTTGTCAACTTGAAATCATAAACAAGTATATCAACTTCCTCTAATTTCAAGATGTCAATGCGGCGGCGATTTATTTTTTGACCCTTTCTGTTTCTCTTTCTGCTTACCTTTTTCTCAACCACCATCTCTGCCTTGTACACACCATCAAATGGGTGTGTATCTGTTGCATACCAATGTACTTCTACTGATACTACTTCTTCATTTTCTTTATTGACCTTCATAGCTTTTGCAATCCAGAATGGATATTGACGTGGATCATCTGTAGCCAAAACTGCAATCATGCAACCCTCCTTGATATCTTGTACCGAGCCCCTATAAAGGTCTTCCATCTCTCGACGCTTTGCGGATGATCTTCTAGAGCCAATATACAGTTCTCTTTCCTCTACTTGAGAAAACTCAACAGCTCGAGGTTCAACATTTGTTACCTCGTTTTCATTTGATAAACTTTGTGGCCAAGCAAATGGAGTCTTCAAAAATATATCTCCATTTGTAGAGTTTGAAATTATGTCACTCTGCTCCATGAAAAAAGACTCCCACCAAACGGAATCAGCAACATCAAAGTACTCATATGTATCTTCAATAGACTTTTTGATTTCTTCCAAGCATTGAGAAGAATCAACATCTCTACTATGTCGCCTTGCATTATGAATCTCTGTAGATGATTGCAATAGCAATAAATTTGAAGCATACATTTGACGACTTGGGATGAATTTCAAAAATGTCAAACCTGATGAAGGCCCCCATTCTGTGCTAGTTGAGTACTTCTTGCCCCACAATAGTGTTTTTCCATCAATCTTTTTTATACGAAATTGATGCTGAAAGCTAATGTCATTAAGTTTTTCAATGCACCTTTCCTCACCATGCGATCCAAACAGAAATCTTCGCATGTCAACAGTTTCTTCTAATTTCTGTACAGTAGGCTCTGGATGGTATGCTTTCCCTATAATTTCAATCAACGATGGCAGGCTCCCGACTTTCTTCCTCCTCAATGTCCTTGCAAAATGGCTGAACATTTGATCAATATGATCATGTGTATGCCCAACAAGAAGGAACCCAACTTTTACCTTCTTAAAAATTCCCAATTCCACAAGCATGCTTAGATAACCAAACACAACCTGGTTTTTGTTTTCCCGGCTTGTGTTGTCCAATTGTAGATATAGAACTTCTGGAAGATCACCAGGCCAATGAGTAATGACATGGTGAATTATGCTGATGGTCAAATTTGCATCATTGTGAATATTTGGAGCTGTAAAGTAAACCTTTGGAATCATTTCACCATTAAAAACCATACACCCAACCAAGTGAAACTGAATAAAATTCTCCTCCTTTAAATTCTTTGGCACACGGACAAAATGTGGCAAGAGTGTTTTTTTCTGATCCATGCCATCAATTATCAAACCCATATACTTATGTGGAGCATCGTAACACTTCTTGCGATGTTTATACAATTTTTGCCGTTCATTTGATTGTTGATTGCGATGTTCTTGCAGTGCATTGATTATGGAATCTACAAACAACATAACAAAACAATATTGTTAACTAGATTCAATAATTGACATTTATCTATTTGTTTTTTTTGTTTTGTAAACATACCTCTTTCTATCCCCTCTGATCTATCCCTTCTTTCTTTAAGAGAAGCACATGTACTGCAGACCCCCATCCTTGACCTCTTTGGAATGCGGACATTGTTGAACTTCTTTTTCCATACTCTTGTGAAATATGCATATCTGATGAAGTTGTCATTTCCTTGACCACCTTGAACATAATCCTTGTATAAGTTGTAGATTTCCTGCCTTGTGAAATTATCTGGAATGTGTATTGTTTCTCTATTTGGCATACTCTCTCCATGCTTGGAAAAGAAATCATGCATCCATGATATCGCAATGTGTGTTGATGGCCCAGTGATTCGTCCCTGATAATCGTCAGTGTAAAATGTAGGATCCTTTTCTAGTCTTGTTTGGATTCTTGACAATCGAAGATTACCAATTGAGTGAATCCGTTTGAATGCCTTTCTACAAAGCATAATTCTTCCAACGCGATAATCATAGCCTGTCCTGGTAGAAATCATGCACCCCACTAAATATGAATTTTGCATGCTTTTGTTCATTGAAAGATACATCTTCCTTCTCTCCAAGACATAATTGTAGCCTAAACTTTTCAAACAACTTTTGTGGCAACACTCACTTGAAATCAAATGAGTAATGGAACTTGGACTTGTGAGCAATTCTTTCCTAGACCTTGTATAACTGGAATGCTTTGGATTGACATAAAAAGGTCTAGTCCTACACTTAATCCCGCTCTGCATTGGATTCTGTCGCTGGATCTCCTGGACCATTGTGTCTGCAACAACATCCTCAGCAGGATGATTGTTTTCATTGTGATGCATATGACCCCCCTCATTGAAAATTTCATCCCCAAATTCATTATGAAAATTATTGTCATGATCACTTGCTGCCAGATCAATGTGACCATCAACATTATTTGTGCCACTAAATTCTTCACTGAAAGGAGAATCACTGTCTTCATCATTGGTGGCTTCATCATCAACAGAATGATCATCGGTGCCATTGAAATCCTCGCTCAGAGAGAAATCATCATCGGTTCCATTGAAATCTTCACTCAAAGGAAAATCATCATTAGTGCCATTAAAATCCTCGCTTGGATGATAGTCACCATCGTTGCCATTGAAATCCTCGCTTGGAGGTAAGTCACCATCGTTGCCATTTAAATCCTCGCTTGGAGGTAACTCACCATCGGTGCCATTGAAATCCTCGCTTGGAGGTAACTCATCATCGGTGCCATTGAAATCCTCGCTTGGAGGAAACTCGTCATCCATTCCATTGAAATCCTTGCTTGGAGGAAACTCATCATCCGTTCCATTGAAATCCTCGCTTGGAGGAAACTCGTCATCTGTGACATTCAAATCCTCGCTTGGAGGAAACTCGTCATCCGTTCCATTGAAATCCTCGCTTGGAGGAAACTCGTCATCTGTGACATTCAAATCCTCGCTTGGAGGAAAGTCATCATTTCTTCCATTGAAATCCTCGCTTTGAGGAAAATCATTTTCACTATTATTGATGTCTTCTTCCTCACCAGAATCATCATCCGTATCATTAAAATCCTCACTGGGACGAATATCATCATCAATCCCACAAAAATCCTCGCTGGGAGGAAAATCTTTGCTTGAAGGAAAATCATCGTTGGTGCCTTGAAAATCCTCGCTTTCAGGTAGATCATCATTGGTGCCTTGAAAATCCTCGCTGGGAGGAAAATTGTCATCATATTGTTTGTTGTCTTTAAGATCCCCACTTGGAGGAAACTCTTCATCATCATCACATTCTTTCTCTTCATTACTAATGTCTTCAAAATCTTCATAACTAGGAAGTTCTCGAATAACATGCTTGATTACATTGCTTGCACTGCCAATATCTTCGCTAGATGAACTGTACATTTCTGCATTAACATTGGAATTTTCTTCAGATGAGTCCATGACTTCTCACTAAAAGATAGAATTATAGAAAACTCTGTATCGCACAACTGCAAAGAAATTTTACCACAGTCCTCACCAAAAAGTAGAATGGTGCAACTGTCGACCGTCAATCTTATAGCTATGAGAATGAAAATATCCCTCCAAAATATTCCCTCCAAAAATTTCGTTCAAAATTTTCCCTCCAAAAATTTCGTTCAAAATTTTCCCTCCAAAATTTCCCTGCAAAATTAAAGCGCACATTCATATTATATTAAAAGAATTGAAATAATATAATAACCAATTACATATTTATATCCAGACATTTAAGACTAATAAAATTTCTCACAGTATTTTTTATTCACAATTTCTAACAAAACAATGATTATTTTCTTTTTTTGTTACCCAACATTCATACTATTAGTAATTATTTAATTTTAATCTATCTTATATAAATTTAATAATAATGCTGTAATTACTTTCCTTTTTTATCCCACATTGGTAAAAAAGTAATGTTAAATTTACTCTATGCTAAATAAACATTTTAAATTTCCTACTATTCATCATCTATTTATCCCACATTGGTAAAAATAATAATGTTAAACTAACTCTACGCTAAATAAACATGTTAGATTTCCTACTATTCATCATTTATTTGGGAGCAATTTAGTAACACTTGCAAGGTTAGTAATTATTTTATTTTTTTATTAATTTAGTAATGATTATTTTATGGCTTTATTAATTTAGTAATGTGTTTTATTGCTTTATTCTTTTAGATTTTTGTTTTTTTAACATTCTTAAGAATGGAAAAATTAAACCTAATCTATTTTATTAATACAGGATTGTTTAGGCTTTAGAGCATTTGACGAAGATTTTCAGGAAGAAAGGGAAGATTGCAGAGAGGAACTTCTAGCACATTCAACAGAGGAGGCAATACCACTTTCCAGGTTAGTTTTATATTTTTTTTTAAACGTTTTTTTTTTTAAATTCGTGTATTATTAATCTAGGCTCTACCCATGTTTTAAATTTTTTTTTTTATCAACCCGGCCCCCCCTCACACCCTTAAGAATATTAAAAATTAATTAAATTTATTTTAAAAAAAACCCACCCTTTGGCGCCCAAGCCCAAGCGGGGGACGTCAGCCGGCTTTGGCGCCCATGGGCGGCCGACGGCCGGCCCCGAGGGCCGCCCATGGGCGCCCAAGCAGGCGGACGTCCGCCCGCTTGGGCGCCCATGGGCGGCCCTCGGGGCCGGCCGTCGGCCGCCCATGGGCGCGCAAGCAGGCGGACGTCCGCCCGCTTGGGCGCCCATGGGCGGCGGACGGCCGGCCCCGAGGGCCGCCCATGGGCGCCCAAGCGGCGGACGTACGCCTGCTTGGGCGCCCATGGGCGGCCCTCGGGCGGGCCGTCGATGCTGGGCATCGACGAGCCGCCCGAGGGCCGCCCATGGGCGCCCAAAGCGGCGGACGTCCGCCCGCTTGGGCGCCCATGGGCGGCCCGCCCGAGGGCCGCCCATGGGCGCCCAAGCGGGCGGACGTACGCCTGCTTGGGCGCCCATGGGCGGCCCTCGGGCCGGCCGTCGATGCTGGGCATCGACGAGCCGCCCGAGGGCCGCCCATGGGCGCCCAAGCGGGCGGACGTCCGCCGCTTTGGGCGCCCATGGGCGGCCCTCGGGCGGCTCGTCGATGCCCGGCATCGACGGCCCGCCCGAGGGCCGCCCATGGGCGCCCAAGGCCCCGAAACATTCATGTTAATTTTAAATTTTGGTTTTTAATGATAATTTAATTAATTCATGTTGATTGAAATTTTACTTTTAATGAAAACTTTAAAAATTTGTTTGTTAAGTATAGGTTAATATTTTGATATTTATAAGTTTGATTGAAATTTAAATTGTTTTTCATATAAAAGATATATTAAATAGATTTATATATTTTATTTTTAAACATTAAATTAATTTATATATTTTATAAAAGTTATATTTAAATTAAAATTAGTTATCTAAGTTATATTTTAGTTTATAGTTTGATAGATTAATTGAAATGGTTGAGTGATGTAAATTGTAAATATGAAATCATAAAATTAAATCATGGGTTTGATTTCAAAAATAACTATCTAAATTAATATTTAAATTAATTTGTATGTTAATTAAACTTGTAAACACTTTAGAGGTAAAATATCCAAGTTAGTTCACATGATTCATCGAGTTTATATGCTTCATGCCGAAATGTTGAGGTTAATTTAAATGCTTCATCTAACTTACAAACACTTTATAGTTAAAATATCCAAGTTAGTTCACATGATTCATCCTAGTTAAAATATCCCAGGTTACTTTGCATGCTTCATTGAAGTTATGTCCAAGTGAGTTCATATGCTTCAACTTAGTTTACAAATTACTTACTTTTTTCTATATCCTAGTTTATATGCTTCCTCGTGGCAATAGGTTGGATGAGGGTAATCATGCAAACGTCAACAAAGGTTCATTATAGTTTATATTTTTTAGTGATTTTCAATCTTCTTTAAGAGTAGAAAGTATCCATATGGTGTGAGTGTTACACAAGTGCAATGTGATTATATTACTTCCATGTATGGTTTTTTTTTATTGGATAACTGCCTTTTGGAAAATTTGAATGAGTAGTTAGGCGAATTAATCGACATTGAATTAAATAAGTTTATGTTTTAATTATTGTATTAATTTAATTATATCGTGACATACAAGTAATTATATATGTAATTATATTGTTTCATAATTTATATTATTACCTATGGGTATAGTGTGAAACATAGGAATATAATCATTATTCTAATATATGTCTTGATTTTATTGTGATTAGAACATTATTATAATCATATTGTGAAGTATATGATTATTATATTATAATATGTGGTTATATTATTTCTTTCTTTTTATCATAGCATAATGTTTTTCTATAATTTATTTGTTGATTTATATTATATTGTTGATTTATTTTAAAATTCTACATTTTGGATATAGGTACAATGGCATCAAGGCGGATATCTGTAAATGTTTCTGGATCAAGAGCGGCAATCATTGCATCGAAAAAAACAGTTGAGGCATCTGAGAATGTTGAGACTCAAGAGAGAGTTCTTAGCTTTGAAGAATTAAGAATGAAGAATGCTAGAGAATGGAAACATGCAACAGAAGAAGACAGAACAGAGTATCATTGGCATTTGAAGGAAAAAAATCAAGGAAAACCAGAAAGCATTCTCTTATTTTGTTCTGAAGATCCATATATTCAAGCAGATTACAATCTATTGGGATTGCTGAGAGATATATTTGTAGTGCCGGGTACAGATATTGTTTATGCACAGGTGAAACAAGCCAAGACCTTTGCAAAAATCCGATATGTTTTGAAGATTGCAAAATATAATGCTCAAGAAAATTTCACAGATTTTTGTCAAGGGGTCGTGGATGAAATTGATAGCGGGAGAGTAAGTTTGAATATTGATATTATTTTTAAATTGGTTTTGTTATATCTTGGATATCACAATGTAATAGATTTAATACGATAATGTTTTTATTTTGCAGGATTTTTCCATTTCGATTTCAAAAAAGTTGAATGGAATTTATTATACAGAGGCCAATCCTATGGATGTCATTACTGTCGCTATTAAAAAGGGACTAGAAGTAAGGAGGAAAAAACAAGTGTTAAATGTTCAAACTGAAGAAGTACAAGCAGAAAAAGGAAAGAGCATCCAACAATCAAATCAGGTACCTAGAAGGGTTATATTTAAATCTTCATCTCGCCGAACTGAACATGATGAAATTGTTGCAAATGAGCTTGTTACTCCTGCTAGTAAGAGTAGCAAACAATCTCATAAAAGAAATATGGTTGATAGTGCCTCGATTCCTGTTGAAGGCATTGTAGATTTAGGAGGAACCCCTTCAAATCAAAAAAGGAAGAGACCTGTTGTTGCTGAAACCAATGTTATTATTGAATCTGAGAGTGAAAATTCTGGTGGCAGTAGGGAAATCATTACTCCAGGTGCTGATTTAGAGGATGGCATTGTCAAGACAACACAAAATGCCATTCAAGATCGATTGCGGAGGGATAAGTTGGTTAACAATGGACATACATTTGAGTTGAATGTGAATCAACTTTATAAACCCACAGAAGGGAAATATCACTTTAGAATTAGAAAACCACATCACTTGCATATTCACAACTTAAAAGCATTGATGAGGCACAATCCCTATGCACATGTTGTTGACTACCTAGTCCTTGTTGACCCGGAAGTTGTTCCTACTAGAGATGAATTTGATGAAACAAGATGTTTTCATTACAAATATTATGTTCTTGGAGGGAATCATTCTGCAGAGGCAAGAAGAGAGTTGATGCAAGAATATCCCAATAACCCTATTTTTGAAACAGTTAAATGCATCATTTATGCTGGTTTAACAGATGTTGAAGCAAAGTTGTTGGCATGGGATCATAACACAGATAGTGAATATAGGTTGACAATGACATTTGTTCAAAGGGTGAGATTTATACACAGTGAATTTGTGCAAATATGTGGTGGGGAAAAACATAGAGTTGATGCAAGTTTTCGGAAACAATGTTGTATGGAAATAGGTCTCCCTATTAAAGATGATATTATGCTATCAAAAAGTTCCAGAGGAAGTGATGCATTCAGAGCTGTAGATGCCTATTTCCAGTTGGCATTTAGAGTTGGGAAAACATGGGATTTGATTGATGAGATATTTAGCTTGTGGGAGAATATTGGCATAAAAAACCAAAAAGTGAAAAAAAGTAGAGTTGTTCCATGGAGCGGTGGTAAGGCAGGTCCTGACGTCAAGAATCTGCCAGAAGACATGACTATTACACCTTGGAGAACAATGCAAGGTGTGAAGGATGAAACATTAATAGCTACAATACTATCACGGGTAAAGTCAGGTGAATTATCCATGGAGGAAATGTGCAGCGAACTTGAGAAGTAAGTTGAGCATTTTTTTGAGTTTAACATTTTTGTTATGTTCTAGGTATTCTGTTATATTATTATATATGATTGTAAACATCATTTATTGTTTCATTGTCTAGTCACAAGGTCTACATGAAAATACAAGAGGAGATGGTTAAAATGTTGAGTGAGAAGAGTTGGGATGATGTCAAACGCAACTATCCAGACTCAAGCTCGATAGAAAGTTTACGACAATTTTTTATTGCATTCAAGAAGGTATGTTGTTCTATGATACATCCTATTTTATTTATTTTATAATTCAATTCATTTCTATTTTATTACTTATAGAAATCATTTTCATTTGAAGATGCCAAAGAGGGGTGGAGCTGGAGTACCGGAGTCCTTCAAAATCCATATCCAAAGAGCCAAAATAGAATGACAAAGGAGACAATGTCTTGCAAATGTTGAACTTGATGATACACTTGATCATTATATTTGGAATGGGCTTGACACTGTGCAATATAGAGTCATTTTAGGTGACTGTGCAGACATTGCAAATCTTGTTCCTAAAAAGGAGTACGCACTAGTGATTGCAGATATCCCTCATGGATACAATATCCGAAACACTACTTATGATTGTGAGCCTTATACTTACCAATCATTCAGTAAAGTGGTTTCGGGATTTGTAGATGTCACAACATCACCACTATGGAGATTTGTTGTTTTCCATTCAGACACACAATTAGGGGGCTTGTTGACAGCCTTCAGGGGTAAAGGAAAAAAGAGGAAGCAACTTTATTGGTAATATATTTGCACTATATTATCAAAATTTTGAATTTATAAATCAATTATATTTATTGATAAGTTAATTATTTGTTTTATATTTTTGTTACAGGCAAAAGCCTAATGTTCGTAGCTCAGGTAGCGATCCATTCCTAAGTGATGCTGAAAGCATACATGTTGCAACTTGGACACAGGAGGATGCTTATGAACCTCTTTTAATCAATGAAAAGAGAGGAGGAAAACATAGTCAGATATTGAGTTATAATGCCGTGGTAAAAAAATTAACATATGAAGAAAGGGATTTAAAAGGAGTGACTGTAAACATCTATCAAAAGCCACAAGCATTGATTAATTATCTCATAGATACATTTTCAAGAGAAGGAGATTGGGTCTTAGATTTGTTCTCGGGTTCTGGTAAACTTTCTCATATTACATATGAAATAATATATCAAGTTTTATTGTATGTTTTATCTTTCATTATTTTATTGTTATAAAGTATGCTTCTTTATGCTATTTCACTTAACTTTAATTTTGTTTTTGGTGATTAGGTACAACAATAGCATGCTCCTTACAGAAAGGAAGAAATTGCATATCGATTGATAATGATCCACTCCAATGCAATTACATAAAACAAAGAATTAAGGCTATTCAAGTTCTTCCAGATGAACTGCAAGAAGTTGGTTTGAAGAAAGGAGAGTTTAGTGAAACACTTGTGGCAAAGATGTCAAAAGAGCCCCAACCCCCGTTAGGAGGGGTGTTTGGAAAGGAGCACTTTGGGGATCTTGCAGACATAGAAGACCCAATGGAAGAGGACATTGATGTCCCTGAGGAAATTCAAGCTCCAGAAAATTCCAATGTCGATGAAGAATTTGGCATGCATGATATTGTTGAATAGTTTCATGTTTTGAAGAAAATGTTAATTTTGTCAATTTTTGACAATTTTTTGATCAGATATATTAATAATGTTTTCACTTTCAGACTTTACTTTAGAAATAAAATTTCTAAATATAATGTTTTTAATATGTTTTTTACAAATAATTTGTATATTTTTTCTCGACTTTATGTGAGTGGTTACTTTTCGATAACTAATATGAAATATGATCATTTTTAGAGAAAAATTCTCTGAAAATTCATTGAAAATGGTTTTAAATGTCTTTATTTTCTGGAATTATTTACAATTTTGTCAATAAAAATGCCTTATTTTGTACATAAAAATATCTTATTTTATAGAAAAAATCGTAAAATGTATATGTTTTTCATTATAAATTGCTTAAAAATGTATATTATTTTGTTACATTTCAAAAAACACACTTGAAAATAGAAATTAAAAATATTTTACGACAAAGATAATTCAAAGGTCCCAAAAAATGTCTCAAAATGAAAATGTGTGATACTGGCATCAACCATTTTTGAAACGGGGGTAAAAATAGCTACTAAAATTAGGAGAGAGAAAAACGAGAACTGTGTCGAGTTCTCGTTTCATAGTATAAGTGGTTCATTTCATACACAGGTAATTTATCACAAACGTTAGTATTCAAGGTTTTAGGAAGGACTTCTTTTACTCATGCATATTCTTATATGACCATAGGACTCTTCATTAAGAAGCATAATATGCATAAACCCATGATTACTCAAACTTATAACTTCATGAATAATCATTATCAATCATACAAAATATATACTTATATAAGATCTTAACATAAGGTTGGATCCTAACTCGATATAGGAAAACATACCTGGATTATCATGCTTGTCTAACATACCCAAACAATGTCTTAGTTGTTCTCTTAGAGACCTTGTGCTAGCAACCTGCATATCTCATAAGTTAATAATTGTAGAACCAAGTTATACATACCTCGTAAGTAGAGGTTCTATGTGATCGATGACTATGGATGAGTCTTTGTCTTCATGTCACCATGGTCATATGTTCTTGATCTAGAACTTGATTTTTCTTTCTTGGTATACCTTTCATGTTAGTGGACAATGTCATCCTCATACAACAACACAATGTATTAGTACAACCATAAGTGTCATACCCCTAATCAATGAATGTATTCACATGCATTCATACTTTTACTAGGGTGATAAGACAAGTCTAAAATTAATCAAGATTGTACTAACCTCAATAGTATGAAAACAAACATATCATAAACTTAATCATGAACATATTTCGAAACATACCTATATCTCTTCAATTCATACTTGTCAGAATTGCTTGTATCCTTCTGATGTAAGGCCTTAGCCTCATCACCCTCTAGAACTTGAACTTATTCACTTATGTAGGTGTCGAATTCATTCTCTTCTAGGATTAACCAATCCACTTTGATTTGCTGAAACTCGATCTGGAGCTGGATTAGGGATTGTTAGAGAAACCCTAAGAATTCAAACTTTTAATTTCAAACTTCTGATTGCATGAAAAAAAGCAGCTTACTGAGCTGATCAAGATGGTATACTTCAATTTTGAAATCTCCAAAATTTGACCTCTCAAAATTGCCTTTGAAACTTTTGGATCTTCTAGTCAAAATCCCGAACTAGGGTTTGATAATGCTTGGGGTTATAACCAGCCAAAAGGTTCCATCTTGTGCTCTAAAATTTGATTTTTCTAAGGAGAATCCAACCCTGGTCATATATTCCAAAAATTTCAACTTTTGCATAAACCCTAATTTTCCACCTTTCTGATCAAGATCCCGAACTAGGGTTTGATAATGCCCGGGGTTCTACCCAACCCAAAACTTTGAACTTGGTCTCTAAATTTTGATTTTTCTTAGGAGAGTAATCCTATGCTAATATCACTCCAAAATTCCACTTCTATCAAAATCCCTAATTTCCCGCAGTAGTGACAAGCCAAAAAAGAGAATGCTCAGAATCCAATTGCATTTCACAGAAATATGTGCCTTATTGTTTCTACTTCATCTCTGCAATTTTGGATCCAAAAAGTTTGAAAATTCATCCTGTGATATCCTGACCTGTCATCTTTCGAACCCCACATGTCCAAGATAAAATGGATTCTCTGAGAGAGATACATGCCAAATGTCGTAACATGACCTGTTTATGGGATTAAACAGTATAATGAACTTGTACGGAGTTCCATGTGTCACTATTTCAAGTTCGTCCTATAAAACACGGACCTCTAAAACTACAGTCCATGCTCTTACTATCACTTTTTAAATAATTTCATTTGGATCTTCCTAGACCAAGTTGTGCCCTCTTTTCCTAAGTCACCTATTTATGACTGAGATCTGGAAGAGGCAGAAACCCTAACTTGTGTGGATCATAAATCAGAAATTATAGTGACATAGATGCTTTGCTTTAGACACAAGCTACATGGGGATGTTATCTTCGACCTGTACAATTTTGAGAACCTGAAACTTTGCCAAAGTGGATTTATAGCGAAAGTGCCACGATGATTGTTTTTTACTATACCAAGCCCTAGATTCCAATTTGTCACAAGCGCAACAAGTGTCATAAATGCCATACCATGCCTTCCTTCAGGCTATCTCTGGTACTATGTTAGTTTTTCATCATTTAATTCAATAGATCTAGGATCTTAACTGAAAGAACAACATGTACAACATATTAAGCACAAGAGACAAGAGACAAGAGACATAAAACATTTCACCGGGGAAAACCAAGAAGGTAAAAAACCCCGCAACTTCCTTAGAGATAGAATAAGCACCAATATAGAGATCACCAAGATGAATCCCCAAAGGATAAATGGATGCATCAACTACTCCAACTCCACTTGTGCGCACTCCTCCTGTCTCTCACTAATGCGAAGTGAGTGAATGATAGAATGTGTCAAATGAGAGAGTCACACTCTCTATTTATACTTTTACTTTCACCTAACCTTTACTCAACTAGGTCGGCCCCACCTTAACCACTTAAAATAATGTTCACTAGGCTGACCTCACTAGGTTTTTCTAATAACCCTTTAACCCACATGACTCAAACAAGGCCGACCCCATCAAGGTGGTCTAATAACCCATCAAATATAAGTAGTGACACTTACAATATAACTTG
This sequence comes from Larix kaempferi, assembly GCA_027924585.1. NCBI lineage: Eukaryota > Viridiplantae > Streptophyta > Pinopsida > Pinales > Pinaceae > Larix > Larix kaempferi. The sequence continues at coordinate 5,880,139 of BSBM01000403.1, forward strand.
CGACACTTGGAAATACAAATGACGACACTTCCAGTTGGAGGAATAATACATCTCTGTTGGGGATAGAAATAAAGTACAAATGTAATACATACAATATACAAGTGAATGTCTTCCGAAGTTACAAATATATCAACAGGATTACCTTAGAAAACTCAACAAGACCAATGAAAGGAATATTATTTGGAATCAATTCAAGAAGTACTTCAAGAAAAAGTACCTATATAGTAGGTACTTGTTGGAGCATATAAACTTTCACCAAGATTTACTCAACTAAACACTAATAAGACCCAATACACCATTCATTTCGACATAATGTGCGATGTAGGTGAAGTCTCACCTAAGTTATCTATGGGAACTGTGGGAACCATATTTCTATAGTAGCGAAGGGGTGCGATAGGGTACTACCAACCATGACATTCCATATTTTGATAGAACACAACACTTAAATAGTTCACAAGAGTGCATACATGTTATTAAAATAACTGTGAGATATGTTCATTGACTAGGTAGTATCCATATCATTCATACATCAACATTGATTAATATTCAGAATGAAATAAAATACATAACACATCCTCACATCAATCATACACATTGAACATGAGGTGTAACATAGAAACCTAAATGGGAGAAAAACACAGAAGCACTTTATTTTTTTATGAGTCACAGTTCAATAATCCCTTCATGTTTTTACAATGAATTACATATTTATCCTTCCTGTACAACATATTTGTGCACAAAGCATGCAGATCATGTGACTCTTTCCTCATAGCGGACAATATATTCAACATACATAACAAAACTTGGCTAGCAAAGACTGGATACTGATTAACCATTGAAATAACATCTCAAAAATCCCAAACCATTACATATTTATAGGGAACACACAACGTATCCCACTCCCACTACTCCACTACTCAAATACTCCACTCATAAATGTATGTGGACAAAATCTCATAACTAACTTACCCAACTCCACCCTTCACATTGTCAAAATTCCCATCTTCCTAGTTTCTCGTCCACTACATCAGAGTTGACCATTCTTTGTTGGACCACATTGGCTTAACTTTGTTCAAACCAAAACTTGCACAAAAATTCACCCAAAAATGTACCCATCCCAGCAGGCCCCTAACACACTACAACAAAATACCCTTTTGGCGGCAGTTTTGGCTTGCGGCTGTTTTGCTAAAAACCCCCACAAAAGTTTTTTTAGGTATTTGGGGGCAGTTCTTCAAAACCCCCCTCAAAAGTACCGAACATTGGCCTTTTTGCAGCGGTTTTTAAAAAACCCCCTAAAAATACCAATTCTTAGGATTTTTCGAGGCGGTTTTGTAACCCACCCCAAAGTCCAATTCTTAATACTTTTGGTGGTGGTTGATTAAAACCCCCCCCAAAAGTCTAGTTTTCAATACATTTTGGGGTGGTTGTGGAAAACCCCACCAAAAAAATCTTGATCCGCTAAAAGTGGCTTGCGGTGATCTTGGTAAAACCCGCCCCCAAAATGTTTTTTAAAGGTATTTGGTGGCGGTCGTTAAGAACCCCCCTCAAAAGTCCTTAGAATTTGACTTATGGGGGTGGTCCTTAAGAACCCCCCTCAAAAGTCCTTGGAATTTGACTGTTGGGGGTGGTCCTTAAGAACCCCGCTCAAAACTCCTTAGAATTTGACAGTTGGGGGCAGTTTTTAAGAAAACCCCCCAAACGTCCATTCTCCACATGGCTGCTGAGATGCACTGTGGCAAATCAAGCTCTAAAGTGGCATCATCGTGGCGGTTGGGCATAGCGCTTTCCTTCTCCCACATCAAGCTGATCTGTTCACGTGGGATGATTTGATAGAAGCAGTTTTTCGGGATAGCTGCAGATTTATCTAGGACCAAGACATGATGTTTTATTCGTGCGAGAAGACATCATGCTGACGATAATCAGGACACGTAACTCTTACAGTTGTCCGCATATTCGACCTTTAACTTTTGCCTTTTGCATTTCTCCGCATCAACCTTTAACTCTTGTCTTTTCATCCTTCTTGGTAGTTCTCGATCAGTCTTCTCATTTTCCTCCGCAGTTCTTCGATGGGGGAAATGATGGAAGAAAATCATAATTATACTTCCTTCAGTTATTAAGATGTACCTCCTTCAGTTATTAAGAGTTATTAATATGTACATGATTCATCATAATAGTCGGTGGCAGGCGAGAATATGTGGAGGCTGAAGGTGGCAGCCATGATCGTCTTTGCTAGTTTTCTGCATGCATGAAAGTTTTGGTTATTGAGCAAGCCTCTGGTGAGAGGATGAAGGAGCCACAAGATACTGACTGTCATGCTGACATTGGATATAATTCTAGTCGCAATAGGAAGAGAAGGCATGGTGATTCTCTGGGGGAGCCGAGTGGTGGTTTGTATCATGCTTCTCATCGGGTGCGTAGGGAGGCAGCTTCCTTTGCTCTTAACATCCCCTTGGAAATACAGAGGGACATCAATGACTATGAACAACAATGGAGGGCTCTTCTGATTAGGGAAACCCATCTAGGGGAGCATAAGAAGTTGGAGAATTCGATCCTGGATCCCGACAACACAGTCGGGCACGTTAGTATTTATGAGCGCACTGTTGTGCTATTTTGGATGATGAAAAACTTGGTTGGCTATGCCATTCACAAAAGGAATCCTCTCAGAGATGACAATGCACAACTTCTCCTTGAAGAGTCTCGCACAATTCTCTTGAAGATGGATTTCCTTCTATCTGCCTTGGCGCTTCAACCTCCTTCGTGCACTGCTTCTTCTTCTAGCTTTCACCATCCTGGGAGTTCTCCAAAAGCTCCTTATATAGTTTGCTGATGTGTGGGTGGGTGTTTATTTGGGGGTTCTGGGGCTAGCTGGTTATGAAGTATTATGCTCTTTAGCCTGCGAGCCTATGGCAAGAAAGTATTTGGTTCTGTGGTTTTTTGTCTATTTGGGTAGTAGTTTTGTTTTGTTTTGTTCAGACTACCATGAAGGTGTGTGTTAATGGGTAAAACCAAGCTGGTATGTTTTGATGAACAACTTCGAGCTTCAGCCAGATTGCTCCTTTTGTAATTCCCTTCTAGGTTAAAAGTGGCACTACAGGGGACTAAAATGGAAATTGAAGAGGTTTATTCCTTCTCCGCTAAGCATCTTCTCACTGCCCTACCTAACAGAGGGATAGAATTCCTCCTTTTAATATAATGAAAAATCTCTTTACTTCCAAAAAGAAAAAGGCTTCTTGGAATGGTCTTTAGTATTCTTAAAGGATTATTCTTCCATATCACAGTCATAAGTGTTTTTTTGTTTTAAGTAACTATAAGTACCATCTCTGCTTTTAAAAAGTTGATTTTTTTTTTAGGTATTTTTTCTTCTTTGGGGTTTCTTCTTGATGTTATTAATTTGTCTAATGCACTTTTCTTCGCCAATTTGAAAGATCTGATTCATGGATGAGTAGGCTCATAAATGTGTAATTATGCCATTCTAGATTTCATACACGGGATGTCAAGTTTGGTCATAATTAGGATTAATTAATGAAGAACATATGAAGTTGGTTAAAGTGTCTAATCACATTTGAATAAACCCCATTGAGAGTCCAAACAAACCATATGACAGTTTAAGCAAACTGATTGAGTGCATAATAAGGATCAATAGACCAAAAAACCAGTATTGAACTCTTATTGGATGAATTTTGAGTGTGATTGTAATCAACCTATAATTTTCCACTAGAGTTTCAGCAATACAAGTGATGCAATTTATGGAATTAAAAGCAAGGAATATAACTGAATGAATGCATGAAATTAGGACACATTCCCTTGCAGCTGATGAATTAGCTTGAGTTCATAAGTAGAGGATTATCGTTCTTACTCAGTTTGATATTACTTGCTATTACTATTTAGTTATACCCATTTTGTTGGTTGACAAGTCTGCATTATTTATTTAGGGTGATGGACATTTTCCATTCGGAAGATATATATAATTTTCAAGTTTAAATTATAATTAATAATTATATTAATATATTTATTATTAATTTAATAAGTTTTCAACAAGTAATACACATTTGACATCGGTATTGATGCTTACACATTAATTCAAATTACATATATGATATTGATATTGATATGAATCATTGAGGATGCAATCATAAACTACCAAAGAAGAATGCAATTATCATTTCACTGTTGCAGCTCGCAGTAACACATCTAATGCAATTCCACACCACTCAACAGAAAAGAAATTAAACTACCTACTTAAATCGGCGATCTCTGTGAGAAGGCTAGCCGTAGCCTTCTAGCAGAGATTCCGTGTCCTAACAAAAATTAAAACACCAAGATATAAGAAACTCTGCTCCTTGTGTTAGAAATAATGAATCACAGTCACAGCTCTCTATTTCAGCTTATACAATTATAAATTCTCCAACCCCAGGCTCAGAACGCCTGTTTACATTTATACCCTGATGACATGAATTCATTTCACAAAATATCGGGTAACGTTGAAGAACTATGATGTTTAGGCTACCGATTTACAATGGAACTATTACAGCCATAAGTAGTCTTGAATGATTATCTTCTCCTAATTCCAAATTAGGGACTAGTGAGGCAAAATAGGGAAAAATGTGTAGATAGGTGTAGGAGAAAAGGGGTTGTTTTGGGGCCCAACATCTCCCCCCAGCTATCAAATTTCCTTTTCTCCTGCAACAACCAACTAATCTGAGTCTGAATCTGGTCCCTAATCATGCTGGAAGGAAAGGTTGAAGGAAATCTCAAGTTCCTTGCCTACTTCCAAAAATCCATTGCAAGCAGCCCAATATTCCTAGCACTGCTTCTCTTTTGCCTTGGTCAGTGTATAATTGTCCCTGTACTGCCCTCCTGGCCACCATATCAGTGGAAATTTGAACTTGAGTCCTAGCCAATGTAACCCACACATTCTCATGCAATTGACATACCCTGCTAACCTAGAAAGAACTTGTTTAAAATTCTTAATGCAGTAAGGATCCCTTTTCTTCAAAGTTGGAGAAGAAGTCTGCCACATGTGCTTGCTACCCTCTAAGCCAATATGATGTTTTTTGCACATCAGGTCAACACAGGTAGAGATAAGTTTATCTTGAATCTTCTTTACATGCTGAGTCTTTGGAGGAGATAAGAAACGTCTTCCATGGTTTATGATGAGAGCACGGGGAGATTGGGGTTCACTCCTAATCCATAAATTGGCACTGGCCTCATTCCTAGAGATTGTCTGAAAGGAATCTTCCCACTGCACATGATTATTAACAAAAGAGGCAAAGGCTCTCAACTGAACATCATCTGCATAGGGAATAGGATTAGAGCAAGGATCACCAAAACATGCCATATTGTGCAAATACAATTCACACAACATGTGTTGCTCAAGAAAACTGCTTGAAAAAATGGTCTCTAGAAACTAGGAAGGGATCGACAACTGATAAGGTCTACCCTCTTGTAAAGCTTTCAATTTGAACAGGGTCTTTTGCTCGTACAGGAATACCGGGTAGGAAGGAGATGAGGCTCTTGAACTCAGCAGCTCCAAAGAGAGGGCATACATTTGGTATTTTTCCTTTTGCATGGATTTGAATTCCTTCAACTGCTGCAATTCTTTTTGCACCTCTTCCAATTGAGATTTCTGAAGAGTTGATTCCTCTGCCCACTTCTCCCTTAATTCTTTGATATTATTCCTATGTTCAGAGAGAGGGACCATCCCTGCTCAACACTAATCAATGTACTTTTCCCATTTAGCTAACTCCACCTATAACAAAGAAAGTTGTTTCTCCAATCATTGAATCCTTCTATCCTCCACATCTTTCTCATCATCAGAGTCTAAAGCAACAAATTCTTGAGAAAATTGCATTCCTACCCTGCCACCAGATGTTCCAGCTTCCTCATTTTCAAGTGGCAGTGTAGCAGCTTCCTCTTCCATCGGTGTTGCAATGGCCTATGCTTGTGTTGCAATCTCAGCAATTAATTTTGAGGATGTTCATTCTTGCATAACAACATCCTCTTCCTCTACCTCAACAGCCTCAGTTTTTGTTGCTGAATCAATCACTAATTTTGAGAACACTGGTCCTTGTGTGATAGCATTATTTTCCTGAATACCAAACTCAGTAGCTTCTACCTAAGTTGCAGTCTCAACAACTACTTTAAGGAATGCTGGTTCTTATGTGGCAGCATCCTTTCTCTTCAATTCAATCTCAACAACCTTAGTCTGAGTTACAATTTCAACAAACATTTTTAAAGACATTGGTTCTTTTGTAACAACGTCTTCCTCTTGTACCTCAATATCAACAATTGCTGTCTAGGTTGAAACTTCACTAAATATTTTCAAGGATGCTGGTTCTTGCATAACAGCATCTCATTTTCCAATTTCTTTAGATTGCTGATGTTTTTCTTGAAATATCTTGATATCTTCTGGATGATGAGACTGGTCCTGGAATAGTTCAATATTTCCTGTTGGTTGGGGTTTCATCTCCTCATCTTCTCCTAATTCCAAATCAGGGATTATGTCTATCTCTGCCTCATTCCCCTCAATCAGGTCCACTGCCGGTGCTTTTTCTCCTTCTTGATATTCTTGTGAAGGCTTTAGTGCTACCAAACCCAGCACTATGAATCTGTTCCCTACCGAATTAAATATATCACCACATTCTGGGCATACAATGTCTCCTTGTTCTTCATTTTCCAAAACAAGAGATGTTTTTTTTAACAGATTTGCAGCCTCCACTAATATATTCAAATTCTTCTCTGCTTGTTTTCCACTCACTTCCTTCCATTTCTCCAATTCATTCCAAATCATTCGCACCTCCTCCTTTAGCAACGCATTTTCAAAAAGGAGGTTTTCAATTTGGGGTTTTTCCACATTAGGTTCTTGTGTAACAACTTGTGATTTGGGGTTTAAAATAGGAATTTCTATGCCTACCCTAGTTGCACATGTTGCTTCTGCTGTGGGAATTTCACTATTTTCCCCAATTACACATGTTTTTTCTATTACTGCAATAGATCGAGTCCTTCTTTTATTCACAACTCCCAATGGCTGGCCTTCACTGCATACTATTGCTTCTACTGTAACAACTCTGGTTATTCTCTTCTTTGTTGAGCTAGATGTATAACCCTTACTCCCTAACCTTTTTCTTCTTTTCGGTGACACAAATGTTTCTAAATTTTTAGAAAGAGGGGTCATTTCCTCTTCTTCAATGATCGTTCTCCTTCTTTGAAGGGAGGATTCCACATCCAACACCTCCATATTTCCTCCTTCTACCACCTCTGCTTGATGCTCTTCCCCTTGCATTGTAACTCCTGCTACTATAGCTTCCACTTTCGTAGCTTTAACAGCTACTCCAGTTTCATCTTACTTTGTTGCAGTTGCTACTGATGCATGACTGTATGACATATTTCTTTATGTGTAAGAATTTTCCTGAAAATTATGAGATGTTTCTAATCATGAAATTTAACTTGTTTTGTCGAAAAGACCGTATACCTTCACCTACAAAAGAAGGACTACAACATTTGTTCAAGCAACAAAATTATCTATTGAAGATATTGAAGTTCCTAGGATACGGGAAGATTGACATGATCCATCGACCATGAAGAACGATGTTTGGGATGTGGTCTCAAGAGCTGAAGGGAAGTCTGTTGTAACTTCTAAATGGAACTATAAGATCAATCTTGCTGCAGATGGAAGCATAGAGAAATATAAAAGTGATGTAATAGAAGATACACCAGATGGATTTCAAGATAGCCTTCTTGAATGGTGTAGTCATATATGTGTGCAGAACTTGGTAGGATAGACAACTTTCTATCCAGTTTTGGATTTACCAAGAGTAAAGCGGATTCCAACCTTTACTGCAAGGTTGAGGAAGGCAATCCAGTGATACTACTTTTGTATGCAGATAACATGCTTGTTACAGGTGAAGATAGATTGATTGCCGACATGCAGCGGAAGCTTGCTGCCGAGTTCAAGATGAAGAACTTGGGGATGATGCACTATTTTTTTTTGGCATGGAGGTGTGGCAGAGTGCAGATGGAATCTTCCTTGCACAAGGTAAGTATGTAATAGAGATCCTGAAGAGGTTCGGGATGATGGATTGCAAGGCCATGGCCACACCTATGGCATCGAATCTGAAGATTCTTTGTGATGCTTCATCTGATCCGGTTTATGTCTCTATGTATCATCAGATGATTGTGTCCTTGATGTACCTAACGAACATGAGACCAAATATTTGCTTTGCGGTGAACACATTGAGCCAGTTCCTGATGGATCCGAGGAGTGTTCACCTGGTTGCTGTAAAGCATGTTTTGAGGTACCTGAAGGGTATAGTGGATTATGGGATCAAGTACGAAGCGAATGAAAAGTTTAACATGCAGGGTTATGTTGATTTAGATTGGGCTGGCAGTGCTGCAGATAGGAAAAGAACATCTGGATGTTGCTTCAGCATGGGATCAGGTGTGATCTCTTGGTTTAGCAGGAAGCAGTCTTGCGTAGCACTGAGTACAGCTGAGGCAGAGTATGTTGCAGCCTGTTCAGCTAGTTGTGAGGCAGTATGGCTACGAAAGCTACTGTCTGAGTTATTTGATCTCCCATTGGATACTACTCGTATATTTTGTTATAACCAAAGTTGTGTGAAGCTATCCGAGAACCTAGTGGTTCATGACAGGTCGAAACACATAGAGATCAAATATCACTATATCAGGGATATGGTGCAGAGAGGAGCTGTGAAGCTCTTGTACATTGTGACAGATGAGCAGATTGAAGATGTGCTAACAAAACCACTAGCCAGAGTGAAGTTCAAGTACTTTAGAGAGAGGCTTGGTGTTCTTCGAATTGATGACACTTCGAGGAAGAAGTGATGGACACATTTGCAGAGGCCATTCCAAGCATGTTGGAAGGAGGATCCTTCACATGGCTGTGGATGTAAGCGCTGGTTGATGAGCATCAGGACGATGCTCTAGTTATTGCTCTATATATGCATCAGGATGATGTTGGATATGATTAGTTGGATCATTTATATGTATATATATGTATGCATCATGCTGGATGTTGGATATGATCAGTTGGATCATTTATGTATGTACGCATCATGTTGGATGCTGGATATGATCGGTTGGATCATTTGTATGTATTTTGTATATGCATAATGTTGGATGCTTGGACCATGTATCTGTATATGTATCAGGTGGATACATTGTATGATCAGGTAGATCATGTATGTTGATATGTATCATGTATGATCAGGTGGATCATGTATCTGTATATGTATCAGGTGGATACATTGTATGATCAGGTAGATCATGTATGTTGATATGTATCATGTATGATCAGGTGGATCATGTATGATGATATGTATCAAGTAGATACTTGGTATGCATCAGGTAGATGCATGATATGATCAGGATGATTGTGGATGACAAGCTTCAGGATGTTTCTCCAGATGACTTGTAGCAAGATGTTGTAGTGATGATGATCAAGATGATCATGTATACATCAAGATGATGTATGGTGGGTATCAGGTTGATACTCTATGGCCGTGGATCAGGTTGTGCAGATGAGCATATAATTTGGCCCTGGGATATCTGACAAATTCTCTTTTGAGGTTTTGCTCTGGGAGGACATATAATTTGGCCCTGGGAGATCTGTAGATAGTCTTTCAAGGTTTTTCCAATGGCATATAATCTGGCCCTCAGATATCTGGCAGATGCTCTTTTGAGGTTTTGTCCTATGGCATATAATATGTCCCTGGGAGATCAGATAGGTTGGGCTGTGTGGCCGTAATAAGTCCTGGGATGCTCTTGCGAGGTTTTTCCATGACCACATATAATCTGTCCCTGGGAGATCCTATAGGTAGAGCTGTGTGCTCGTAACATCCTTGGATGTTGTTGTGAGGTTTTCTGATGACCACATATAATCTGTCCCTGGGAGATCCTATAGGTAGAGTTGTGTGCTCATAATAGACTAGGATGCTCTTGCGAGGTTTTGTGGTGAGGTCACATATAATATGGCCCTAGGAGATCCTATAGCTAGAGCCGTGTGCTCATAACAGCCTGGGATGCTCTTTTGAGGTTTTGTGACACACATAATAAGTCCTTAGGATTCCACAGTATGGCCATTGATGACGAAGACCTACAGGTGGTGGGCCTACATCTAGTATGAAAAAGGACTGGCTCTGTAGAACTTCCTATGACGAGTAGATTCAAAGATTGATTGAGATAGCAGCAGCAGTGACGATGATGATGACTTGATGACGATTATCCAGTGACAATGATCTAGAGAAGAAGACTTGTGCTAGAAGACCTGTGTCGAGAAATACCTTCCTAGTTAAGAGGGAGTGTTGATGTATATGTAACTTTGGAATGTATTTCACATATATGTATATTGTATTCCTATAGAGATGTTATTATTCCTCTATACGGAAGTGTCATCATTTATATTGTAAGTGTCGTAACTTATACTTGATGGGTTATTAGACCACCTTGTTGGGGTCGGCCCTGTATAAGTCATGTGGGTCAAAGGGTTATTAGACCACCCTATTGGGGATCGGCCATGTGAGTAAAATGGTTATTAGACCACCCTAGTAGGGGTCGGCCCAATCAACATTATGTTAAGTGGTTAAGTTGAGGCCGACCTAGTTGAGTAAAGGTCAAGTCAAGTTAGTGTATAAATAGAGAGTGTCTCTGTCTCATTTTACACATTCTATTCTCTCACTCACACTTGGGAGAGTGGGGCACTTGTGGAGGAGGAGGCTCTGCTGCTAGGAGAAGAATATCTCTTGTATTCTGGTTGTATCATTGCTCTAGCTATCTCTGAGGAAGTTTTTGGGATTTTTCACCATTATGATTTTCCCCAGGTAAACTCTGTGTCTCTTGTGTGCTTGCATTATTGTGTCCATGATTGATATGTTGTAGATTTTCTATACATGTTGTTCTCTCAGTTAAGATCCTATATCAGATTGAAGTAAATTCTGAAAATTTAACATCTTTGATAGTATTCCTATGTTCAGAGAGAGGGACCATCCCTGCTCGACACTAATCAATGTACTTTTCCCATTTAGATAACTCCACCTGTAACAAAGAAAGTTGTTCCTCCAATCATTGAATCCTTCTATCCTCCACATCTTTCTCATCATCAGAGTCTAAAGAAACAAATTATTGAGAAAATTGCTTTCCTACACGGCCACCAGATCTTCTACCTTCCTCATTTTCGGGTTGTAGTGTAGCAGCTTCCTCTTCCATCAGTGTTGCAATGGACTCTGCTTGTGTTGCAATCTAAACAGTTAATTTTGAGGATGTTGGTTCTTGTGTAACAACATCCTCTTCCTATACCTAAACACCCTCAATTTCTGTTGCTGAATCAATCATTAATTTCAAGAAAAATGGTGCTTGTGTGACAACATTCTCTTCCTAAATACCAAACTCAGCAGCTTCTACCTGAGCTGCAGTCTCAACAACTACTTTTAGGAATGCTGGTTCTTCTATGGAAGCATCCTTTCTCTTCAATTCAATCTCAGCAACCTCAGTCTGAGTTGCAATTTTAGCAAACATTTTTAAAGAAACTGGTTCTTTTGTAACAACGTCTTCCTCTTGTACCTCAATATCAACAATTGTTGTCTGGGTTGCAACTTCACTAAATATTGTCAATGATGTTGGTTCTTGTGTAACAACATCTTGTTTTCCAATTTCTTTAGATTGCTGAGGTTGTTCTTGAATTACCTCGATATCTTCTGGATGATGAGACTGGTCCTGGAATAGTTCAGTATTTCCTGCTGGCTGCGGTTGCATCTCCTCATCTTCTCCTAATTCCAAATCAGGGACTATGTCTATCTCTGGCTCATTCCCCTCCATCAGCTCCACTGCAGGTGCTTTTTCTCCTTCTTGTTGTTCTTGTGAAGGATTTTGTGCTACCAAACCCAGCACTATGACTCTATGCGTTGCCGAATTAAATATGTCACCACATTCTGGGCATACCATGTCTCCTTGTTCTTCATTTTCCAAAACATGAGATGATTTTTTTAACAGATCTGTAGCCTCCGCTAATATATTCAAATTCTTCTCTGCTTGTTTTCCACTCAACTCCTCCTTTAGCAGCTCATTTTCAAAAAGGAGGTTTTCAATTTGGGGTTTTTCCACAACAGGTTCTTGTGTAACAGCCGGTGATTTGGGGTTTAGAATAGGAATTTCATGCCCACCTCGGTTGCACATGCTTCTTCTATAGTGGGAATTTCACTATCTTCCCCAATTGCACATGATGTTTCAGCTGCTGTAATAGACCGAGTCCTTCTTTTATTCACAATTCCTGATGGCTGGTCTTCACTGCATACCGCTACTACTACTGTAACAACTATGGTTCTTCTCTTCTTTGCTGAGCTAGATGTATGGCCCTTACTCCCTGACCTTTTTCTTTTTTTTTTGACACAAAGGTTTCTAAATTTTTAGAAAGAGGGGTCATTTCCTCTTCTTCAATGATGGTTCTCCTTCTTTCAAGGGAGGATTCGACATCCAACACCTCCATATTTCCTACTTCTACCACCTCTACTTGATTCTCTTCCCCTTGCATTGTAACTCCTACAACTACAGCTTCCACTGTCGCAGCTTTAACAACTGCTCCAGTTTCAGCATCCTCTGTTGCAGCTGCTAGTGACACCATCCCTACTGCTTCAGCTGCCACCCTAACTGCAATTTCTATTGGGTTTGCTTCTTCCCCTATAGTATTTGTTGTTGTTGTAGCCTCCAATATCACTGCCTCATTCGCCATGCGCTCCAATATATCCCCTTCTGCAACAGGGTTCGCTACTATCGCAGCTTCCCCCATATTTACCTCTTCCACCTGGTCTGCCAATGCTCCATCCCTCCCCCCAACTGAATTGCAGGAACTGATCCGGTCCTCATTTACCATCTCAATACCTCCGATTCCCATGTCAGGTGCTCGGGGCACCCTTGGCCGAGCAATAAACTCTTCCCATGTCAAATTCTAGTGCAGAAGGGCCCTTAAGATTAAGAGTTTAATGAATCCTTGGCTTGAGAGGTAAGATAAAGGGTGTCGAGCACCCTTGACATACTGAGCCATAGTTTGTAGAGATTGTAAAAGATAAAACAACATATTTAACAATTTTCGGTGGCATAAATGTGAAAGGAGGAGGAATTCATAAATGTAAACCACTTTGTACCTACCTTCACAGGAAATGTATTTCCTTATGAAGGTGGCCACTTGGTTCCAAGGATTTTGAAAGGATTCCAACGCTATTCCTCAGTCATGCGGCCAAACAACTTCTCCGGCTGCCAAAAATACTTTTCCTATAGTTGGATTATGGCACTTTCGACCGAACCATTCCATCCCATTTCTGGGAAATCCTGTTACCTCCACCATGATTGCTTCTGAAACATCTATTCGGATACCTCGGACCTCTGAATGAGTGCTAGTTAGATTTTGAGTAAACTCAAGTGCGGTTTCTACATGAAACGCATTCGAATGTTGGAAATAGTCAATCCGACCATCTTCCCGGAAGATAGTAAAAACCTCTTTGTTTGCACGTAGAGGCTCCATGTTGATAGGTTCGTGTCATTCCGAGATACCCATATTGCGAAGTTGTCTGTAAATTCTGCTACTGGCGAGATGAGTTACAGTCTCAGATGTTGAGCTATTGCATGCAGAACGAGCGATGGATACGCAAAGGTTGGTTTGGGTATTTTTGGTAAAACGTGATGATAGGTTGTCGAATGGTGGTAAAAAACCAAAAGCGAACGACGAATCAGACATAGTTGTCATCTCAGCGGATTGGGTAACGATAACTAACATGGACTAATGACAAAATATATTCATTATTGGTTACTGCATTTAGTCATGCCTAATGATGTTTATGATTAAGATGGCGTACCTTTAAATGTAATGCCAAACTGTCGTGTTGCAAGGTGGCGCCTTTCCAGGGTCACATTGCCGATGGAGAGCACTAATATCGATGAGCAAATAAATAATCAGTATTCAATGAGGAATTAGTAGAATCACAGTTTCCAAAAGTAGGAAAAATGGACAAATTTAGGTGTTGTAGTTGCTCGAAATAGGAAAAGTAGGCACTTTTGGAGGTGTTGCAGTTGCTCAAAATAGGAAGAAGGGACAAATTTAGGTGTTGTAGCTGCTTGAAATAGGAAAAATAGTCACTTTTTTAGGTGGCGCAGCTGCTCGAAATAGGAAAATTAGTCAACTTGGCAGTGTTGCAGCTGCGGTACAATAGGAAGGATAGGAAACTTTAACAGAGTCACAACTGCTAAAGATAGGAATAATGGGCAATTTTAGCGATGTTACAGGGCCGTGAAATAGGAAAAATAGGCAGTTTTGGAGGTGTCGCAGCTAGTTGAAATAGGAAAAATGGACAAATTTAGGTGTTCCACTTGCTCGAAATAGGAAAAATATGCACTTTTGGAGGTGTCGAAGTTGCTCGAAATAGGAAAAATAAACAAATTTAGGTGTTGTAGCTGCTTGAAATAAAAAAATAGGCACTTTTGGATATGTCCGAGCTGCTTGAAATATGAAAAATAGGCAACTTGGCAGTGTTGCAGCTGCGGTAAAATAGGAAGGATAGGCAACTTTAGCAGAGTCACAACGGCTAAAGATAGGAATAATGGGCAATTTTAGCGGTGTTGCAGTTGCTCAAAATAGGAAAAATAGACACTTTTGGAGGTGTCGTAGCTGCTCGAAATAAGAAGAATTGACAACTTTAGGTGTTGCAACTACTTGAAATAGGAAGAATAGGAACTTTTGGAGGTGGCGTAGCTACTGGAAATAAGAAAAATAGGAAACTTGGCAGTGTTGCAGCTGCGGTAAAATAGGAAGGATAGGAAACTTTAGCGGAGTCACAGCTGCTAAAGATAGGAATAATGGGCAATTTTAGCGGTGTTATAGCTGCTCGAAATAGGAAAAATAGTCACTTTTGGAGGTGTCGCAGTTGCTCGAAATAGGAAGAATGGACAACTTTAGGTGTTGCAGCTGCTTGAAATAGGAAGAATAGGCACTTTTAGAGGTGTCGCAGTTGCTCGAAATAGGAAAAAGGCAACTTGGTAGTGTTGCAAATAGGAAGGATAAGAAACTTTAGTGGAGTAACAACTGTTGAAGAGAGGAATAATGGGCAATTTTAGTGGTGCTACAGCTGCTTGAAATAGGATAAATATGCACTTTTGGAAGTGTCGCAGCTGCTTGAAATAGGAAAAATGGACCAATTTAGGTGTTGTAGCTGCTTGAAATAGGAAAAATAGGCACTTTTGGAGGTGTCGCAGCTGCTCAAAATAGGAAATATGGGCAACTTGGCGGTGTTGCAGTTGCAGTAAAATAAGAAGGATAGGGGTTCCTAGATTGTGATCTGGAGTCAATTGGATATGCCTATTGCTCTGTTTCTTGAGCTCATTAACTTAGAAACCTCCTACCTTGTGTCCCCACTTGCTTTCCAGATCCATTTGTGTGTTGTATGACCCTAATTCACTGTGCCTAAGGCGATGATTGGACTTGAGTAGTTCATCCTTAGTGGATACATAGCCCCGTCTCCAAGGTAGTCTCTGAGTGACGTTGAAACATAACACGTTTGGAAGAGACCTATGGTTAGGTTGGAACATTTTATTCCATAGCTAGTTGCTTGGATATTTCAATAAAACGATAATTGTTCTCTGCGGTTTATATCATGTGTTTTTATGAATTTGTTCATTGATTAATAGGGCCAAGTATTGTTGAGGCCCAGGAGGTTTAGAATGTTCGGTCATGACTTTGGGGGAGAAATAGAAACCTCTTATGTGTTCATGTTCCCTTTGTGGGTCATCAAGGGAGGAGACATGGCAGAGTGGATCAAACTTCCGACTTTCCAAACCCACAGTGCAGATTACGGATTTCGGAAGTCGGAGGCATGATTTCTCAGCGTGGTGCATTGAAGTTCCGACTTTCGACTCCCATGTCGTGGATTGCGGATCCTGGAAGTTGGAAGCCGTGCGATTCTGCGAAGTTGAGACCTTTGGAGTTCCAAATTACTTCCTTAACTATGTATAGAGTTTCAAGACCCCTAACTACTATTCAAAACCATCTAATGACATATACAACATCCCTATTCAAACACTAAAGACACTCTCAAGAATCTGTGTGTGTTTGTTCAAGTACGTTGTTCTTCTTGGCCATGGATTCTCAAAAGGTTTTTCAGGGATTAAGGCCCAATACTTTTTCTCCCTCAAGCATGTCTAGGGAACCCAATATCTATACCAGGTTCTCAAAAATTTATAATGGCACTAATATCCCCACTTATATGAATAATATGCTATTGGGAGGTCATGTTTGGTGATTGTAGGAATTGTTCTTAGCCAAATATGCCTGGAATTTCCTTTAGGACCTAAGTCCCACTCTTTTCTCCCCAACCATATCCAAGGTGTTCAAACCTATAATTAGTCTTAAAATTCTCACCGTGCCAGAAAAAACCCACTCATAGGCAAAAGATACCGTGAAAAGGTCTGTTGGGGTATTTCAACATATCATTCTTGTCTATAGATACCTAGAAGCTTTCTTTAGGTCCTAATTAGGCCTAGTTTCCATTCCTTAACCATGTCTAGAACCCCAAGACCCATACCCAATGCTCAGAAACTTCTTAACAATTCCCATATTCTGAATATAAGGACAAATATCCCCTCAATAGATTAGCTTTGGTGGTTGGAGACATCATTGTTAGACCTTTAGGCCTAAAATTTATATTCTTGCACTAGTGGAGCACCATATGAAGGAACATGGTTATGAAGCAAGCATTTATACTTACAATCCTTTGATGAATGGATTTCACAAGGAAAATGACTTGATACAAATAAGGAGGTTGAGAGGGTATACCATGAAATCGACCATGTATATTAGCCTATTGTGGTGGACGACATGAAGTTAAATAATGTAATAAGCATGGCTTCTAAGGCATTGATTGTGAGGTTTATTTGTACTAGAAGGATGGGGACAATGAGTTTGTTAATTTGAATGGATTCCAATGCATGACTAGTAATCAATTTTAGCTTACCACATAAGGGATCATGTCATTTTCATCTGAGGTTAGATGTTGAGGTTACATCCAAACATAGTATTATTTCTAGTCGGTATCTACTGCATTTATACCTAGCTAGGTGGATTTACCGGTTACTTGATCAAATTAATTATATATCATTCAAGGTCCCGTTCCAATAACTAAGGATACCATAAGGATAAAATAATTGTACTAAATTAGTCTATTTCCATAGACTCTCTTATGATTCTACACAAAATATTTCCTCTTTATGCTATTATTTCTAACTACTGGCATGATATGACTCATTATTGTTTCTTGTATCCTTACAAAGAGATCTAGCATATGCATTCAAACAATTATGACTCATTATGATCTCTCTTTTTATGGAAATAATATGAGCTAAAACTTCTACGGTGGTATGCCTTACAAATCTACTTTCTTAATTGACATATCAATTAGGTAACTAGGGATATTAGAATAATGAGAAGAGATATACGGTGCTACATTTTCTCTATCTACTCTCCATAAGATTGACAATTCAATACATTGGTTAAGGTCCTACTTGGAGAAAATCTACAGGAACCTCTACAATCGTTTTAAATATTAAGAATTTTTATCATTATGTCTTCCAACCATAAGAAATTCTTATAAAGATAAAAGGAATTTTTTAGACCAGTATTATACCATTGAAACTATTGATCTCCTAATTAAAATCTGATTACTTGCTAAGATATCCCTCCAGTCAATTTTCAATGATGCCTACCTTACATCTACCACATATCATGTGATGCCAATCTATAGCATCCACCTCATTTATGTATTTTCATTGTTCAATGAACCATTTTAGTGGTGGAAGTGTATTAGCTTTTACAGATGCCTGCATGGGAATTTCTATTTAGGTCATTGAAGAATCAATGACAGGGGGCATATGAAATTATTGAACCAAGTGATCTCTAATAATGTTATGGCCATTGCACTGCACCTTTGAGTAATTTACTCACTCCCAAGTGAGATTTCTTGAGCTCTAAAGGAAATGAAGTTTCCCATACCTTGAAAGCCATTAAATGAGGTGATCGAAGCCAGTTCTAACTCCTCCTAAAAATACATTGATATGTTAAAATGGTGGTGACAACTTTAACATCTTGATCTCCTATCATACTAACAACACACAACATATATTGGTTAGTCTAAAGGTTGGGATATCTCCACATTAGCAACATATTTACATTTAACCCATAGAGCTTCCTCCCTATGATGTAGGTTATAAATATCCTTGACAAGCAATAGAATAAAAGATAGAAACGATTATGCAATAAGTAAAATAAGAATATTATAAGAAACTAGCACTCCCTAGCGCCATCCCCATACCATATTCTATAATAAGGTTTATCCCAACGGGGTCTTCCTATGAGTCTAACAAGTAACACTATTATATTATACCTAGGAGTATAGGCGCATGTTGTGGTTATACATACAACAAATTTTTAGGCCCATCTAGATATAAGATGCTATAGATTCATGCATATTCTTTTTTCATCTTTTTTGGTTTTTATGTTTTTGAAAAAAAAGGAATAACAAAGGGGTCAATTTCTTCTTGTGGAGGTCGTATTCTTTATTTGTTGGCTGAGTTTGGACTGTGTGGGCCATGAAATCGCCTGGAGAGGACACAGTCTTCTTTGTGAGGATGATTTACTTTCTGTTGGGCGCATATCCTTATAGTTCCACATCTACAGTGATTCCCACACTTCATCTGGGACAATATCAAGGGTTGTTACATCCAAAAAGGGAGCTGCAATCCATATTGACACCTACAACGTTTTTGGGTACTCTCATTGTAGTCTTCCTTCTTGTTACGACTGTCCATAACATTTCTGGTTAGTGAAGGAGGGTGCTGAAGCATGAGAAGGGAGTCTGAGAAGAAGATGATTTGGGTTGTTTTGAGGAGCTGGCTGTAGACACCAAAGAAAAATTGAGACACCAAAGAAGGCTACAGGTTATAGTTAACGTAATTTCATATTTATTTGTTCACCTTAGAACTGCTGTTACAGTCATTGTAAACTCAAAGCTATATGAATATGATATTTAGGGTTTATTTTCCTTGTTATTTATGCAAAGAAATCTCTATTGCATTTACTATTCACTGTTAGCTCTATGAAAATCAAGATCTGAAACCCTTGATACCTGAAACAAACTCTTTCCGCACTTTCTTCCGTAGCAGATTTCTTTCTGGGAGGCGGGAATAGAGTTTCCGCACAATGCTTCTTCCCCGTCGTCGATCTCGATCTCGATCGTTGATCTATCAATTTCGCAATGAAATGGCTTTCTGATCGTTCGATCAGTGTCCCCACCAAATCAACGGTGGATTCCAAAATTTATTAAGAGCATTCCATAGAATATTGCGCACATGAAAAGTTTTTCAAAGCTTGCAACTTCTCCTGGCGATATCACTATAAACCGTCGATCTTTTCCCCACGATTGATCCCCACTCTACAATCTTGTTTCATTTGAGCGACTAGATAAGGTTTAACCCTAGGGCTACAAAGCTTCACTTAATTGATCACTGACAGGATCAATTCTTCTCTGCAATTCGAAAACGATGGAAATCCAAAGCCACAGATTTTATACACAGGGTTATATGGAGTGAAACCGGGATGAATTCATACTTCTAATCCATCAAAAACACACGCAAAGTCTAATCCTCTGTTCTTTATTCAATTCACCGGAAATGCAAGTACACACACCTCTCATTCCTCCATTCACTTCTCTCTCACTCTTCTGTGCACACACCTCTCATTCCTCCCTCTCAAGATCTATGAGCTAATCCTCAAACCTCTATGAGCTAATCAAAGCTTCTTTGAGCTATCCTCAAACCTCTATGATATATCCTAAGCTCTGTGAGATAACCTAAGCTTCTACAAGCCAACAAGCTCTGCAAGCTAACTAAGCTGCTAAGAAAATAACTCGAGCTGATTTAAATACAAGCGGATTCTGTTTCCAGATCCTATAAAAAGGGAGTATAGTCCTTTTTGACATGTGCTAACTCGATGACTCACAACTAACTCTATCCTGACTATTACATGTGGAAAAGGAGCTATATTCCTTATCCATTTTATTCAGCGTTTACAAAATAAAGAAAATTACAAATGTACGAGACCCTAGGTCTCTTAAGAGTTCCCTTGACCTTGTGAAGTCATGAATGACTTCTCCCTCTTGAGCCTATGCTCCTACATCAACGTATCAATAGTACATTGGACACAAAAACCAACTAAGACTATTTGGAACAACTTAGTGGTATTTTTGACAAGTGTTTTTACGAAATCCCTTAACCAAATTACATAAGCAAATAAGCCAAAAAAAACTGCAGGATCTGATGGGGGTCATTATAGTTTACTATCCCAAGCATATCCCCCTTGTATAAAAATCAAACCCTCTCACTTCCTTTAGATAAAACTTGTTCATTGGTCATTGTCTCATAATGTTGAGTGGAGATGAGAACTGTGTGAATGCACAGAGGAACCATGCGCCATGGTCATTTTTGTATTCAATGGTTACTTGTATTTTTCCATCAGGCCTCAACTAGGAGTAGGTTCCATTCTTTCTGAACTCTGTGAGATTTGCTCCCATCTTGGTAGTAAGCACATGGGTGAGAGGCATAAATCAGGGGTTTCATTAGTTGCACAACTAGTCCAATAAAGGGTAGTGACCCACGTACTAGACCTCACACAGACTGCCATCCATACTAACAGATCACGACCTAGTCAAGCAGTACACAATTAGGTTGCCAACACATTTACACAACCTCACGACACCGTTAGTAACCCACAGTATGTAATGGTACCTTCATACATAGGATTGGGACCCTTAACAATCCTCAAGGCACTTTCAGCCAGTCACGACTGTTAAGATTTAATATCCTAAGACAGAAAATAGCAGCATTACATTCCATTTCACAATAATAGCATATACAGGATCACTAAAGAAACAACAAGCACAGCATAAACACAAGAGACAGAGATTTATCCTGGGAAACCCTCATGGGGTAGAAAACCCAGCAAAGCTTCCTCAATATAGATGACCAGCAATATACAAAGATGAAACCCTGAGACATGATCTCCTCCTCCACAATAGCAGACCTCTCCTCCACAAGTGCGATATCCTCAAGTGTGTGAGTGTATCAAATGAGGAACACACCTCCTCTATTTATACACTACTCTGATATGTATTTTACACAAGTACATGTAGGCTCGTATTTAACCATTAGGTTAAATACCCCATTATAACTGACTGGGCCGACCCCCACATGGTGGGTCTAATAACCCTAGTTACCACACCCAACTCGGAGGAATAAACATCTCCAGATTTATAGTATAATCACATCGGAGGTATGGAACATCTCCGGAATAAATAATATACAAATATAATATTCTTTGAAGTTACAATATTTCAACACTCCCCCTTAACGAGAAGGATATTATAACAGTATCTGCATGAGCAAGGAGTCATCAACATCATACATGATACATCTATAAATCATTGGAAGCTTTCTCAACATCATCAGTAACTCAAGTAGTTACTGGAACATCTTCAGTACTGAGTCTTTATCTTCTGCAGCACTCGAACAACTACAACAACATCAACATCTGGATCCTCACGATCATCAGTATCGTCATCTCACGATCATTAGCATCATCATCACACGATCATCAGCATCGTCATCACACGATCATTAGCATCGTCATCTCACGATCATCAGCATCGTCATCACACGATCATCAGCATCGTCATCTCACGATCATCAGCATCGTCATCACACGATCATCAGCATCGTCATCACACGATCATCAGCATCGTCATCTCACGATCATCAACATCATCATCACACGATCATCAGCATCGTCATCTCACGATCATCAGCATCGTCATCACACGATCATCAGCATCGTCATCACACGATCATCAGTATCGTCAGCATCGTCATCAACACAGGAATCCATAACAATACAAGTATCCACATCATTAGTACAAGTATTCATGCCAATACAAGTATACATATCATCAATACAAGTATCCATACTGATACAAGTAATCATGTCATCAATACTAGTATCCTACCGATACAAGTAACCACATCATCAATACAAGTATCCTACCATTACAAGTAACCACATCATCAATACAAGTATCCTACCGATACAAGTAACCACATCATCAATACAAGTATCCTACCGATACAAGTAACCACATCATCAATACAAGTATCCTACCGATACAAGTAACCACATCAGCAATACAAGTATCCTACCGATACAAGTAACCACATCAAAAATCACTTTCTCGGAGACCATACGTCTACGGATCAATTCAGGGACCGAAGTTCGGGGATGATACAATCCCCACTTCTCGGAGACCATACGTCTACGGATCAATTCAGGGACCGCAGTCCGGGGATGATACAATCCCCACTTCTCGGAGACCTCAGGTCTACGGATCAATTCAGGGACCTAAGTCCAGGGATGATACAATCCCCACTTCTCGGAGACCTCACGTCTACGGATTAATTCAGGGACCTATGTTCGGGGATGATACAATCCCCACTTCTCAGAGACGTCACGTCTACGGATCAATTCAGGGACCTAAGTCCGGGGATGATACAATCCCCACTTCTCGGAGACCTCACGTCTACGGATCAATTCAGGGACCTAAGTCCAGGGATGATACAATCCCCACTTCTCGAAGACCTCACGTCTACGGATCAATTCAGGGACCTAATTCCGGGGATGATACAATCCCCAATTTCTCGAAGACCTCACGTCTACGGATCAATTCAGGGACCTAAGTCCGGGGATGATACAATCCCCACTTTTCGGAGACCATACATCTACGGCTCTCTTTAGGACTGAAAGTCCAGGGATGATCCAATCCCCTCAACTGTCCACTAAGGACTTCATTCTCGGAGACCTCACGTCTACGGCTCTCTTTAGGACTGAAAGTCCAGGGATGATCCAATCCCCTCAACTGTCCACTAAGGACTTCATTCTCGGAGACCTCACGTCTACAGCTCTCTTTAGGACTGAAAGTCCAGGGATGATCCAATCCCCTCAACTGTCCACTAAGGACTTCATTCTCGGAGACCTCACGTCTACGGCTCTCTTTAGGACTGAAAGTCCAGGGATGATCCAATCCCCTCAACTGTCCACTAAGGACTTCATTCTCGGAGACCTCACGTCTACGGATCTATTCAGGGACCGAAGTCCGGGGATGATACAATCCCTACCTGTCCACTAAGGACTTCATTTTCGGAGACCATACGTCTACGGATCTATTCAGGGACCGAAGTCCAGGGATGATACAATCCCTACCTGTCCACTAAGGACTTCATTTTCGGAGACCATATGTCTACGGCTCACTTTAGGACTGAAAGTCCAGGGATGATCCAATCCCCTCAACTGTCCACTAAGGACTTCATTCTTGGAGACCTCACGTCTACGGATCTATTCAGGGACCAAAGTCCAGGGATGATACAATCCCTACCTGTCCACTAAGGACTTCATTTTCGGAGACCATACATCTACGGATCTATTCAGGGACCGAAGTCCAGGGATGATACAATCCCTACTTGTCCACTAAGGACTTCATTTTCGGAGACCATACGTCTACGGATCACTTTAGAACATGTGTTCAAGGATGATACAATCCCCACATGTATTCTCATCAATACAAGTACAAGTATCCTCAACCATACACGTACATTAATCAATACATGTGTCATCAAAAGTATGTATTCTTACCAATACATCTTATCATCAAAAGCATGTATTCTCACCAATACATCTATCATCAAAAGCATGTATTCTTACTAATACATATAACATCAAAAGCATGTATAAGTAAAACTAAGTATTCTAAGTATACGAGTCCTAAATCTAAATATTTCTAAGTATCTAGGTGTAGAGAACAGGTTACCTCATCATCGACCTTGTTGTTCGATGAGACAATCTCATCATTAGTGACTATACTACTCCCCCTTTCGAGGAGGGTCCTTTTGAGCTACACCAAGCTTGTCTCGAAAGTATTCAAATTTCACTCGAGACAGAGGCTTGGTTAGTATGCTGGTAACTTCTTCACTTGAGGTAGAGGTTTGGTTAGTACATCGGTAACCTGTTACGAATTCAAACTTTATAGTTCCTTTCTGTGTCATATCTTGTTAGATCCCTATGATCTTTGAATTATCATGGAACACTGGATTCTATGTCATCTTGATACAACTCTATTTGTCACATAGGATCACAGTTGGTTCTATCTCTAAGTCAAACAATCCTGAAGCCAAACTTCTTCACAACTAGCAGAGCAAACAGCCATATATTCTGCTTGTGCTGAGAGCCACACTAGACTGCTTCCAGCTAAACCACGAGATCATGGCTAATCCTAGACAATAACATCCTCTTGATGTGTTCTTCTTGTCTGATACACTTTCTGCCCAATCAGCATTTGAGTAGCCATCTGAAGTCATGATCTCCAAGATAGCACAGATCAAAGTCTATCGTATCCTTTAGGTGCCTCATCACATGCTTTGCAACTATCAGGTGAAAACATCTAGTTTCCACTAGATACTGACTCAAGGTATTCACAACAAAGCATATATCTAATCTAGTATATGTTAGAAACATCAATGACCCAATAATTTGACTGTACAGAGTTATATCCACTAACTCTGATGAGTTATCCCCTAACAGCTTCAAGTTGGAATCCATAAGGGTGGCCATTCCAACACCTCAAGTCATATTTCTCATCATACTTTCCCTGGTTGAGAAATATTCCTTCTGAGCCTTGCCATACTTCCAGACCTAGGAAGTAAAGCGTCAATTTGAGATCTTTCATTTTCATTTCTGCATTGAATGATCTTCTGCATATCTATCTGTGCCATCTCTCGTTAGATGGGTCTACTAATATGAGCCTTAATATCATTCGAACTCTGTGGTGAGTTCCTTCTTGCATCCATGTCATTTGTGTATAGAAATCATATTCAACCTTGTAGCAAAGGTTGAGATCCACATCACCCATGGTGATCATTAAGCTTATCAATTTATTATCGATCCTAGGTACCTATACAGAACCTGATTCACACTTCTTCTTTAATTACACCATACTTGGAGCAAACATCTTGTCGTGATTCTCTTCCCCTTTCTAAGAGAATCTTCTAGCCATGAGCCTTCTATATTTTGTTTGATTTGTAAATCTTCTTGTTTGAACATCCACCACTTGTACGGTGTCCATCATTCTTCATGACCTTTCCTACAAATCAAAATTAAGTACATGATTAGTAATACTTCATAATCATCCAATCATATTGACATGATAACCTATTATGCATACAGATATCATTTACATAGTGATGCACTATTTTGACCAATACTTTGGCACAACACTTTCCCATATCATGTATGCATACAGTGGCTATCTAGATGCCTTCCATCTCTACCAGAACATACTATCGAGAGTGTGCACAACTCTCAGCATGTCAGCAAAGAGGTTTCATTCTAGACAAGCAACAATGGAATGTTTGTCCAACTTACCAATCATATGCATATTAGTAGTATACTGTTCAATGTTCTATGAATATTTACACTCAGCATGATATATTATAGGAATACAAATATGCATACAACCTATTACAGGCAATATCATTACTATTTCAAATAACAACTTAAATACTTATCTTTTGTGTGGCTGCCTCCCGCTTGATCTTCTGTATGTCTTTTGAACTTCTATTCATTCTGTACCACTATGCATGCTCAAGAGTCATCCTCATGATCACATACACAAACATACACTCATTAGTATATTCTAAATGCTATCAAAACATTATAGTACTAAATAATCTTGAAAATGTAAAGTCATTATTATAGTTAATAAACATTAGTATTCAAGATTTCAGGGAAGTCTTCTTTTACTCATGCATATCATCAATCAAGATAAAAGATATAATATGCATAATCCCTTGATTACTAACTTTATGAATAAGCATAACCAATCATTCCAAGTATACTTATATAAGGGATCCTAACACAAGGTAAGATTCATGGGAAACATACCTGGATTAGTATACCTACTTGGTTATGTACAACATACCTAAACAATCTCTTCAATGATTTAGAGATCCTGAGCTAGAACCTGCATGTCTCATAGGTTAAGCATAATATAACAAAGTCATACATACCTCGTAAGTAGAACAAAGATTATGGATGAGTCTTTGTCTTCATGTTTTCATGGTCATGGAGCCTGATTTGTATTTTGTGATGTACCTGTATCTTGTTAGTAGACAACATCAACCTCACACAACATCATAATGCATTAGTACAATCATAAGTGTCAACACCCTAACCAATGAATATCTTCTATCATGCATTCATAACTTTGTTAAGCTGATACAACAAATCTAAAATCAAGATTGTACTAACCGTAATAACATGAAGACAAACATACCGTAAACTTAATCATGAACAAATCTCAAAACATACCTCGATGAGTCATACCTGTCGAGATCGCTTGTAATCTCCTTATGTAAAGCCTTAGCCTCATCTCCCTCTGAAACAGTAACTCCTTCACTTATGCAGGTGACCAATCCATCTTCTTCTAGGATTAACCCTATCCACTTGATTTGCAGGAACTGGACCTGGAGCTAGATATAGGTTTGTCAGAGAAACCCCAAAAATTCAAACTTTGAATTTCAAACTTCCGAAAGGATAGAAATATGCGCCTTGATGAGCTGATCAAACTGATATATTCAGAATTTGAAAACTGCAAAGTTTCACTCCTCAATTTTGCCTTTGAAACTTCCGGATTCACTGGACGTGACCCTGAACTGGGGTTTGGTGAATCCCACTCTTCTTCCCAATCAAAATTTTTGATCCAAATCTCTAAGCTTCTATTTTTCTGAGGAGCTTCCAGCCATGGTCACAGATTTCAAAACTTCCAATTTTTACAGAAGCCCTAATTTTCCACTTTTCTGATCAAAGTCCCGAACTAGGGTTTGATCAAGCCCGGCCTTCTGCCCAACCAAAAAATCTGATCTTGGTCTCTAAATTTCTATTTTGATGAGTAGCATTCAGCCGTGGTCTCCGTTTACAAAAATTCCAACTTTCTTCAAAGCCCTAAATTCCGGAAGCCATGAATGAAGGTACTCAAAAATAATTATGTTTTGACAAAAATATGTACCTGATTGTTTCTGGTGTAATTCCAAACTTTTCAATCCACAGGGTCTGAAAAAGTTTTCTGAGATAGCCTGACCTGTTATCTTTCCATCCTGACAGGTCTGACCTCAATTGGATTCTCTGAGAGAGAGTTATGTCAAATGTCGCAACGTGACCTGTTTTGGGATAAAACAGAAGAGCGAACTTGTACGGTGTGCCACGTGTCACTGTTTGAACTTCGGCCTCTGAAAAACGTTTCTGAGGTATCTCGGCCTGTTATATTTCCATCCTGACAGGTCTGACCTCAATTGGACTCTCTGAGAGAGAGTTATGCCAAGTGTCGCAACATGACCTGTTTATGGGATAATACAGGAGGGAGAACTTGTATGGAGTTCCACGTGTCACTGGTTCAACTTCGGCCTCTGAAAACGTTTTCTGAGATAGTGCAGACTGTGTACTACCTGTCACTTTTTACGAAATTCCATTTGGAGCTTCCTAGCCCAAGATATGACCTTTTTCTCAAGGTCACCTGATTTTGACTCAGATCTGGAAGAGGCAGAAACCCTATATTGTACAGATCATAAATCACAAAGTACAATGAATTAGAGGTTTTCCTTTGGACACAAGGTACCTGGAGATTTACTCTTCGTCCTGTAACAATTTCAGATCCGAAACCTTCTCCAAAACGGAATTATAGTGAAAGTGCTACGATGACTGGTTTTTTCTATGTAAAACCCTAACCTTCAAATTGTCGTAAGTAAAGCAAGTGTCTTTAGTGCCATACCTTGTCTTCCTTCAGGTTAGCTCTGATACTATGTTAAGATTTAATATGCTAAGACAAAAAATAGTAGCATTACATTCCATTTCACAATAATAGCATATACAGGATCACTGAAGAAACAACAAGCACATCATAAACACAAGAGACAGAGATTTATCCTGGGAAACCCTCATGGGGTAGAAAACCCAGCAAAGCTTCCTCAATATAGATGACCAGCAATATACAAAGATGAAACCCTGAGACATGATCTCCTCCTCCACAATAGCAGACCTCTCCTCCACAAGTGCGATATCCTCAAGTGTGTGAGTGTATCAAATGAGGAACACACCTCCTCTATTTATACACTACTCTGATATGTATTTTACACAAGTACATGTAGGCTCGTATTTAACCATTAGGTTAAATACCCCATTATAACTGACTGGGCCAACCCCCACATGGTGGGTCTAATAACCCTAGTTACCACACCCAACTCGGAGGAATAAACATCTCCGGATTTATAGTATAATCACATCGGAGGTATGGAACATCTCCGGAATAAATAATATACAAATATAATATTCTTTGAAGTTACAATATTTCAACAACGACAGTCCTAGAAGGCTTAAGACATGTCACAACAACCCTTAGCAGGCTCAAGATAGGTCATGGTTTTCTCTAGAAAGCATTAGCAGAATTTACACATATGAAAATGATGCAAAGAGGAAACACAAACTGAATTTGAACACTGTGATGAATCTCAAAAACTCAAAAAAACACTTCTCATTAACACTTCCAAGAAAATATACAAATCTACAATCCAAGCACAGAGGCTTCAAAAATGAAAGTCAAACCCTTCCTCCTCCCTTGAGGTTACATTTATAGTGCAATTTATCCCCGAGACGTATCTCAAAATAGGGCATCAAAATTAGTTACATTGACAAAATTAGTTACCACAGGACAACCGACTCTAGCAAAAAGAAAAAATGTTCTGGTAACTGCTCCTCCATTCGACCTCTTCCGCTATCTTTGACGCTTCATGCACTCAGCTTCAGTTTTTCCTTCCCATACTTTAAGATGAGTTTCCATTGCTTGGCTGCTGGTAAATCCAAGGAGGCAAGATCTTTAAGCCACACACTCATTTCAGTATGCTCTTTGTATGAATATCCTATGAGGAGTGTAAGAGTTTCTTTAATGTAGAGACCAACTCAAAATCCTTCATCATTTTTTCCACCACCATCTTTCCTTCTAGAGGCTGATCCATATCTGCAAAGCATTCCTGGTCTAACCTACACTCCCATAGATTTCCATGATATCCCTCCTTTGTCCTCATGGATCCATCTTCTTCCCAAAACATAGGAATACCTTTCTTAAATAATGGATCAAATGCCTCCCTGAACAACTTCACTTGGTTATCCAAGACATCTATCCCTGCTTGGACAGTTCTCACTTGCTGGTGCTTGAGTATTACCTTCTTAGTGCTGATGATTGTGGCCACTTTGTCCTTTATATTGGTTGTTTCAGCTTGCTCTTCAGACAGACCATTTAAGAACTCTATTGCATTTTGTGCATAATCCTTAGGATTCTTGTTTAACTTCTCATTTGCCACTGTGACAGCTAACCTTTCCAATTTGAGTACATCTTCCTTATCTACCATGAAGTCCAAATATCGCCTCAGCTCCTCTGCCTGTACAATAACATCATCCTAGATGATCTTCTTTGCCTCCTGCAATGCACTTTTCCCTATAACTTGTTGCCTTAGCTTGTCATAATGACCCTGCATCGCTTGGTACTTGGTTTCCCAAGCTTTCTTGTCTTTCCCTGCAGCCTCTTTGTTCCTTTCAGAATTATCCCGCACGGTCTTGAGGTTGGCATTCTACTTTTTCAATCTTGACACTTCAACATCATCCAGACTTTCCTTGGCTATTTTTTCTACAATAGAAAAATCTCCAGCCTCCACCACGGGTGTGACCATAGCTTCTATCTCTTGTACTTTGTCTTTCAAATTTTTCTCAAGCCCTTCAACTTTAGCGTTCAAAGCTTCCTCACTGTCCATTATCAATTTCATATCTACTTGCCACTTTTTGTCTCTTTCTTCAAACTCTACTAGCCTGGATTTACAATAAGTCAACTTACCCTGCAGCTCTTCTTTTTCCTCTTCTAGTTCTACAATTTCTGGTGCATTCACCAGTTGGGAAGCTGGAATCTTCAATTTCTTTCTTTAGTGATAGAATTTCTTGATCTTTTTCATCTAATAGCTTCTGAATTCTAGCCCTTTTATATTCTTGAGTTTTAGTGGCCAATAGTGAAGCCTAGAACTTTTTCACTTCTACCTTTAGGCTCTTGTTCTACACCTTTTCCAATCCCAACTGCTTTTGCACTTTGGTTTTGTTGGCCTGCACTTTTGATAACTCTATGGAAGCCCTCACCAACTTGTTATAGATGACTTCACCTATCTCCTTTTGCAAAATGATCACATCAGGTACTGGGATGTCTTCCATATTTGCTTTTAGTTTTGTGGCCTTACTCTTAGTGGCTAAGGCAAGACTCAAGGTATTCTGGGCAAGGTTCCTACTTGCCACCAAGGCTACATCCTTCTTGGACATTTTTCTTGCATTAGCATATAGTTTATCTTCTTCTGAGATTGTATCTGGGCTCTCCTCATATCCCTCCAGTAACTTAGCCCTGCTTAGGCTTGATGCTGCAGCTCCAGTAGGTGTTATGTTGAACACATGTTGCTTAACCTCGAAGGATGGCACCAAGGATCTGACTTGCTTTTTCTTGGGTTGCTTTGCTTGTACCTGCACTAATTGCTACTCAGGCTCCCCTACATTTTTCCTCTTCGAGGCTCTCTCAGCATCATTGTCTACATCCATGGGCTCACTACCCCCTTCCTTTATAGATTTTTCTCAAGGAATGGTAAGGGACATGGCTGCTGATATTGCTGGGGTTTTACCAGGTGAACTAGGCACTGCTGATGTGCTACTTTGAACAATGAAAGCTAAAGATGAAGAATCTTCTTGTCGGTCTACTTCCAACTGGCCTTTGTCAATGTATTCTAACCAGTTCACCATCTCAGCTAGACCTATCAGTTTGAAGTGCTCATATCCTTTCCTGTTACTTTCCTTCCTTCTTTTTGAGAAAATCTGGTGAGGATCATAGTTTATGGCCTCTTTGGATGGGAATCCTAGATCACCCATCATTCGCTCAATAGCTGGGAGAGTTGTTTTGTTTTTGACAATGAAGGAGCCCAATGTCCATGGAAATCTGATGTCCCAAGACTTCGTGTCATCCAAGAAATGTTCACACTCCACCTTCAATTTTTGTCTTATAAATTACAAGGTGAGTACTCTAGGGGTTAGGAAGGTAGGTATCACATAGGGGGCATGGGAGTAGCCATAAACTCTAATCACAGTCCCATGCTCTACCAGGAACCAATCCCCAACCCTCTTCTCCATGGATGGCTGCAATAGGTCTTTCATCTCAGGTAGTACCCTAGGCAGTCTCTTCTGCAAAAACATGAAATATATCTTTACCATAAGATCATTCATGAAGGTTTTGTAGTCTGACTACATCTCCTTAGTCAACTACAGTTTTGGAGGTTGCAGGTTTTCTTCATTAGCTGCTAGGAACATTTTTAACAAGTAAGACTGGAACATGAAAGTTCTTATCTTAGGGAATTTTATGAGCTGGGAGTGGATGTTGTTTGCCAAGGCTTCATCAAACTTTAGGAATGCACATTGGGTAAGAGAATTTGGGCCTACTGTCTTGATAGGACAAGTGCTTAGAGCAAACATCAAACTTATCAGGGGCTCGGTTATGTATAGGTCATTGTCTAAGACTAGGAATTGGGCCAGCATTGAGATAACACATTTCGACTCTTCCCTAAAAAGGCTATCTCACCAGGAAAAGGTGTGCCCTGAGAGGAGGTATTTGGTAGTAGGGAAGCATGATAAAATATTTCTTTGAAGTCATTTGGGGCTTGACGGAAATGTTGGATCAGGGTTTCCATTCTGTAACGTTGGGATTTTTGGCAGAATTCTTCTAGAATTGCCAAAGCTTTCCTAATAGTAGGGGCATCTACATAGCACAGGATTTTAGAGTTTGAGGCATCCATGATTGCTCTTTGGTCCGAGGAGTAATGGCTGACACACCAGTCTACAAATTCAGGGAAACTAGGGGTTTGGCTGGTTGTAAACAAATGGAAAAAGGATTGATAAATCTTAGGGACATCCACTTGTCTGGCCCTTATGACTTGCAATATTTCTTTGGCAATTTCTATGGTGTTGTTTATCAGCATGGTATCGTAAACCTCACAATATTTATCCTCTAATATGTCAATTATCTTTGGAGGCTCAAAGCCTGGGGGTACCACGGGTTCGACCATTTAAATAGTTTAGGGTGGAGGTGGATGGCCTACCTAGTCGTTTGACAAATGGGTGGAGCTTCTAGGCCTTTAGTTGGATGGTCGGCTCTGAACGATCCGCTCCTTTCACTTTCCAATGCACACAAGTCAATTGGGATGTGAATCTTTGTGTAGATGGGAGTTTTATAATATAAAAATGACATATCACCCTTACAACTATGATAGTGACGGAGTCACGTCAACCATCTATCCATACGATTAGCTGTCATCTATAGATCTTCTTGACCTTTACCTTCCACATATCAACTTGACAACACCTTTGATTTGCAAAAAAAATTTCAACCATCGATCCACTCTCCTCCTGGATCTTTACCATCCCCGGATGCGCCCTTTACCGATTTCATGAATTTTGGGTCCATTGATTTCACACGCAAGTCATATCCGCGAACTAATCCTGAGCTATCGATCTTCATCTCACTAGATCTGCACCGTTGGGAGATGCCGAACTTTATCAAAAGTTCATGGATTTGAATCATAACCCTTTTCACGCATGTTTAAATCATGAAAATTTTTCTGACCGTTGATCTAAGCCTTCTTTCGGTCATCTTCCTTGACCTGCCCGCAAGCTAGCACCCCGCCAGTGTTTAAATACCTTCAACTTTTTCCATGAAGGAGGCTCATGACCATTGATCTCCCCCTCTTTTGATCTAAACTGTCTATAGGCATTAATCAGCACTGCAGGCACATTCATTTATACTTAATCATCCGATCAGCATTAAGACTATAGCTTCCCCAAAATTATTATCTCGGCTCCAAGTTAAAACCAAAATTTTATGTAATTGATGTTTGGATTTGGTTATTATAAGGTGGAAGCTTTTATGGTGTAATATATGGTTGCTATGTGTTGGTAAAGGCTATTTTGGAAAGCATATGGGTGTACTGCAGGAATATTGGTAACTGTATATTGGAAGGAAGTTGAGAGGCCAAGTCTCGAGGAGTCAATTTAAAAAATTGGGTTGTTTTATTTTCAAATGGCCAAAAAAATGGATTGGACAGATTTGAAAATGAGGTATACATCTTAGATTATTACTTGGATTTACCTTTCATGCATATGTTTTTTGTTTTGCTATTGTTTATTCATGGATCTTATCTGTTTTATTGTGTTATGTAACTTTCATTTATTTTTACAGTAGATAGATTGGCTGTGGGGAATTGAGAGTGATGTGAGGGGGGGAGGGGCCATATGAGCTTCAAACTTCACATGGTTGGCCATGTTTAGTAGATAATAAGATATTCTTTAAACCAAGAGAAGCCCATTCAGGTATTTTCATCTAGTTTTTTGAGAATTTCATATATGTTATGCATTTTTTTACATATCTATCAATCACTTATATGAAAATACCATTTTGTCATGATATATGAAGGTCTTCGCAATGGAAAGCAATATAATGACAATTTTTATCATTCTCTAATGCATATTTGTAAGTTATCACAATAAGGAATTTGTCAATTAGATATCTTATTGTGGTTTCATTGATTATAGCGTGTTGATTTCTTCATTTTAAGTACAATTGTACTTGTGTTTTTTATGAATTGATTTTGTTGCACAATTGTTGCAGGAAAAAAGTTGATTGCAGGATAGCTATTGAGAACGAGCAAGTAATGAAATGAACAATATTGAAAGTATTTGATTACAACAAATTTAATTACAACACATTTATTACAACCATAAGTATACCAGATTGATGGTGTAACAACTAATTTGTGTGAAATATTTGTGTAAAGCACACTGGATGCCAAGATCATCTGATGTATAGATCGTTATTTCTTTTTTGGAAGTAAGAAGAGAGAACTTTATATTAAAAGAGAAAGATTTACAACTGAACCCAAAAAGCTCATAACCCAACCATCACACTGAGTCACGTGATTGAACAAAATCACCTCCGAAAAGGACTTCGCCTGACCATACATATAAATACAGAGACGAATACTACAGATACTGCAAAACTAAAACAAAACACATGCACGCAGGCCTTTTGACTCCCATTATCACTCCTTTACACAACAAAACCCCATGAAATAGAAATGAAAACCATAAGCAGGTGATAGCTTAGAAAATAGACAATAAACAGACACCCAAAAAACCAGACACTAAACATCCCCCACTCCATCCTAGAACAGAATGTAGCTGCATAGCCTGACGGAGAAAATATAGCTTATGCTGGATGGCCCTGGTTTCCTCCAAAATGCTTCTTTCATAGTTGAGCATCTCATTTACAAACAGATGCTCCATCCTATCCTGGAGAGCATAACCCATAAGAGTTTTCATTACCCAATAGAGCACAATTGTGCGCTCATACAGGCTGAAACGACCCGCGATGTTTCGTGGGTCCATAACCCAATTTGCAGTCTAACGAAGTTTGCATCCAAAGTCACCTTATCAAGTTGGTTCCAAAGTTGATGTTCTATAGTGAAAATATCTTTTTGGATATCCAGGGAAACATCCCTAACAAAGGCACTGGATTCCTAACGTGCCTTTTGCTGGGCACGAGAGAAATTCCCACTAGATTCACCCTAAGAAGTCTCTCCCACATGATAATGATGATGGCCTACAGTGGCACTACATCTATCCCAATTACCATGATCACCCATACTATCTAACAAGAAAACAATGGCGGTGCATGCAACTAAATCTATGAACTCTACGTTCATGTCTACCACCTTCCCTAGGTTTAAAAAGATTTCCTCCACCCACTGTCCATTAATGGAAAATCATACTGCAACTGAAGGTGGTGATATTTCACAAAGTCCATTAATAGCAAATCATACTGCAGCTGAAGGTGGTGAGCTTTCGCACTCTCCCTTAATGGAAAATCGTGCTTCACTTAAATCCTTCCCTCCTATAATCATGGTAGAAGTACCTTTCTGAGTTAGTGAGAAGAAATAAAACTCAATGGGAAAGGGATGAAAATAATTCCCATCGATCATCCTTTAAAAGAAGGGCGAAAGAACGAGGGAAAAATGGATCACGTGGTAGTATGATCCTCTGCCTGATGTTGCCCTCCGTCATCAGCATGCTAACTCATCATATCGTGGGAAAGAATATCTGAATTCGACAGGTTTTCGCACATTTGGGCGCTCAGGTCCAATTGATTCACTGTCCCAAGGTTAGCGAGCAGGTCTGCTAGCTTGTTCCCATTGTGCTTAGCATGGGAGAAAGAAATAGCCATCCCTAGAGATAGCAGAGATGCTAAATTATCCTGCTTTCCCTTCAAGTGCCATGATGTCGCCACCTTTGAGCTGCGTTTGGCAATGTGGAGAATAATCCGGGGATCACCCTCCACAACATGGGGAGTACAATTATGGGTGCAAGCCAGCTGGATTCCCTGAAGATGACGTTCCAGCTAAGTTGCATTATTAGTCTCATGCCCCAAATGGCCAATTTTGAAGCTGACCATTACCCTTCTGTATCCCTGAGAACACACCCATAGCTAGCTGGGACAGGATTAAGAGGTATAGATCCTTATTATCAATACAATTTCAACATTATTTGGGAGTATCACCTATAGGTTACCTTTTAGGCATTGGGAGTATCACCTATAGGTCTCCTGAAGCTGCCCTGACCACTATTAAAGAATTTTACGTAATGTAGTTAGCAATCCCATTGACTACTTTGTGTAAATGTCAATACTCAAGAAAACAAGATATGATTCGAATGGTCAACGTGGTCACAAGATATGATTCAAAGGGTAAATTGCTTCCAAATTCAATTAAGCCAAAAATACAGGCATACGATCTTATTTCACAATGGTCTTTTATCTGAACCTAAATACAATGGATCGATCATTACAAATAGAGACCTCTCTCTCTCTCTCTCTCTCTCTCTCTCTCTCTGTAAGCTCCAAGAGTCAAAAGTATGAGCTTGTTCCTCTTGATCGAACCTTCCTCGAGCTAACCAAGCTCCACTAAGCAACCTAAAAGCTTCCGTGAGCTAACAATCTCTTTAAGCTAAAGCTAATCTATCCATCTAAATGACTCAACTGGATTAAATATAACTCTTACTCTGTTTTCCATATCCTTCAAAGAAGGAACAAAGTCCTTATTCGACTCTACTATCCTCTATGACTTACTATGCTTGATATCTGTTATTTTCCAATATGCTAAACAAGCAGCTCATTTTATTTTTGCTTACTGTGGTTTTTTAACCTTTGGAAAATTATTGATGAAAAATGTCAAGGATTAGAGTGAAGGAGGAGCATCTTGTAGGTGGATCATTTATGCATTCAGAGTGACTTATGAGAATCCTATACATTGGGTATTTTTCCCTGCATTATTAAGATTTGGTAAGCATTAACATTTTGTTAGTTTATTGACAACCTTACAAATTGGGGCGATATCATATGATATTTGTATAATATGTACTTTATAATTGTATAAATGGTAACTAAAAGTATATTTATACTATTTATTTCTGCTACCTGTTTTAGAATGGGAAACATATTAACTTTGAGTTTGACTTTGGGTGCAGAGCAAAATTAGTGGATTATGCTCTTGCCTCTAGCAAAATATACGAGGGAGCAAGGTTTAAATACATTAAGGAGTCATTCGCGATTAGATCATGGCCTTTTGAGTGATGGTGGTGTTCATTCGCGATTAGATCAGTTAAAGGTATTCTATATCTATAAATGCATTATTATGAGTTGTTTATCTTAGAAAATCTTATAGATTTATCCGTGCTATGACATTTTTAATCTTTGCATTTCTCCATCCTATAGTTGAATGCTATTTATATCACTAGACTCGATTGAGTTGGGTCTAAATATGTAATAATTGTAGAACCCATTGATCTACTGACATACATTTTAAGAGAACGCTACTCTTACATGGATCCATCAAGCAACCATTAGAAAAGATGCTCGTTTTTATCCATGAATACTTGAAATTCTAGTTAGATGTTAACTTTATGATTATGTGTATGAACTTGAATGCCAACTTTGTCCTGCAAAACATTTATGCATTACTGTTTTCTTTATTGAATCAATGATGCATATGAAACCTTTCAAGTTCATCCAACTTATAAGGTCAAATCCATTCAGACTACTTTCTTAGGTATCTC
The DNA here is from genome assembly GCA_027924585.1 of Larix kaempferi. NCBI lineage: Eukaryota > Viridiplantae > Streptophyta > Pinopsida > Pinales > Pinaceae > Larix > Larix kaempferi. The sequence goes on from BSBM01000403.1 coordinate 5,917,562, forward strand.
GAGTCAGAAACAATGTTGGGATTACTAGTCTTTTCTTATAATTAAAAATGATGCAATATTGGTGTTAATATTGCCCCTTTCCCCAATTCTTAAAGGGTTCTAGCTCAATGGTAGAGCACCTACTTTACAAGCAGGAGGTTGAAGGTTTGATTCCCTAGTGCCCTAATAATATTGCAATATCGATATTTTAAATAAAATATATTCTATTATGATTTATTATGGCTACCTAGGGGGTTCTAAACTGACTTCATATGTCACTACGAGGGGGGTTCATAACCGCGCCCAAAGGTTTGTAAAGAGTTTTAGGGGGGCTACTAAACCACCTCCGTAGGTACCTACGAGGGGGGTTCATAACCACCCCCAAAGGTTTGTAAAGCGTTTTATGGGGGTTTCTGAACCGCCTCCGTAGGTACCTACGAGGGGGGTTCATCACCACCCCCATATATTTGTGAAGAGTTTTAGTGGGGGTTCTAACCCGCTTCCATAGGTACCTACGAGGGGGGTTTATAACCACCCCCAAATGTTTGTAAATAGTTTTAGGGGGGGTTTGAACCGCCTCCGTAGGCACATACAAAGGAGGTTTATAACTGCACCAAATGTTTGTAAAGCCGTTTAAGGGTGGTTCGAAACCGCTCCCGTACGTACATATGAGGGGGTTTATATCTGCTCGTAAAAGTCACTTTTGCAGGGGTTTAGAACCACTATCAATAGTTACTTTAGCGATGGTTTCAATCTCTTCCATAAGCGGCCCTAGAAGTCAAACCATTTAGTGTCAGTGCTATTAGGGGTGGTGTTCTAAAGACCGCTTCCAAACTGCCCCCAAAAGTAACCTTTGGAGGTGGAAGGCAACTGCCGCCAACATTCCAAAAGTAACATTTTTTGGAGGGGAGGGGGGATAGAGCTGCCCCTAAAATACACATTTGGGGGCAGTTCTAAACCCCCCCTAAAGTGACTTTTGGTGGCGGTTGTGAACCGCCCCCAACAGTGACTTTAGAGGGGGTTTAGATCCGCCCCCAAAAGTGGATTTTGGGGGCAGGTATCAACCACCGCCAAAACCCACTTTTGGGGGTGGTTTCGATCTCATCCCGAACCGCCCCTAAAAGTGAAAACTTTTAGTGTCGGTGCTATTAGGAGCGGTTTTGGACAAACCACCTCCAAATCCAAACCGCCCCCAAAAGTTACTTTTGGAGGTAGAACAGAACCACCCCTAAATGTCAAATTTGTTGTAATGACACTCACTTGTGGTTCATCCTGAGCCACTTTAATGTTTCACTGTTGGAGTCTTGGACTTTGCCACGATATTTCCATACCGCTACTTGAGCTCCTTGATATTCTATTGACTTTGGTCTCTATTCTAGCACACCTTGTACAAAATCCCTCCTTAGATGTACTTGTGCTTGCTTATCACTCCATTATGCTTATTTTTGAACTTTTGAACTTCGTTGCTCACAACACTGATAATTTTTAATACGTGCTCTGCTTCACTCTGTAGTTCTTTGACTATCTTAGTGCACCTCTTTGCTTGTTTCTTAGTTGATTAACCTCCAATTGGAGCTATTTGTTCTTCACAACTATAACCATTTTCCCTGCTGGCGATAAACCCTTCAGCTAACTCTTCATATTCATCATTTTGTTAAATGTGTCTCCTCCAACCTAACATTGATGTCTTGGAAGTCCACATCATCTAGCACTATTTCCCATGCTTGTGTATCATACTCAAATAGTTTTCTAAAATCACCCTCGCAACTCTTTATAGCTCTGATTGCTTCAGTGACATCCTCACTACATTGTGCTATAACGTTTTGTGTAGTACTTGGTACTAACTTGTCTCAAAGTATCCAATATTCGCCCAAAATCCTGAAATGGCTCTAGTTAGCCTCATTATTCTTTCCTTAGTATCCATATCTTCGCCTACCTTAAATTCAGGTACTACGTGACAAGCTACGACGATATCATTTTGTATTTTATCCTGTTTGGCGAGTTCTTCACACTCCTTCCACATCCTCTCATACTCTTCATGTAAGGTGCTATGTTTTGCACATAACTCTATCATTTCCTCATATGTATTTTTCCCGTGCACTCGTATTTCCTCTATGACATGCTATTGGATGTTTTTCAATATGAACATGGGTAGCATGGATACCTTCAAATAAATGTAGCTCATTTGGTGAGACCATCCCTATGATTTGGGTTCTCCAAAAATTAATGCTCTCGGAGATACTTGAATTGTTCTCCCCATCATAGTTGTGGATTCCTTACGAATCACTTCGTCATTTTCTCTTCCTTCTTTCTGTTGCACGGATCCTTGCTAGGTTGGAGCTATATGAAGCCACTGAATATATTGTTGCATACCACCATTCTGATTCATCACTCCTCCAAATATCTACATGGTTTTCTTCTCCCTCTTTGGTCATACGATCATACAGGATGTTAATATCATCCTCATTTAAGGCCGTCATAGCCATTTTCTTCTCTGCTTTTGATTTCTTCACTTTTTCACAAATGTATGTTTTTCCTTTTGAACATGAAATGGTATTGTTTGATGAGCGAATGGTCTAATTGTAGGGGCACATGGAACAACAAATATTTCTCTATCATTTCTTGTCGTATCACCTCCTCTAGTAACAACATTGATAGGGGGTTTCTCTTGTCTCGGTTCTATTGAGATATTTTGGACATTCTAGTTTTGATTCTAGGTTTGATTTTCATGTCCCTTAGCTTTCCACTTTTCTATGATTTGTGCAAAATATTCAATAGTGTGGTGCCATGCTCTATAGTATGCGCATGTTGAACATGGGTTTGGACAGTCCTTGGCAACATGTCCTAGCTAACCATTGTTGAAATATATTATCTGATCTCTACCTCGACCAATTAATCATTTTCCTCTTCCACGAAAGACACCACTTGGTTGATTAAACTATGCACTACTTCCTTCACCATGCTCCTCACCTTTGATTCTATAAGCATATGTTTTCTCTTTGTGAGAAACTAGCATGTTCAACAATCCTTCTTATGATGGTCAACTGATCGATAGAATTTATAGAACAAATTTTGTGGAGTATTTACAATTTTCTACAATAGCTACCATCCTTCTAGTTGATGTCCCCTAGTATGAAAAATCCTACACCAGACTCTAGCTCCAGAGTTCAATGGATTACAAGCTGCAATAGCTATGTAATTCTGAAACATAGTGCACTGGTGTTTAAAATGACCCTCTTTCTTATACCTAGTACACCAAACTTCTTCTCTATGTTATTTTCCTTTCTTGATTTCTTCAATTTGTAATGATATATTTTCCAGTTGTGACTGGATTTAGCCATACCTGCTATGTTTTCTCCAATGGGGGATGCCTCCAATTTCATAGTTGGTTCAAGAGCCTCAGTCTATGAGACAATATTTTACTACATCGGAGGAAATTTGATATGTGGTATCAAAGAGGCTATAAACCATTACTTATGTTGAACATTAGTCATCTGGAATCTTTCATGGGACATTAGTGTCTTGAATCTCTGGTCAAAATCCAAAATAGATTCATTTGACGACTGCTCGATCTATTTGAGTTCAGTAATACACTATGATTTGTATTTTGGCTTCTTAAATTCATATTTCAATGCATCTATAATCTCTTCCAATGTATTCTATCGTTGCCCATCAAGTACCTTCGAAAACTTCATGAACCAATCTAAAGCATGACCTCTAAAATTCATAATCAATTGCACTATTTGTACATTGTCATCCTACACTTGCTTGAAATTCCATGCTGCATCACATAAAAACCAATGTCATTCCAGGTTCTCTTACCCATTCCCATGAAAAATTGGTAGTTTCATATCCTCCCCGACCATTTTTTTTCTTGGGGGAATTGGTTTATTTTGTATTACAGGACCAACACTTATAGTGGAGTTATTTGTCGAAGTACTATTCTGACTACCACTCATATTAATTGCTTGTATCAACTATGATGGACTAGTATTTCTTACCTCAGATTCTGTACATGCACACAGGGTCATAGGTATGTCACAATATCTGATCTTATATGGTTCAACAATATTTTCTTCAAAAGCAGGCTAGTATCCTTCTTCTTCATCCTCTTCTTTACCATAAAATTTTTCTTCAATCTATGGTACTGGTTCGCCATCCCTTCCTTTAGTGAAACTACAACCCTTTCCTTTTGTCGTAGTTCTCCTTCTCTTTCTTGACCAAAATAGTCTCCCACTTCACAGTAGAGCACACTCTTCATATGTTTCACTGTCTCCCTCCCTTTTCATGTCATCTCACTTCTTTTAACATAGTCTTAGACCATCTCCTACTTAAATCCCAAACAACTTCCCACAAATATCTTATTCATTGGATTCGATCCTCATAACCCCTTTTTCACAAAGAAACATTTTAGTCCACAGTTTCAAGGATTTCAGGTACTTACCTTGTAATCCTTGAAAGAAATTCCATTCAGCATTATTGTAGTATTTTATGGTATCTACAACAAATTTCGTAATATATCCCTCCAATATACTATCTAACCGATGATTGATGACACGAGATATCTTGTTATTAACACTTTTAAGGGTCTGGATTAGCTCAGGTGTCCATACCGTAGGCTCACTCCCTTGAAAGGGCCTCTTTTGCAGGGTTAACCTTGCCAACCATTCACTCAATATAATAGGAAATTATCCAAAGAACACTTCATGGATGTATGAGAAAATATACTTACCCAACTACGTTTTTACATCAATGCATGGACCTTTATTCTAGATTTCAACAAACTCTCTGAACTTCTTATCGATCCAATCGTGGATTTTGGGCTTAGTTGGATGCCACATCCCCTTTCGACACAGATCCTGGTACTAGAAATGGAACCATTTGTTGGTGAAGATCTACTTCAACCAGAGTTCACTCAAATAAACTCCAAAAAACCCCAAGACACTGTCCCTTTTGGCATCACCTATGAAGCAAGTGAAGTATCACCCGAGGTATCTATGGAAATTGCAAGAACCACATTTCTGCAGTAGCAAAGAGGTACAATGGGGAACTACCAACCTTGAAATTCCATATTTTGACAGAATACAACACTTAAATAGTTTTCAAGAGTGCATACATATAATTTTACTAATTGTGACATATGTTCATTGACTAGGAAGTATACATATCATTCATACATCCGTATTGATTAATATTCATTCATCATTATTCATAATGAAATTAATTACATAACACATAATCACATCAATAATACACATTGAAAACCAGATGTAATGTGGAAACCCAAATGAGGAAAACCACATAACTTCAATGTCTTGGCATTCCTTTTTACGTAAGAGTTGTTAAGGCTCAAGCTAGACTGTCTATCTTATCTATGGCATTTATATCTATCATAGCATGATATGGTATATTTAGCTTTCCCAATGACATAATGATATATATGGACTATTTATTGAAAGTGATCATATGCTTTTCATGAACTTTGTCTTCTTTGTTTGTTTAAGTTGTATTTTTCATATTGAGAGTTATTTACTTTAATGGTGGAATTATGGTCCATACTTGGCCTAAGTATTTACTTAGTAGTTGCGATAAGATTCTCATTTTTCACTGTCTTGTAGGTGTCAAGGGGATACAATATCCGTATGAACAGAAGTGTTGATATAATTTTTATACCCTAATCTTATGACAAATCCTAAGGTAAGCTAAGTTGATTCTACATATATATCATACCCATGTTTATACCAAGGCCAAGTCTAATGTTGGTCATGCTAGGTTCAAATGCCTAGAAAAATGTGACAACCCCTTTGTATTTAACATTTAAACTTTGTACAAGTTTATACTATGCAATGTATGTGATTTTTAGTGGAGGTAGGTCTTCATTTAATACAACCCATAAGATGGGAAGGTGATGAGATGAATCATGGTCTTCCACGTTGGAAAACCATTAACGCTTTGTACATGAGCTTGAGTTTTCCGATGGTTGGCATTCATGAAGGTTCATTTTAACATAACATTTTGTTGTGGTATAAAGAAGCCGAGGGATTCCTCTCTGCTAAATTTTCTTGAAACATTCTGAATACTTTTGAGATTGATAGAACCATGCTCTATATCCTTTAGTCGTTTTCATGGGGTTCAGAGAGGGAAGCATCATTGTATCCTCAAGATCTGGAAGTGAAACTCATCTTCCTCTTGGGTATCAATTTCATGTGGCATTGGTTATGTGTTATTACATTCTCTATGGTTTATATATTGGGTACTAACTGTTTGTGTTATGGTGTACCACATGTAAAAGAAATTGTGCGGGGCTTTCAATGTTTTACCCTCATCTCACTCCTTGGAATCGGTAATATCATGGCCCCTTATGGACCAATTTCCATCGATGGAGGAATGATGTTGAAATGATATTTTCCCTTTCTATTGAGAAGAGGAGTTGGTTGTCATTTGTTGGATTCTTGTTCTGTCTTCCCATACTGGGTATGTCTTCGCTTTGAAGGAGAGACAAGGGTTTAAGTGTGACATGGTTTTATTCCATGATAGCAAGGTTAGTCCTATTCTTTTTTATTTAGATATGACCGGTGTTTATGGTCTCATGTAAAGCTTCTCTAAGCTTTCAAGCTGTTTTATAAGACAAATCTGTCACTTTCAAATATACTTCTATGTTATCTTTGTATGAGGAAGAGTTTTATTACTCATTCCTGTAGCTTGTGATTGTATGGAATTTTGTGTGGAACTCTGTTTTGGTTGAAAACCCTAAGTATAATTTAGTTCTCTTAAAATGGATGCAATCGTTGATTTTCCCATAGGGCGTTAACCTCTGTTTATGGAATGACTATGTAATTTAATGAATACTATGTTTTCTTATGAGATGATGAATGCTGCATAATAATGTATGTAATATTCCTTTAATCACAAGTCATCTATATGCTTCTATGAGATAAATCTCATATTACTATTTTGATAATCGTAGAGGTATTTCGCTAAAGGGATTCGATCCCATACATAGTAAACATTCAGTGGCTTAACATTGTTTTCTATGTCTACACTATTGTCTTCTAAAGGTGTCATTCTTCCTGAGAGTGAATCATTAGACTCATGTATAGGGTACGTTTGGCGTTTTAATTGACTCATGGGATTCAATCCATGGTCATATATCCTTCAACAGTTAAGCGGTTGAAATGTAGAGTGTAAAACATTGATTTGTTTGTGTTTAATTGACTGTGCATAAAGGCATGAACCTCAATTTGATTTAGTTTCATAAAACAATTACTAGTTGACTATTTATGGTAAGCAGTGATTATATAGTTGAGACTTCCACGAAGTCGTTATTTGCGCAGCCCTCATGCAGTGGGTGTGGAATATATTTGTGTTAAATTTTGAGCATTAATTCACAATACTCTAGGATCTTCACTAAGAGAATAACATACACAGTATATCAATGCATAACAATCACAATAAGAATGACAAGCATCACAAGAATCAAAAGCATGATAGACAAGAGACACAAAGTTTCCGTGGGGAAAACCCTAAGGTGAAAAACCCCACAACTTCCTCAGAGATAGAGAGAGCAATGGCCCAACCAAAGTACAACCAAAATACACTGAGATAGTCTCCTAGTAGCAGATGATCCTCCTCCTCACTAGTGCGCCACTTTCTGAGTGAGAGAAGTGTGACTTTCCGAATGATCCAAATAGAGATCGGTAGATCTCTATTTATACTTAACGTGTTTTCCTAGTTATACTATCTGGCCCACTTGTCTATCTAGATACATCCACGATATAATATATATTTCAGGGCCGACCCCACACATGGTGGTCTAATAACCCATTGTCAAGTACACACACTTGCAACACTTGTCAATCCACATGACGACACTTCCTTATAGAGGAATAACACATCTCTAATAAGGGTACAATAAATATATATGAAATACATAGATGAAATACATTCCGAAGTTACATATACATCAACACTCCCTCTTAACTAGGAAGGTATTTCTCGACACAATTATGTTAAACAAGTATTCTTCTCGGGATCGTCATGATTGATGCATCGTCATCGTCATCATCACTGCTGCTACTATCTCAACCAAACTCTAACTCTACTCCTCATAGGAAGTTCTACAGAGCCATTCCTTTTTCATACTGGATGTAGGCCCACCACCCGCAGGTCTTTGTCATCACTAGCCATACTATGGAATCCTCAGGACTTATTATGTGCATCACAAAACCTCAAAAGAGCATTCTAGGCTCTTACGAACACACGGATCTACCTATAGGATCTCCTAGGGCCATATTATATGTGACCTCACCACAAAACCTTGAAAGAGCATCCCAGGCTGTTACGAGCACACAACTCTACTTATAGGATCTCCCAAGGACATATTATATGTGGTCACCACAAAACATGGCAAGAGCATCCCAGGCTCTTATGAGCACACAACTCTACCTATGGGATCTCCTAGGGACAGATTATATGTGGTCATGGCAAAAACCTTGCAAGAGCATCCCATGACTTATTACAGGCACACAGCCCAACCTATCGGATCTCCTAGAGACATATTATATTCCATAGGACAAAACCTCGAAAGAGCATCTGCCAGATATCCCAGGGCCAGATTATATGCCATAGGAAAAACCTCAAAATACTATCTGCAGATCTCCTAGTGCCAAATTATATGCCCTCCCAGAGAAAAACCTCGAAAGAGCATTTGCCAGATATCCCAGGGCCAGATTACATGCCATAGGAAAAACCTCAAAAGACTATTTGCAAATATCCCAGGGCCAAATTATATGCTCATCTGCACAACCTGATCCATGGCCATAGAGTATCAACCTGATACTCACCATACATCATCATGATGTACACATGATCATCCTGATCATCATCATTGCCACATCCTGCTACATATCATCTGGAGAAACATCCTGAAGCTTGTCATCCATGATGATCTTGATCATACAATGTATCCACCTGACACAAATACAAATACATGATCCACCTGATCATACATGATACATATCAACATACATGATCTACCTGATCAAATAATGTATCCACCTGATACATATACAGATACATGGTCTAGGCATCCAACATGATGCATATACAAAATACACACAAATGATCCAACCGATCATATCTAGCATCCAACATGATGCATACATACATATACATATAAATGATCCAACTGATCATATCCAGCATCCTCCTGATGCGTACATACATATACATATAAATTATCCGACTATTCATATCCAGCATCCTCCTGATGCATATACAGAGCAGTAACTGGAGCATAGTCCTGATGCTCATCATCCAGTGCTTACATCCACATCCATGTGAAGGATCCTCCTTCCAACATGCTTGGAATGGCTTCTGCAAATGTGTCCATCACTTTTTCCTCGAAGTGTCATAAATCCGAAGAACACCAAGCCTCTCTTTGAAGTACTTGAACTTCACCCTAGCTAGTGGCTTCGTCAGCACATCTGCAATCTGCTTGTCCATCGCAATGTACAGGAGCTTCACAGCTCCTCTCTGCACCATATCCTTGATATAGTGATATTTGATCTCTATGTGTTTCAACCTATCATGAAACACTGGGTTCTCAGACAACTTCACACAACTATGGTTATCACAAAATATACCAGTAGCATCCAACGGGAGATCAAATAACTCAGACACTAGCTTTCGTAGCCATACTGCCTCACAACTAGATGAATAGGTTGCAACATACTCTGCCTCAGCTGTACTCAGTGCTACACAGGACTGCTTCCTGCTAAACCAAGAGATCACACCTGATCCCATACTGAAGCAGCACCCAGATGTGCTCTTTCTATCTGCAGCATTTCCAGCCCAATCTGAATCAACATAACCCTGCAGGTTAAACTTTTGATTTGCCTCATACTTGAGCCCATAATCCACTATACCCTTCAGGTACCTCAGAACATGCTTTATAGAAACCAGGTGAACACTCCTCGGATCTGTCAGGAACTGACTCAATGTGTTCAAAGCAAAGCAAATATCTGGTCTCATGTTCATTAGGTACATGAATGACCCAATCATCTGACGATACATAGAGACATCAACTGGCTCAGATGAAGCATCACATAGAAGCTTCAGGTTTGATGCCATAGGTGTTTCCATGCCTTGCAATCCATCATCCCAAATCTCTTCAGGATATCTACTGTGTACATCCCTTGACCAAGGAAGATCCCAACTGCACTCTGCCACACCTCCATACATAGGAAATAATGCATCATTCCCAAATCTTTCATATCGAACTCGGCAGCAAGCTTCCTCTTAGTATTTGCAATCAATCTGTCATCTCTTGTTACAAATAAGTCATCTACGTACAAAAGTAGAATCACAAGATTGCCTTCCTCAACTTTGTAGTAAAGGTTGGAATCCGCTTTACTCTTGGTAAAGCCCAAAATAGATAGGAAACTGTCCATCCTACCATACCAGGTTCTAGGGGCTTGCTTCAAGCCATACAATGCTTTCTTCAATCTGCACACATATGATTCCCTGTCGTGTATTTCAACACCAAGTGGTTGCTCCACATATACTTCCTCTTCAACTACACCATTCAAGAAAGCAGTCTTGAACACCATTTGATGTATTTTCCATTTCATTGCTGCAGCCAGGGCAAGTACTATTCTAATGGAAGTATACCTAGCTACAGGTGCAAAAGTTTCTTCATAATCTATTCCCTCTTTCTGAGAGAAGCCACGAGCTATGAATCTTGCTTTGTATTTTCTACGCTTCCATCTACAGCATGGTTGATTTTGTAGATCCATTTGGAAGTCACAACAGACTTCTCTTTAGGTCATGGGACAACATCCCAAACATCATTCTTCATTATTGATTGGTATTCCTCAACCATGGCATCCTTCCATTCTTTCTTTTCCGCTGCTTCTTCATAACTGGAAGGTTTTTTGTTCATAATGTCACAGAGTAAAGCAACATAGATGGTATGTGATCTGGTTCTCTTCTATGTTCTGTGTTCTTCTTCTGGAATGCCAAATCTTTCTGCATATTGAATGAGCTCTCTATCCCATGCAGGTTTCCTCTTGTGAGAGTTATCCTCACGGAGTGGATCTATAGGTTCTTGCGGATCTTCAAACTCACGAACAACTTCTGGAATTGCTTCAGTCATGGTAGTGTCTTGAAATATAGTTTCCTTAGGTTCTTCATAAACTTCGATATGTACCTTCCTTGATTTGATGAATGCTGAGTTTTCATCAAATGTTACATCCCTATTGACATCAATCTTCTTGAACCTTGGAAAGTATATTCTGTCAGCCTTCGAGCTTTCACTGTAACCCACAAAGATACCCTTCTTTCCTGAAGGATCTAGTTTGGTCCTCTTTTCCTTTGGGACATGAGTGTATACTGGACAACCAAATATTCTGAAATGGCTGACTTCAGGATTCTTACTAGAAAAGACCTCTTTTGGTGTCTTGTTGTCCAATATTTTGTGTGATGTTCTGTTCTGCACATATACAGATGTTCTAGCTGCTTCTTCCCATAGATGCATAGGTCGATCCTGGTCATGCAGCATTGCCCTTGTTGCTTCCATGATTGTTCTGTTCTTCCTTTCTGCAACTCCATTCTATTGAGGAATATAAGGATCAGTCAACTTCCTCTTAATCCCTGAATCACTACAAAGCTTCTTGAAGTCACTTGAGGTGAATTCTCCACTATTGTCAGATCTGAATGTTTTGATCTTCTTGTCAGTTTGATTCTCCATCAAGGTTTTGAATTCCTTGAACTTATCAAACACCTCATCTTTGTTCTTCAAGAACTATACCCAAGTTTTCCTGGAGAGTTCATCAATAAATGAGACATAGTAAACATACCCACTTAGAGAACTAGATGACATAGGACCACACACATCTGAGTGGATGATTTCCATGATATCTTTTGCCTTGCTTTCACGGCTTGGGAAAGCCTTCTTAATGTTCTTACATTTTGCACATCCTTTTGCAAACACCTTCATGTTTGGCCTTGATTTTAGGAAGACCCTCTACAGCCTTGCTTGCAATTGGAAGTGCCCTATAGTGCATATGCGCAAGTCTTCTATGCCAAAGTTCACTTGGCTACATGGATTCATGTACCATGGCATGTTTAGGTTGTCCCTTCAATTTATACAAACCTCTCTCTTGCTCTCCAATCACTACTACATCATCTATGGTCTTTCCCTTTGGCCACATTAGTACTTGGCCATCCACAAATGCAACCCTCATACCTTTTGCATCCAATGCAAAGATGGAGAGTAAGTTCTTCTTGAGCCCAAGTACATAAAGGACTTCTTTCATCTTCAAATATTTTCCATAATCTAGTTTATAGGAGGCTTCACCGCTTCCTTATGAGATGATTGGGTATTGAAAATCATCCCCAAGTTTCACCTTATGAGATGATTCATGTTCAGATAGGTTTACAAAAGATTCCTTAAACCCAGACATGTGTTTGAAAGCCCCACTGTCAATCAACCAATCATTACAACCATGGGAGATAGTACCTGTGAGAGCAGAGATTAGAACATACTCTTCTTCACTTGATGAGTCATCATCATTATCATCACTTTCTGCCCTAGCCTTTTTCTTTGGAGGTTCATCATCCCCGACAGCATGAGCATGGAACTTTCTTTTGCTGCCCTTCTTCTTCTTGTGGGATTTGTTGTTATTATCCCTTTTGTTCTGGGGACAATCTAAGGCAAAGTGACGCTTCTCATTGCATGTGAAGCATCTTAGATCCTTCATATTCTTTTGATAGGATCTCTTATTGTGAGAGTGCTCCTTCTTGGGCTTGCTTCTTTTCGTGTGAGTTGCGAGAGCTTGATCTTCACCTCCCATCTTTTCCTCATGAGCTAACAAGTCTAGCTTCTTCTTGAGAGCATTCTTCCCACAGTTTATTTAAAGAGATCAATTTCTTTCTTGCACAGATTCCTTGAATAAAGGAGTCCCATGACCTAGGTAGGCCATTCAGAGTGGTGATAACAACTTCACCATTGTCCACTAGTTCATCCACAGCTTCAAGTTGCTCCTTGATCTGAGAGACCTTGGAGAAGTGAGATTGAATGGTTTCTCCATTCAACATCTTGAACCCTTTCAATTGATTCCACAGAGTCATCTTCCGATTTATGTTCTTCCCTTCAAATAGCTTGGTCAAAGAGTCAAACATCTCCTTGGGTGTCTTTAGAGAAGACACATGGGGTATGAGATGGTCTTTGATAGAATCAGCAATTATTCTCTTTGCCTTGACCAAGCTCTTCTTATGCAATACCTTAGCCTCTTCATACTCTACGATAGGGATGTCTTCTTTTATATATGAGTCCAACTCATTCTCTCCCAGGATTAACCACATCATATACTTCCAAGCTCAGAAGTTATCAGCCCCTTCAAGCTTATCCTCAATCTTGGTGTGGTGAGACATCTTAAAGAGTACTTCAAATGGAAATAGAAAAGATTTAGGTCTTACCACTTGAAACGCTAAAAACTGGATCTCGTCCTGGATTAGGGTTTGTCGAAAAAACCCTAAAAATTCAAAATGTGGATTTCAACTTTCTGAAAGGATAGAAAGATGCACCTTGATGAGTTGATCATCCTGGTGTATTCAGAATTTGAGATCAACAAAGCTTTACCCTTCATATTTGTCTTTTTGTCCTCCCGGGTTCACTGGGAGAGCCCTGAATTAGGGTTTGAGTTTCCTAGAGATATACCCATGTCACATACCCAAATTTCTAATTTGGTAAATTGTGAATTACTAAAAACTTTTCATAGCATTTAAGATATTTTCAAATGAACGTTAGGCATAGTAAAAATTTTGTAAAAACATTAAGCATCTTTTCAAATGAAAATTTGGCATGATAAGAAAACCCGTACGTTGTATTTGCATCAATTAATAGAAAGAATAAACAACATGTGTAACTATTTAATATTAAGTACATCCTTGTCATTATCATGTATGCAACATAGTTAACCAAGAAACATATTTCTCCAAGGGGTTAGTTGGCACAAGCATACACCCAAACATACACAACTAAACTATCATAATCATACATAAATGAGAGACGTATATCCCATCATACTTACAACTGCATAATGACGATCAACATATAAGAATTACACATAAGACACATAATAAGAACCACATCCAGATAGAGACACTTTTTAACATGGTTCACCCAATCTAGGGCTACGTCCACAAAATGTGTCATTTTATTATTCTTCCAAACAAGACACCGAGGAATACAAACTTGCAACACAACTGTTGCTTTCCTCTTGCTCTAGTCTCTCATACAGATGGCCTATTCAAGGCTAGAAGTAATATCATACTTACACTATACTCAATATGACTACACTCTTATTAGTGCTTGAACAAAGGTAACCCAACCTCTTATACATTACCTATCATCCTATATGTGTATAAGATCTTTATATAATGAGAGAGCAAGGTAATCTAACCTTTAGATATACATTATCATACTTCATCATATAAATCCTTAAATAGTCAAGGAACAAAGGTAATCTAACATTATCATATTTCATATATAAAAATCTTTATATCTTAAAAGGTAATCTAACCTTATCATATCTGATATATATATACATATATATAAACAATCTTTATACCGAAAAAAGGGTAACCTAACCTTATTATATTTCATATATAAAAATCTTTATATTCTTTAGTTAGCAAAAGAACAAGGATAAAATCGTAGCAGTATAAACCCTTACGAGAGATCAAATAGACTCTTGCTGCCCTATCTTGAAGAAGAATGTGGCGATTGCTCATTAACTACAATCTGTTAAGCACTAAAAATCTGTATTAACAAATTCATATGAAAACATAATATTAGTTGATACATAGGGCTCTCGGCTGGCTTCCAACGTCGTTGTACATAGCATAACCTTATCAACCATTGCAGAGCGTGTATAACTATCATATAGAGATATTTATACAAGAATCACATAATAAAAAGAACTATCCATAAGATGAGATCTATGCCAGTTTCACTTACCAACCAATAACGCCAAGGTGTATTACCGAGTTGCATCTCCATGGTAACCAGGTTCCAAGCAGTAAAGAATCCCACAGCAATGCTAATCGAAAGTCAATAATTTAAGCCTTCCTATCTGTACTATAGAGTCTAGGATCTAAAACAAAGAATAGGGCAAACATGCTGGCATATGAGATTCGTTCCAGCAATATACACAATACTAAATAAGAATCCTTCGAAAATGCATAAACACAGAACCAAAATACTCAACGCGGGTGAAGATCCTCACGGATCCATTAGACTGCAGTGTAGAAACTATGGGCAGAGAACAAAATATGGATTTCTATCCATCATGAAAGGTCTGATTTCTACTTAAATCCAACCCATGAAAAGAGCAGGCGGATGGTTTAAACTATGAATATAAGAAAATGCATTTAGCTGGGTCATAGAAATCACAGTCATCCCAAATTCCTGGGCTATTCTACAAAATACTCACAGCATATATATATATAAGTAACAACATTAAGAGGAAAATAAGAAAATACGAACATGAAAATTTACTGGGCTATGGCGATCTCAGCCATCCCAAAACCCTGCGCCTTTCCTCACAAATCCTCCTAGCATATATACATATATATAAATATGGTACTTTAAATGTCACTAAAGGTCCATGATGGTATACGCCATTTTCCCCGAACTGACAGTAATTATCATTCGTATAAGGGAACACAAATTGATCTTTCCCACTTAATGGTATACAAAGAAACAAATAGTCAATCGGCGACTACAGGGGGTCGATCTCTCCGTAAGGAGGCCGCCTCCTAACTCGGTACTCAAGTATTCGGTGAATGAAGTATTTCTTTGAGACTACAGAGATGATTTCACCAATTTGTAGAGGAAAACATAGTTATCGGATTGGGGTCGGGTTCTTCTAAAGCAGAAACAACGATTTTTCCATCGTTGTTCATCCAAGTGCAAATCTCAATTTAGCGATCAAACTAAATCTATTCATAAGTGCGGAGGATTCTACCAAGTTATGACTCTGTTCAACCCAAATCCACAAATAAATAAAATGCATATTTCTCACAAGAGCTCGATCAACGGCCGTGAATGAAATCTGGAGAAAAAATATCACGAATCCAGCTCTATCGATCAAAGGGTATAATACCAATCTTTTGAAGATAAGGAGTATTCACGCTATAATAAAATAGCTATGGGCGAATGTCCAAATCGAATGTGATGCTAGAAAAATACTTGCAGAGTATTCGTATCTACGAAGCTATTTCTAAAAATCTATGCACAGTTCAATATACTGAGATCTATATTTATGATTTCAAGTAAACTATGAAAATTACTATGAGCTTACCCAAACATTCCCATGGCAGTTGTCTGGAACCTACGAACTTCTTTTTGCAGAGAACTTTACTGATCCGCAACGGGATCTTCTTCCTGTCCATCGCCTAGGTGTAACGACTTCCTCCAGAAAACTTCCACTGAGGTAGCGGGGTTTCTCCTGCACACGCTAGATCAAGACAGAGTTTTTTCATCTCTTCATCCAATGCCCCCCCCTATCTCGTGCACCTCCCCCTTCCTATCACCTGACTTCCTTCCTTACCTTGGTAAGTCCGCCTAGCTTCCAGCAGATTCTCTTCACTAAGTGGCAAATAGGAAACAGTTTCTTTTCCGAAATGGTGGTTAAAATTCACCAAGTGGCGGATGGAGTATCGCATCAACATACGTGGTAAGAGTCTTATTTATAAAAGATACATGATATAATTTTATTCAAACGGAAGGCTAATATATCATGACTCGATGGTTTAAATTTTTTTTTTTTTTATTCACCAATAGTGTATAGGTTTGTAAACAGGAACACCTAGTATGTATTACCTCCTATTAAACTATAGTCCATATACACAAGTCCTTGTCCCTACTCTTTGGATTATCATCGCCTATTATCCTTTCATTTTCAAGAAAAAATATCTAACTTGTTTCTGTAACATACCCTTATAGGTACCCATATTATAAATTAAACTTAACCCACCTTTATGGTAGGATGCGATACAAAAGCCCTAAGTCATGGCACGCCAAACTATTTAATATTAGGTACTGGTTTGCATCCCGAGTAATATAATATTTTCAGGTGTTTTCTCCATATAATCTTTTATAAACTTTTGAGCACATCTCACACATATATATATAATATATTCGAGTAGAATTGCTTTGGCTATAATATCTCCCTTCTTACTACTTCGGCAGTCTCTAGAAGTATAAATACTTCATATATAATATGCTTTAAATATATATAGCAACATATAGTATTTATGATGTTTCTCCCTTTTATTTTAAGGTGACTATTACATATAGCACCTTTAAAATTTAACTCCATAGAGCTCCTTGGCATTTATGCCAAGACTTATGATATTCACTTTTATGACTTAACCATAAAAACAACTAGACCTTAGTATCATAGTTCACAATATACATTTACAATTCTAATAGGGATACAAGGAGGGATATTACATCCTCCTCCCCTTAAAATAACACCGTCCTCGGTGTTCATACTTTTTAGAAGTTTGCTTGCTTCGTCATCTCTATGTTGACCCTTTCTGGCCTTTCAAGAGTTTCTCGCAAGTCATTATGGATCACACCTGAGTTTTCGACTACAAAACCGGGTTTCAAGGAAACGAAAAATAATAATAAAAACTTTATCATCAACTTCATAATCAAACTTAGAAACATAAATCATGAGTTCTTTACTGTACATATCACTTGCAATATATGGGATAAATCTAGCACTCCATGATTGTATGCTGTTGACTAAATCAATAAACAACATTCACTTGATCCAGGAAGTTCTTGCCTAACACCTTAGTGCTCACGCAACAATCTTTTCTCTCATGCGTTGCCTAACACCTTAGTGCTCCTGCAGCAAACATTTCTCTCATGTTTTGCCTAACACCTTAGTGCTCACGCAGCAAACATTTCTTTCATGTGTTTCTTAACACCTCAGTTCTCACGCAGCAACATTTCTTTCATGTCTTGCCTAACACCTCAGTGCTCACGCAGCAAACATTTCTTTCATGTCTTGCCTAACACCTTAGTGCTCACGCAGCAAACATTTCTTTTATGCATACTAAGCAGCGTCCTGCCTCCCACATATACATTTTCTTATAGCTTGCCTAGGTCTTACAGCCAGCTGATTCTCCAAGAATCCTAGTGGCTGTTCAATCCCTGAATTTTAAGGAGTATTTCAATGCTATTACAACACTCCTTACAAAATTTTCCCCAAGCCTTCTCGCTTGAGTCCCGGAATTTATTTTCCCCAAGCCTCCTTGCTTGAGTCTAGAAAAAATCTCTTTCAATTTAATCAATTTATTTCGTCATATTACATTCTGTACCCATACGATTATTCTAACCAATCTGGGTCTAGTGCTTTGTTCAACAATAATTATCAACATTTTGAAAAGAATAAGTAACAATTGTGATGTGAATCTTAATTCCTCATTCCTTATTTTACCATGCATAACATTTATGCTCTTGTCTTTCCACAAGCTTCACAGAAATTTCACTTTATAAACAAGGTCAAATATTGTAAGAAGATCATCTTTCTTAATAAAATGTCCATATGTAATCATCTAAGATGTCATTTCCTACTACACATATCTAGCTTATAAGATTACATAATGCTTTGAACACGATATAACATTCTTTCTATGATGATCCATGGACATTATGATCATTTAACCTCGAACTTTAGCTTTCACCATTTCAACACAATTCCTATTTTAGTTATACAACCCTTTTTGTATACCCTAACATAATATTAGAGATAACCAATTGTCTAAAACAAACTTACATCCTTATACAGATAACCATGTACCTTTGTAAAAGCGACCGCATAACTCACCTTCATCTTCCGAGGTTCCAGTTTACTTGCATCATCACGTATTAGTATTATACATGAATCGATATATATCCCCATTTACCCATTGATGGGTGTCAGGCAGTGTTGTGTGGAAAAATAACATTTGCTCGACCACAACATTCAAAGTGTTGGTCGTATAAAGGTAATTAAATCATAAGGACAATCGTATATATAACATATGTTCAAACATCATTTTTACTTGTTTCATAAAAGCTTATACCTCGATTACTATCCCAAAGATCACTTCCGATCTACCCTGCAAATTCCATGTCATCAATGTTTCCTTAACACATAAAATAAAAAAAGTCATTCCTTGTGGCAACCTAAGGACGTCAGAAGATTATAGCATCCTACTAACCTGTATTTATTTCATGCTGGTTCTAGGTTTCCAATAATTTGTCCGTTCACAAAATAATCAATTTGAGAAAACATATAGTTGTACATGGATAGCAGGTCATCATAAATATTGAGCAAATAAAAGTATCACTATTACTCATTGTCTTCCACGTCTATCTTAGTAGAAATTACTGAAATAAGAGGTATATATAAAAGGTACTCATGCATTCTCATCATATGTATTAACTGATTAATATTCACATGTATATGTAATTATAACCATTTTCCTTTTGTTGCACTTATATGTAAGGGTATGAGCATGCTTCAATGTCACAAAAATCATATTATAATTACTTATCATCTATAATTACATACTAGAATGAAATTGATTAGCAAGGAGACTATTAACAAATTTTTTATTTTTTATTTTTTTTCTCCTTTGTAATCTCACAATTTCCTAGTCATAGAAAACTTCGCACCAATTAAAGTTAATTTCTTTGTTTAAAAGAAACCAGACATCCTAGTATAGCCAAACTATACTTCTTATGGAATAAAACAACAACTTAAAATCACATAATTATGCTTCCCTCATAACTAGAAATTTTAAATTCACAATGACTCCTGCTACAGCATGCACCTTTACAGATTTTACTACTAGGGTCAACCTCATTATAAATTTATAAACTTTCTTATTTAAGGTAACTCATATGTAAACGGAACTTGATCATTTCTTACGTAGTTCAAAACCCAAGACTGACCCAAACTATCAAATCTTTAATGGACCTTTTAACATATAGACTTACTTTTGATCTCAACTTAATGGATCTTTTAACAGATCTAAGTTGCTTACATTTCCCATCTAAATTTCATATTTGGAAATCTAGACTATTGGTCAATCAAGTTTACTTAGTTATCTAAGGTCAACCAAATTAGGAGACTTCCTTAGCCTATAAACTTCACTGTGAAATAGCTAGGATAACTTCCAATACGTGCCTTTACTCTACTTACAAGTACCCATTTCATAAGGACTTAACTCCAATAATCTAACTAATTAAAAGAGTACTTTCTTGTCATTCAATAAAACGAATTGTAAAGGGTGAGGAGATATTCATCATCTAGTGTTATCCATAGGAGATCATTCAAATGAACTTATGTAATGTTCACAAATAGATACCCTAATTATAACTCTTCAATAAACTCGTACGTACTTACTTGCAATTTCAAGAAGTTTTGTCGTTTACCTCTTTACGATTCTTTGGAAGTGAACATTTTATTCTTGGCTTGTAGAATGCAGCTCCTTTTCTAGTTCGACCAACTTGTATTGGTTCTTCTCCAATTGAGCTCAATAAGTCCAAGTGTTTGCAACCTGTGCTCTGGCGGGAGAAACTTGAAGTCGATCTTGGAGATTCATTTTCCCCTCCTCCAGTAGAATCCATGCATCCAAAATGAAACACAAATAATTGATTAGTCAAGTTAACAACCTTCATACTTACTTATCGCATGTTGAGCTCATTACGCCCTAGTGTTGTAACCTAATGCTCTGATACGATATGTCACATACCCAAATTTCTAATTTGGTAAATTCTGAATTACTAAAAACTTTTCATAGAATTTAAGATATTTTCAAATGAACGTTAGGCATAGTATAAATTTTGTAAAAACATTAAGCATCTTTTCAAATGAAAATTTGGCATGATAAGAAAACCCGTACGTTGTATTTGCATCAATTAATAGAAAGAATAAACAACATGTGTAACTATTTAATATTAAGTACATCCTTGTCATTAGCACGTACGCAACATAGTTAACCAAGAAACATATTTCGCCAAGGGGTTAGTTGACACAAGCATACACCCAAACATACACAACTAAACTATCATAATCATACATAAATGAGAGACGTATATCCCATCATACTTACAACTGCATAATGACGATCAACATATAAGAATTACACATAAGACACATAATAAGAACCACATCCAAATAGAAACACTTTTTAACATGGTTCACCCAATCTAGGGCTACGTCCACAAAATGTGTCATTTTATTATTCTTCCAAACAAGACACCGAGGAATACAAACTTGCAACACAACTGTTGCTTTCCTCTTGCTCTAGTCTCTCATACAGATGGCCTATTCAAGGCTAGAAGTAATATCATACTTACACTATACTCAATATGACTACACTCTTATTAGTGCTTGAACAAAGGTAACCCAACCTCTTATACATTACCTATCATCCTATATGTGTATAAGATCTTTATATAATGAGAGAGCAAGGAAATCTAACCTTTAGATACACATTATCATACTTCATCATATAAATCCTTAAATAGTCAAGGAACAAAGGTAATCTAACCTTATCATATCTGATATATATATACATATATATAAACAATCTTTATACCGAAAAAAGGGTAACCTAACCTTATTATATTTCATATATAAAAATCTTTATATTCTTTAGTTAGAAAAAGAACAAGGATACAATCGTAGCAGTATAAACCCTTACGAGAGATCAAATAGACTCTTGACGCCCTATCTTGAAGAAGAATGCGGCGATTGCTCATTAACTACAATCTGTTAAGCACTAAAAATCTGTATTAACAAATTCATATGAAAACGTAATATTAGTTGATACATAGGGCTCTCGCCTGGCTTCCAAAGCCGTTGTACATAGCATAACCTTATCAACCATTGTAGAGCGTGTATAACTATCATATAGAGATATTTATACAAGAATCACATAATAAAAAGAACTATCCATAAGATGAGATCTATGCCAGTTTCACTTACCAACCAATAACGCTAAGGTGTATTACCGAGTTGCATCTCCATGGTAACCAGGTTCCAAGCAGTAAAGAATCCCACAGCAATGCTAATCGAAAGTCAATAATTTAAGCCTTCCTATCTCTACTATAGAGTCTAGGATCTAAAACAAAGAATAGGGCAAACATGCTGGCATATGAGATTTGTTCCAGCAATATACACAATACTAAATAGGAATCCTTCGAAAATGCATAAACACAGAACCAAAATAATCAACGCGGGTGAAGATCCTCACGGATCCATTAGACTGCAGTGTAGAAACTATGGGCAGAGAACAAAATATGGATTTCTATCCATCATGAAAGGTCTGATTTCTACTTAAATCAAACCCACGAAAAGAGCAGGCGGATCGTTTAAACTATGAATATAAGAAAATGCATTTAGCTGGGTCATGGAAATCACAGTCATCCCAAATTCCTGGGCTATTCTACAAAATACTCACAGCATATATATATATATAAGTAACAACATTAAGAGGAAAATAAGAAAATACGAACATGAAAATTTACAGGGCTATGGCGATCTCAGCCATCCCAAAACCCTGCGCCTTTCCTCACAAATCCTCCTAGCATATATACATATATATAAATACGTTACTTTAAATGTCACTAAAGGTCCATGATGGTATACGCCATTTTCCCTGAACTGACAATAATTATCATTCGTATAAGGGAACACAAATTGATCTTTCCCACTTAATGGTATACAAAGAAACAAATATTCAATCGGCGACTACAGGGGGTCGATCTCTCCATAAGGAGGCCGCCTCCTAACTCGGTACTCAAGTATTCAGTGAACGAAGTATTTCTTTGAGATTACAGAGATGATTTCACCAATTCATAGAGGAAAACATAGTTATTGGATTGGGGTCGGGTTCTTCTAAAGCAGAAACAACGATTTTTCCATCGTTGTTCATCCAAGTGCAAATCTCAATTTAGCGATCAAACTAAATCTATTCATAAGTACAGAGGATGCTACCAAGTTATGACTCTGTTCAACCCAAATCCACAAATAAATAAAATGCATATTTCTCACAAGAGCTCGATCAACGGCCGTGAATGAAATCTGGAGAAAAAATATCACGAATCCAGCTCTATCGATCAACGGGTATAATACCAATCTTCCGAAGATGAGGAGTATTCACACTATAATAAAATAGCTATGGGCGAATGTCCAAATCGAATGTGATGCTAGAAAACTACTTGCAGAGTATTCGTATCTACGAAGCTATTTCTAAACATCTATGCACAGTTCAATATACTAAGATCTATATTTATGATTTCAAGTAAACTATGAAAATTACTATGAGCTTACCCAAACATTCCCATGGCAGTTGTATGGAACCTCCGAACTTCTTTTTGCAGAGAACTTTACTGATCCGCAACGGGATCTTCTTCCTGTCCATCGCCTAGGTGTAACGACTTCCTCCAGAAAACTTCAACCGAGGTAGCGGGGTTTCTCCTACACATGCTAGATCAAGACGGAGTTTTTTCATCTCTTCAACCGATGCCCCCCCCCCCTATCTCGTGCACCTCCCCCTTCCTATCACCTGACTTCCTTCCTTACCTTGGTAAGTCCGCCTAGCTTCCAGCGGATTCTCTTCACCAAGTGGCAGATAGGAAACAGTTTCTTTTCTGAAATGGTGGTTAAAATTCACCAAGTGGCGGATGGAGTATCGCATCAACATACGTGGTAAGAGTCTTATTTATAAAAGATACATGATATAATTTTATTCAAACGGAAGGCTAATATATCATGACTCGATGGTTTAAATATTATTATTTTTTTATTCACCAATAGTGTATAGGTTTGTAAACAGGAACACCTAGTATGTATTACCTCCTATTAAACTATAGTCCATATACACAAGTCCTTGTCCCTACTCTTTGGATTATCATCGCCTATTATCCTTTCATTTTCAAGAAAAAATATCTAACTTGTTTCTGTAAAATACCCTTATAGGTACCCATATTATAAATTAAACTTAACCCACCTTTATGGTAGGATGCGATACAAAAGCCCTAAGTCATGGCACGCCAAACTATTTAATATTAGGTACTGGTTTGCATCCCGAGTAATATAATATTTTCAGGTGTTTTCTCCATATAATCTTTTATAAACTTTTGAGCATATCTCACACATATATATATATAATATATTCGAGTAGAATTGCTTTGGCTATAATATCTCCCTTCTTACTACTTCAGCAGTCTCTAGAAGTATAAATACTTCATATATAATATGCTTTAAATATATATAGCAACATATAGTATTTATGATGTTTCTCCCTTTTATTTTAAGGTGACTATTACATATAGCACCTTTAAAATTTAATTCCATAGAGCTCCTTGGCATTTATGCCAAGACTTATGATATTCACTTTTATGACTTAACCATAAAAACAACTAGACCTTAGTATCATAGTTCACAATATACATTTACAATTCTAATAGGGATACAAGGAGGGATATTACAACCCAACCAAAAATCTCGATCCAAAGGTCTAAACTTCGATTTTTACAAGGAGCTTCCAGCTATGTATTCAGATTCCAAAAATTCTTATTTTTGTGGAAACCCTAATTTTTAGGGCCAAATCTTAAAATGCTTAGAATTGAATTTTGATTAAACAGATATATTATCCTTAATGATTAGAGTCAATCCACTATACTACTTTTCCAAAATTTGTGGAGAGAAACCCAATAAACAAGAAACTCAAGTTTTTTTCACTGCTAAATGTCTTTTTCTCAGGTTAGCTCTGATACCATTTTAAATTTTGAGCATTAATTCACAATACTCTAGGATCTTCACTAAGAGAATAACATATACAGTATATCAATGCATAAAAATCACAATAAGCATGCCAATCATCACAAGAATCAAAAGCATGATAGACAAGAGACACAGAGTTTCCGTGGGGAAAACCCTAAGGTGAAAAACCCCACAACTTCCTCAGAGATAGAGAGAGAAATGGCTCAACCAAAGTACAACCAAAATACACTGAGATAGTCTCCTAGTAGTAGATGATCCTCCTCCTCACTAGTGCACCACTTTCTGAGTGAGAGAAGTGTGACTTTCCGAATGATCCAAATAGAGATCTCCCGATCTCTATTTATACTTAACCTGTTTGCTCAGTTACACTATGGGGCCGACTTGTCTATCTAGATACATCCATAATATAATATATATTTCATGACCGACCCCACACATGGTGGTCTAATAACCCATCGGCAAGTACACACACTTGCGACACTTCTCAATCTACATGACAACACTTCCTTATAGAGGAATAACACCTCTAATAAGGGTGCAATAAATATATATGAAATACATAGATGAAATACATTCTGAAGTTACATATACATCAACAATTTGATCTCTTTACTGATGTCTAAGTCATGTTAGTTTAGCATGTGGATGTAAATAATATATATTAATATTATTTTTATAGGGCTTAACTCTCAGTAGTGGAGAGTTATGAAAGCGTGAGCTTGTGACGTGGCTCTCATGGGTAACGACCCAATCCTTGAAATGAAAATGTTGTAGTCTAACTTTTTGAATTATTCATGAATACATGTTCACATATATAAGTTTATTGTTTGGTTTGGTTATAACATGGATAATATGGTTGGATTTGGTTTTCTATGTTTCGGTTTATATAATATACTTTGTTTTTTTATATAATATGTTTTGTTTGATGGAATATGTTTTATAATATAACAGAATTGTCCTAGAATGTAATTACTATTTGTTCATATTTTATTTAATAAATATAATTTATATATTTATATTAAATAACCTATTTAGGGTTTAGGGATTTGGTCCCGAGATCCAAATTTGGGATCATCTCCCTATTTAGCATAAATGAGAGGTTTCTCTCTAGGATAGAAATCCTATATTATATTTAAAATTGATTTTATATTATTAGATTGTTCATAATTATAACTTGAAATAAAATGTCGTCAATACTAATGATGAAAATACTAAGCAAGAATTAATAACCCAATCACCATGAGCTAAAATAGTTTTGCCAATAAACATAGTCAGAATTTAAACAATTATTACATCCTATGGAAAATAAGTTTATATCGATCTTGGAGATGTATAAATAATCATATTTAATTAAATATAATTAGTCCCAACAATTAGTTTCTCAATCAGATTTAAATGAATAGAAAATAGTCTAGATTCGATATCATATTGTAGAACATGTGTAAATAGAACTAATAAGCACTTCTTTTATTTTCATTATGCATGGACAGAATTATCATATTCATAAATATAATTAAACATCATAGCATATAGAATTGATATCAATAGGAGATTTTGCATGAACAAATTTAGGAATAAGAATAATCATATCAGATCCATACATGATAACCCATGAAATAAATCTTGAATAATAACAACTTAAAAATACTTATTATTCCTTTCCTCTTTTCGATGGAATTGGGAACTGCCACGTTCCACCCAACTGTAGACCTCGAACCGTTCCTGGTTCATTCAATAGGTCACCCCCAAGCCGAACCGAGCATGACAAGAAACTGGAAGGCCTAGGTTAATTTTCTATCCTTCTTACTAATCAGCAGATTAACCACAAGGTCTGTTTACTGACCCTTTGGGTGGACCTTGTAATATAGCTTCCCATATGTTTCCACAGTCCCTTTCTTGGACACACCAAATATCACAATTCGGTAATATGAGCACTCAAAGATCAATGAATTAACCCTCTAATGAAGTTGGAATCACTTGCCCCTTGCAAGGTCCTCTCTCTGCTACTTATAAGTTTTTATGAGGAGAAGGCTTCTATGATTTAGGTTTAAATCACTCATTTTGTTTACTAGACACACTGATTGTTTAGTTTTTATCTTTATTTAATAATTTAGTTTATTTTTAACTCTTACAGTTTATTTTATCTTTAATTAAATAATATAGGATTTTTACTCATCCTAACTTCTAGTTGATCTTAGTTATCAACTACTCAACCATTATAATCTCTTGCATGCTTGATCCCTCTTTCAGTGGCATTCCCAGTCAGTTTAGAAGGAATAAAGTCGATAAGTAATTATTTAGTTTAGTAATAGTTAACAGATTACTGATGCTCCACAACTCCCAGCTTTACATCAGTTAACCACCAAAAGTCTAAGTGCTCCATAGCTTTACTGCTCAACACTACTTAATCAATAGTCCTAGTTCTCTAGAACTTATGCTCAACACCAGCTAACTAGTATAAATAGTCTAGGTGTTCTATAGCTCACTTGATCAACACCTTTAATAAAACAATATTAAAATAATCTAGGTGCTTTTAGAGCTCACTTGCTCAAGACCTAATTAAAGCAGTCTAGGTTCTCCAGAGCTCACTTGCACAACACCTGACTAAAATGAGTTAACATTAAAAATAAATAGTCTTTTCTTGGGATATTACAACGATAAAATCAAAATTAAATTATTCCTAAGTGGATCACCTTATCCACACAAGGAAATAATTGAGTTCGATGAACCTCAAACTCTAGATGAAACCATGAGGAAGTCTAAGTGTTGTTATGATAAAAACAAAATCAAGTAAAATGTCCACAAGGCATGGAAGGACAAGAAGAAGAAAAATTCTAAGCAAAGAAAGAGGGCATTGAAGCCTCTTCACTTAATAAATCAACAAAGGTTATAGCTAACACACATTATGAATAATATAGATAATATGACGGGAGACAAACCAAGATAGCTACTTGTTAGCACCTAGTTTTCAGAAAACATGTAACAATGAAATTAGTATAAAAATGTTTTGACAATATCGAAAAGAGTTGAAAAGAGATTGTTGTCATAGTTTATGAAGCTAAGATGTGATCAATTTATCGAGTTGGAGGACTATCAAGTCTTGCAAGGATTTAGTGTTGTGTTTCGTGATCATGTGTGTTAACACCCAAAAATTGTTCACACAGCTCATTTTCATAGTCACATAACTCATTTACGACTTTTTCATACATTTTTGGCCTCCAAAACACCAAAAATACCTAAATTGGTAACCAAATGGGCATAAAATAATTATTTCCCCCATCAATTAATGAAAATCCTTCAAAAAAGGTCCAAATCTTCCAAAAAAGGTCAAAATCCCTTGAAAAAGGGTCCAAATCCCCAAACAAGAAAAAGGAAAAGGGGAAAAGTCAAAAATAAAATAAAAAAGAGGGAAAACTGAAAATACCACTAGCCAATACTATTGTTTGCCCAAAACCATGGGTTAATACTCCACCACCGAAAACCACTATAAAAGGTTGATGGAGGCCCCCCATTTCACATCCATGATCAACTCTGCATACCCTCATGCTACCAAAATTCCAATTGAACTTTAGCCTATCACCTTGAGCTTATGTTCCCCATTCAGTTGAGTCTTTGCCACCTTTTGAGAATTTGGAAAAGACTAAGGAACTACGGAGACCTTGCGCACTACTCTTCGTATAGCTCCGAGGGCCCACATCTACTCACCTTATGAGTTAACCCTCATTGTAAACTCTTGTTTACACCATAATACAAAATATTTCTTAAGATTCGATCTACTTCGTGTTTTTACTGCAGTAATTAGTTAGATTTATTTTTATTGTTATTTACACTCACACATCATTATTTATCTATATTTGGATCTGCTACTATTAAGGGTTCCATAATCCTTAGTAGGTGCCCTTTTGCACAAGATGGTGTGAAAACACTATCTACAATGTGCTAAAAATTCCTTCAAAGAGGGATATTGATTTCACAACTGATCTTGTGCTAGGAGTTGCATCGATGTCCAATACACCTTAAAGAATGAGTACACTAGAATTGATAGAACATAAAATACAATTGTAAGAGTTGTTGGAAAACAAATACGTTCGACCAAGTGTGTCTACACAGGTAGAACCTGTGCTATTTATGAAAAATAAAGATGGAACACTCAGGTTATGTAGTGCCCTGCTTTTACTTTGGACCTTTGCATTGGAACATAAAGAACTAGTTCATTTACTAATAAATTGAATGTTGTTTCAAGACACTTCATCTATGTGGACAAGGACAAAGCTCTATAGTCTAAATGTTCTAGATATAGTAAAAAACACAACATAATACACAAACTTTCCTAACCTAACCAAATTACAAAGGATGCATAGGAATTTCTTACCTTGCAACCGTAGTGATGTATCCTTGCTTGATATATCCTTTGATCTTCAACTCCCAAATAATATACAACAAACAACTGGAAACACACAAACAATAATAATATGCAATATTGATTAATCCAAACTAGTGTTTAAGGAAACTAATTGTAAAGATTTGATGCAAACAATATTTATGGAAAGAGTATATATTAGTCTAATGAAACAAGTACAAAGGGAGAGATTACAACCACACATTGACATCGCAACTTCTTCCAACTAGCCTTTTTCCTCAAAGATCCAACCTTGTACCTACTAAAGAAAAGGAAATTAACACTAAGGAAATTTCAGCAGCACTTGGATAGTCTCTTCTTCCTCTCTTATCCCCTGAAGGTAAGATTGAATTTATAGGCCAAGGAGGATAAAATAGGTTGAGGATATCATGGATAAGGTTAGGGGATCATCCCAAAAGGATAGGGGTTCAACTCCCACCTATGCTGATTTGTACTAATAAGCCTCCACGAGTGCTTCATTCTGGAAGACTCTTGAAACTTCTCTTTTTTCCTTTTTAAAAGCACCGACACACCCTGTCAAAGAGAAACATGCATCAATAAGGGGTGATGCATGCTAAATAAATTCAACTAGGGTAAACAATGCACTTTTTCAATGTGTAGAGTGCATCGTCAAGTCTCTCACGCATATTGGAAAGCGGCAAGGTGCGTTGGCCTTCCAAAACTAGGAAAATAAAAGGAAAAGTCTATTCCCAGGTCATTTGGAACTCGGTACTTCAAGGATCGTGGTAAAATCAAGGATACACATCTCATTAACATGGTGGTGACAAGATTTTTGTCTAATAGATTCCCCCCCAAAGGATGAAGCTAGATGAATATGATAGGTGAGATACTTTGACAAGTGGAAATGAAGGAAAAAAACCATCGGACGAAATGCTGAGCAAATACTTTACAATACGGTAGAATCTGAGATACACATGTCCCAAACAAATCATAACATGGTTTCCAACCAATACATCACAGATCCATGTCAGTACTGACTAACTGAACACAATCATGGCTACTAAGATATGAGCATAGATCCATGATGAGATAATTACACAACCATGACTAATACAAGAGTGGATTTGTGTGATATGAATAAAGAAATATCCATCGCAACTTGGGAAAAAGTTCCATGGGGTATTCACCCTGAACCTGCAATGATATGAATCTAACCATGTGATTAAAATGTGTTTGAATTTGAATATGGTAAAAACCACTTGTATACCAGTCAATGACGCAAACCGTTAACAAGTGCGAGGAAAATCACCATTGGTATCAATGATTCCCAAGGTATCATAGTACATCCCATTGAATGTGAATTAAAGAGTTGAGGTCGAACAATCAGTGGGATATTTCCAATGATATAAACTTACTATTGAAAGAGAGGCAACTTTCCATTCAGACATGCAGGCCCAAGGTACTTGAATATTTCCTAGGTCTAATCCTTGGATGATGTGTTGGAGTCGACAAGGATATACCTATAGTAGGAGGGCCGTTATTTTTCCCTCATCATTGACAAGAAACATAATCAAATATTTTTGGAGAAGATCAAATATTACTTCAGGACTGACACAGAGGTAAAATATCAAAGGAGGATGATATGATTGTAAAGGGTTGACTCAATAGGATATACCTCCCTTGAACACTTAACAACATGAAAAACAAATAAGCAACATTGACTCAACAAGGAGAAAACCAAGGCATAACATGATGTATTATTGTAGTATTCTTCAGATGATGTGAAAGAACAACACGACTCATGGAATTGGCATGACTTGAGGACAAGCTAATTATCCAACACATAAGTGCCATGTTCAAGGGCAACTATAAGCTGTCATTAATACAGGTAGATACACACTCTTTCCTTATTCCTCGTCATGACTGATGAGTATCTCTTTGTTTATTAACCAACTTGAGGAGGATAACAGATGCTCAGTATATCTCATCCTTCTGACGAGTACAATATCCCATGTTTTACGAACCTGAGAAAGAAGGGGTTCGTCCCTATAAGGGTCCTTCAATGTTGAATTTTAATGAGTCCATAGATGGTAAACTCGGCTTCATTTCATGTTTAGAGAGTCTAAATATACTAAAGAATACTCCAGGGTATAATTTTTCGTATATTTAGTCCCCAAGGTCTGAAAAAGTATAAAATCATACCCAGCAGAACTCTTCTAGTCAAGGATTGACTAGAGTTTTCCTTTTTCATAAATAGTCCAACTAGTCCTAAAAAGGGATAAACTATCACTAGAAAGAGAACCTTTCTAATACTTTAACAAGTGTGAAATAATCAACTTCTCTTGGTGATCTTTTCCTATTTAGGTAGTCTCAAAAAGAGCTTAAAGAGAACTCCAAGGGAGGTTCCTTTTTCGTAATAGTTTTACCAGCCCAAAAAAGTGATAAAATTATACCTAGTAGCATATTCTCATGTCTTTACGAGCATGACAATTAACAAAGACTAAGATCAACATTTTTTTCCTATGTTTTTAATGAGAACAATCATGGTAAGGAGCACTCAGAAGCGTTTTCATGTTTAATAAGGAGTATAAAAAATTCAAAAACAGACTCTGCAATAGTCAGTTGTCATTAAAATTAACCTACAATTTCCATGATAAATGTTAGAATCATGTTTGACTTGAAGTAGTGATAAAAGCAACTAAATTGGTAAAAATAACTTGAAATAATAAAATAATAAAATATTCTATTTCAAACATATAAAAGAGGTAAAAAGTAAAATATTTATACCAACTAAGTGTGAGAGAAGGAGCCTTTTCTAGTCCAAACTTGTTGTGGCTATTGCGAGAGCATCGGTAATCCATTCTCTATTATGTCATATCCATGTAATCACCCTCTTCATGCTCTTCATTTCTATGCTTGATTTTGCACTTTCATGCCATTTTGGGGCGTTTTGGGGTCAATTTAAGAGGGGACAATGTGTTCCCTACCCGTCGCACTTTCCACTTTTAAGAAGTGCATCATACAATGAGTGACACCCATCTTAAAGGAGAAATATGAGTTGTAGACACCCTGTGCACAAAATCGTGGTGCATCGACACAGGAACGACTCCAAAAAATAAAAATAAGGAAGATGGTTAGGATTTTCCACTTGAAATGTCTTATAATGCCTCCCTAGTGATTTTTCATGTAGGTTTGATTCATCAAAATGGTTCAACAGAAAGAAATGGAGCATGAATTCCACGATGCCAAAGTAGTCAGTGATCCAAATGTGATGTTGTCTTTGAGAGCGTGTGGACCCTTGAAATCCTTTCAAATTCCCAGAATCAGGGCCCAAGTTCGCCTATTGAACCATTTGATACGAATTTGGGACACTGATCAATAATATTTCCATGTTGGGACTCATATCCTCACCTTGGAAGTTGAATAAATATACTTCATCATAGGTATTTCGAGACTAGGGGGTCTTATTTCACTTTCAGGCCCAAGGGGTGGTGAGATGACCATTGATAAACTCATTGATTGTTATTTGGCTCTCGGGACTCGAACACAAGGAACACAAATTTCCATCGAGCATGTACGAACGTAAGTAGTTTTCCTTCCCCTGAAAAATTTGAAGTTCAATGATACCCATAGGCGGTGGTATGGATATAATAGCCTCTACCTTCAGGGGATAGATATGAATCCCATATTTTGAGATGATGAAGCCAAGGAGACGTCCAGACTCCACGCAAAATATGCACCTGTGAGGATTTAGGTGGATGTTATAACGTCGACATCTGAGGAAAACAATCTACAGATGATCGATGTGAAGCTGACGATGATTTGAATGATATGGGAAATCATTGAGGTATGGATCAACAAAATACTTAATATCTTTAAAGGCATACAACATGGCTCACTAGAATGTGGCACCAACATTTTTAAGGACAAAAGGTAATTTTCGGTATGAAAATGTAGCCCATGGGCATATGAACGCAGTCTTGTGCAGGTATGCTTGGTGGATCTGAATCTGATTGTAGCCATAAAATACACCCATAAATGAGAAGATTACACTACCTACACAGTTGTCGATGATTTGGTTGATAAACGAGGAAGGGTAATTGTCCTTGGGACAAGCCTTATTTAAATCCTTGTAATAAACATAGACTCTAATGGTTCCTTTCTTTTTTGTAACAGGAACGATATTAGAGACCCAATCTATTAAGGGGATGGAATAAATTAAACCAAATTTCAATAGCTTTTCAATTTATTCTTTAATAGTCGCAGTCTTTCGAGGGTGCATTGGACGGATTTTTTTGTAGACATATTTTGTGTCAAGATAAGCTTTGATTTCATGAGCAACAATGGTAGGATCAATCCCATACATTTATTCATAGCTCCATGCGAGTACATCACGGAATTGTTTAAACAAGGTCGTATCTACTTTGATTTCTTCAAAAGAACAAGTTTGGCCAATATGGATATTCTCCATGACACCAGGTTTTGCCGAGATATCAATGGTAGAAGTAGGTGTAATGTCTACCAAATTCCCTTCGGTTACCATATCTTAGGTGAGAATAGGATATTGAGGGTTGAAAAATGACATCTAGTGAAATAATAGTTTGAATATCATTCTATACCATGTCTAAAGGTGGGACGAAGGACCATGAATGATGATGGACTCCCATGGAAGCTCATCCAATCTCATAATCTCCATGCCATCATCAGAGTGAAATGTATGGAGGAGAGGATCTAGTCATGGCTAGGATGAGTTCAACCAAGATGGCAGAGAACATGGGTCTGATGCCACTAGATGATGTTAATTAGTTGAATCAAATGTCGATTGGATGGCATTATTAGTATCCTCAGTTGGGATAAGAGGCATATGATCTCCAATCGAATCAATCTCAATAGAATCATGAACAATTCAAGGATTCAATGAGTTGGAGGAAGATGGGTTCATGGATGAGCTCATCTCCATAGTGGAAACTTGTGATGGGCGATTAGGTGTTGGAAAGACTCCCATCAGGGATGATTCCTTAAGGAGTCCTAGCCCCACACTCTCATATATTTGTGAAGAGTTCCCCATAAGAGGTACATTATCTATGGGATGAGTTGAGGTGTCCGGTGTACAAAAATATAATTGGTCGATAGTGACAATTTTCCATTGATGAGGAAATCACACAATGAGGAAGACAGAATATGTGACCACAGTCATAGCGTACAACCAATTTTGACCAAGAAATAAGTTGTAATCCAATGGTGTTGGGACTACTTCCACGTTATATGAAATAATATTTCCTCCTAATTCAACAACTAAGGATTGTAAAAGCCCATTTGGTTGGAATCCACGTTCTTCAAATAATTTCAAAGTGGTAGGACAATGGTTCAGTTCAGGATGGCCAATGGTTCTCCAATAGGAAAAGGACATTACAAAAGTAGAGGATCCTTTGTCTAAAACAGTAGGATGGATATTTTTCCCACCAAAATTGGTAATGATTTGGAATGATAGTCGGTGGGAAAGCCTTGGCTTAAAGTATTCCAATCTAAACATGATGGTATTAGATGATTCTGGATCCACTGCTCCAATAGAAGATAGAAGAATCTTACATTGATTAGGACAATTTTGTAAGACTTCAAGGGTCGAGATAGCACATGGTTCCTAGGCCAGATCTTCCACGATGTTGTAGTTTTGAGTGGCCTGTGCGTTGCATTAAAAATAGATTTTTGAATTGTGCTTTTGGGTGAACGCAATGCTGCATATAATATAGGTTTTCCTATAGTGAAAGGACCTTGTGTAGGAGGGATAGTGGATGCATATGTGTATGATGTTTTAGTATGACCTCCATTAGATTCTTTATCTACAACAGAATTGTACGTGTGTTCTCTGGTAGATAAGTTAAAAATTTCACCATGGATCATGAGAACATGAGCGGTCGTGGATGTTTCTCCTTGAAAAGGAGTTGGTTGTTGTGAAACCATATATTGTTGTTGTGTGGGGAGGGGGTCTATTAAAAATGTGGGTTGAGGGTTTCCTTTTAGGAACCTTTGGACTTCTTCACGAGGTGGGAATTATTTCATGAAGTAGTCATCACCACAAAATAAACATGGATATTTAGCCTTCCATTTCAGTTTGGCATCAGTAGAGTTTGGATTGCTTTTTTGTTCGTGTTTGTTAGAAGATTGATTGGATTTGCCTTTATTTTTATTCTTACCATAGGATTTATGAGATGAAGTAGATTGGATTGAATTCACCTCTGTAGTGGGAGCAGGACTAGGTGAATGGTTGGTGTTATTACCATCCTGTAATGGTGTTGGATTTGACACCATATGGCTCTATGATCCAATCAATTGGATGGAAGCTTGGGTTTTAACAGAACCAATTATTCCATCAGCATATGATCCCATGGAAGGTTTAATTGGGTCATGAGTGGGGTGAGGGTAATTGGTAATTATGTTGTATAAAGTTCCAGATTGAGCATAGACCAAGTCTAAGTACTGGGCATGTGCAATAGCTTGTTCCTATGTAACCGCCCCACTCATAGTTGCATCATTGGCTATGATAGGAAATAATTATTTTGTAACCCAATAAGCCAATAATTGATACAGAATGGGATCCTTAATGAGCCTACGTATTCTCCTCCATTCATGAATATGATTGGAAATATGAATGGAGGTAGCTTTCCAGAGCTAATTTATAAGATACCTTTACAAATATTAAATGATGTATTAAATAAAAAAATAAAATTTATTAATTATTTCCTTGAAGGGACGTAACCTTTCCTTAAGCATGCTCAAGCCGTATAAAAGGTGAGCTCTCTTGTAATATTTTCATCATCTATTCAATAATATTCTATCTTTATTCAAACATGGATTTCGTGTCCTAGCTTTTCTACTGCATTTGGGATCAGAGCCATGTTCAACATCAGATTCTACACTCTAGGCTCTAGTTGTGATCCTCTTCCATTCTCAACTGACTCAACTCATGCTTCCATCTTGCTTCTCCTACTGCACACCTATTTCCACTTGCTCTAGCATCCGTGATCTCATGCTATGCCTGCTCCACTATTCATCCCCCTCACCTCATCACTACCTCCCTCATCCCTTTCCATCTCTCCACCTGTGTAGCTCTTCCCTCTATTGCCATGCTACGCACCTCCCTCCAAATGCGCAGCTCCCCACAAATTTCTTCCCTCTACTCCCACGCACCCTCCCCTTACCACTGCGTCCACCCGTCTACGATTATTCCACCATCTCCATGCTTCTCCACCATTCCTAACTTGTGTTTCTCTCCCACCTCGCATCAACTCTCCGTGCCCTCTCCAGCCGTTAACTACCTCGTCCTCACCGCTCCTCACTGCCCTCGATGTTTCCCTCCAAGTCATTCCCTCCACTTCCGTTTCCTCATCCCCATACTCCATCGTTTTATTGCCTGAACGAATCAACAAAAGAATTAATTAATAATAATTTTTTTACTATTATATATATATATATTTTTAAATAATATATAATAAATTATTGTTATAATTTACATAATAATTATTGTATTATTATTTTATTCCTATCACCCAAAAATACTCCTTACTCTAAGATTGCTCCCAAATACTGACCTCCCCATACCATATCAAGAACCATGGCCGCGTTATGAGACCAAATTGAAAAATTAGAGAAAGATTTCAATGAGCGGATCACCCAGAACAACGAAGACTTGAAAGAGGAAATTAAAATTAGCAATGGAAAGCTAAAAAAGGAACTCAAGGAGGAAGTTGTGTTAGTGTTAGAGAGAAGGCTAGACACCAAATTGGAAGACATGAAAGAGAAACAGGAAAGACTAGAAGACAAGTTGAATACCATCATAGAAATACTAGATGCGAATAAGGAACGAGGTGTCCCGGATATGTCGATAGGATCATTCAACAATTTGGAGTCATCAACACTCGACAAAGTAAAAGACAATCCACCTTTTATAATATGCACACCAAGAGAAAAAATTGAGTTGTCGAAGTTCAACGGAAGTGATGACCAATGTGTTGCATGGTTAAATAAGGATGAATAATACTTCGACATATACAATATTATGATGGATGAAGAAAAAGTGAAATATGCATCAATGCACTTGGAAGGGAACACATACAATTGGTACATATGGTGGAAAGGAGACAAGCTGTCGTAAACTTGGAAGGTGTTCAAAAATGATTTCCTAAAAAGGTTCTAAGGAATCGATGAGGATGAATTCTTTTCGAAGCTTACCAGGTTGCAACAAAAAGGAAGCGTCGAGGAGTTCACACATCAATGGGAATCGCTTGCCCTAACAGTGTTTGGATTATCACATAAGTAATGGCTGGAAATGTATCTTGTTTGCCTTAAACCATATGTACAGAGAGAACTAAGAATGCATGACATACCAAACTTAGTGGTGGCAAGACATAAAGCAAATGCAGCTGAGGCCAAAATTAACAGTTTCCAAATAACTAATGGAAACACATATTCAAGAAAAAACACACTAACAACAGATATAGATAGAAATAAATATGTTCCGCCACCTAGGAGAGATTACAGGAGGAATTTGGAAAATCAAAGAATGAAAGATGCAAAATTTCGACGATGTGGAGACAAATGGAACGCTAAACATAGATGTCGCTCAGAGGAATATTCAAATAAATTATACATATGCGAGGCAGAGAAGAATAATGATTCAGAGGAAGAAGAGGATTCAGAAAGTGAAGAAGAGGTTACCCCAAATATGGCATCTGAAATCGATGATGCACCCAAAATATCCTTGGCAGCTATGATAGGCATTAGCCAATGACAAACACTTAAGCTAAGAGGACATATATAAAATGAGAACGTTACAATACTAATAGACACCGGAAGCACTCACAACTTCCTTGATATAGGGGTTGATAGAAAAATCAAGTTGTTTGGACACCCAGTTCCAGACATGAAGGTGATGGTTGCAGATGGCAATAAGATCGGAAAAGTTGGAAAGTGCCACAGGGTGAAACTTCAAATACAAGACTTCAAACTGGAATCAGAACTCTACAGCTTACCGTTGGGAGGAGTAGACATCGATTTGGGAGTCCAATGGTTATGAACATTGGGAACATATTATGCAAACCACCAAAAACATTTCATAAAGTTTAAATGGCAAGGACACAAGTTTAAGTTATATGGTTTTTGTCACCTACCCAAATTCTGAGAATATTTATTTTAACTGCAAAATACTTTATGTTAAATTATAATTACAAAGTTTTGTAATGATGACCAAGTTTGGTCAAGGGTGAATGTAATTACGGATTATTATTATTTA
The DNA here is from genome assembly GCA_027924585.1 of Larix kaempferi. Taxonomy (NCBI): domain Eukaryota; kingdom Viridiplantae; phylum Streptophyta; class Pinopsida; order Pinales; family Pinaceae; genus Larix; species Larix kaempferi. Next base: position 5,956,053 of record BSBM01000403.1, read on the forward strand.
ATAAATTAAAATAGGAGACAAACACCCAAGGGAACTATTAAATGAGTGTTCACTGACCCATGAGGAGGAATGGAAGCTGTTAGAATGCATGGGACAAATGGCAGCATTTGCACTCCACCACTAGCTGTTGGTTATGGGACAACTACTCCTAAATTTGTGGCATTATCCCCCAGGTGGGTGGAAGAGAGATTATGGCTTATTAATGACCAGGTTAACCACTAAAAGACCTAGGCAGCCTAGATAAGGCAATTCGAATTGAGCAGGAAACTCCACAATATTTTCTGCAGAAATATTCCTCAAGTGTATCAGGTTATCACCAAGAGATTCGAATAGGGAGTCTATGGGAGAGTGCATTGTGAATCTTCTAGTTATTCTGAGAACGAAAACCAGAGGTGCTGGTGTAGGTCTCTTTGACTGCTGAGTCTTTATGACTGGAAAATATTTATCTTACTGCAAGTTGATGAGCTAAGCTTCTACAAACTCTTCTTCTTCCTTTCGATTCAGTCAATAGGATCGGGGGTCCTAGGGAAAGTAATTTGGATGTCTTCGGGAATAGGTTGGGTGGAACAAGTTCCTTGGGCTATTCGTTTCTCCTACAGTCAACCAGGTTCTATTGTTCTGACTTATTGTTTACAGCTAAATAATTTTGTGCATGGTAGAACTAATATTTATAGTTATACAGAATAAACTATTTTACTTATTGATTTAAAGATGATATGTTTTAAGGATGATTAAGTAAATTAGATGAATGATTAAATTCTTTTTTGTATTTTTCCCATACTATTATATGTATGGTACTCTAGTACATAAGAGTAAAATTAATAAAGATGAGTGATGGGAAGAATGCCATTTGAATGAATAGATAAAAATAGTAGTAATTCTTTTAAATTCTGCCATTTCAATCATAAGTTTAAACCGTAGGTAATAGTGCAGCATAGTATAAACACATGTATAGCATTCCTCTGTGAAATCCCCATAAAAAAAATAAAATTTTGTTCTTCTTTCTCCTTACTAGGTTTACACATTATTCGGATCTATGTGTACACATTTTAAAATAAATATTACATTCGCATGCTAAACTAAGCTAACTTCTGTCTCTTGCAATTCTTCCTACTGGATAAAGGAGTATTAATGGTTGACATGCCGCTTACTTAGCTATAGCTAACACACTCCATACTTGATTTACAGGTATGTCTATATCCTCGGATTTCTTCATTGACGCAGAGATGTTTCTAAAACAAATGCGCCTCCATGAGCAGGTTTACTCATAATAAGATGTGGGCCTTCAGTTCTTTGTTTACTTCATACTGTAGGTGCAGGTTATGCGGTCAAGGCATTCCACTTTGGTTTAAAAATCCTCCATAAGGCTTATTGTAAAAACGCATGGTACTCTTGACAAGTTGTGACAAGGATCGTTATGTTCTCTTAGAACCATTACTTATGCTATGCCTAATTGGCACACCTTCTATTTAATATATATATGACACCTCTAGACCATTTTAACTATATGAAATTTTTGTGTCTGTGAAGGGATGATATGTCCTGGCAAGGACAAAACTTTATGCATGTTCTAGGAAGGTGTTACCCTTCGTAGGAAAAATCCAAATGGTGATAACTAGGCAAAGATTACATGCTATAAGTCGCCTTTCAACCTTTAGCTCATAAGTATGGTTGAACACTTTCAATGAACCTACAGTCTACGTATTACTCTGGGATTGGACATTTCAGTGATGGCACATGGAACATTTAATTCGTCCACTGAAATGATGGGTCACAATACTAGATTGGGGTCTTCGATGGCTGCCAGCAACAAAGCATGGTACTGAGCCATGTGACTCCTCTTAATCGATTTAAATGGAGTGACAGAATTCTTAAATAGCCTCGGTTTCAGTTTTAAACAAGCTCGACACAAATGTTCAGGATTAAACATCTCAGGTCTTCATTCGACATAGCCTCTTCAGTATGAAGCGGAGCACCATAGTTATGAACTCTAGTAGCTGTGTTGGTAATGTGTAAAGGTTTGAAAGAAGCTAAAGCATCAGAATTGCTCGGTGGTTCTTTGACCGGATGAAACCCTCGTTACAGATTTGTATGGTAACTCTCGTGGGTATATGAAGGGTCGTGACCCGTAACCTGTTCTCAAAGGTGAACGACGCAGATTTATTTATTTCTTTTATACTTCATACATAGATGCCCTATCTTCCAGTTACTAAGTCTCTGTTGTATTCAGTGGCAGGTTTTTTTACGAGTCAATCAGGTACAGGCGATTTGGGCTACTCCATTTGGTAAGCAGGCATTGCTCCATACCAAATCCAGCATTGTATGGAAGAATCTTCTTCGCGTCAAACCTTTGTTGAGGTTAATAGCATCTGGTTTTATCAGTATATAATTTTTGAAGAGTTATTAGTTCTTTTGGATGTTGAGCTTCCACGCCAGGGTTTTAATGTGATAGTTCCTGCATAAAATTTTTATTGTTGAAAGGTTCTCGCTGGAACCCTATGACTGTAATTCACCATTTTTAAAGGTGGAAACACTAATCTAGGTTTTGGTCTTCAATAACAGGTTTAATGTAAGGTCTCCTGTCTGTAATACTTAATGTTTGTAAATGCATTACTTTCTTCGTTTTGTTCTCTCACTTCTAGATAGTAAGGTAGAATTATATAACTCACAGTAATTATTTTGCTATAAACTCTGCGTCTAATTGAAAGGAATATTTCTTTATTACGTGAGTCTACTACTAACAATACACTCGAAATGTAACTTGGATGGAAGAAAAAGAACGAATAAATCAATGTTTGAGAACTATAGTTTAAAGTTCTGTTTGTAGATGGTTAGGTTGTCCACAAAAACTGACGGCGATCTCAGATTACCCATTTTAGTTTGAATGAAACCCAAATTACATATACTGATTAAATTCACACTAAAATCCTCTGTATTTACCTTTCGTATATAAGAATTTAATCTGTCTTTGACTCTATTCTTTAGGAATTGCATAGTGACCAGGTCACGTTCTGTTTGTTTATCTTAATCTGTCTATTATGGATCGAAAGATTAAACTGGAAATTAAAATTCCATGTTCTGTTAGCGAGGGGTTGAAGCTGTTAGGTTAATCCCACAAACTGACGGGAATCTCAGTTACCCTTTGGTTTGAAAGAAACCCTGGTTACAAATTCGGGTTAAACTCACCACTAAAATACCTTGTATCTATACTTCTTATATAAATTTAAGACTTCACGAGAATAACGATAGATCTTAGCTTTAATCTTTAGGGTTTTCATGATGGAGGGAAAATCGCGTTTTACATCTTGTCTATGTATGATCAAGCATTTAAGCTAGTGAATAGCTACCTGTAATGTGTTCTTATTACCTTGTGAAGGGTTTCGCCATGAAAAATATGAGTATGTTGTTTATAAATGTATCGAAAATATGAGTCTATTATTTATAAATTTATCTAATATACACAGTCGGTGAATTTTTCTTTTGATGAATGCCGAGTAGGAATCGTCGAGTTCTGATCTACACCATGCACTGACATTAACAATAATATAATGAATAGAAATAAGGTCATTTCCAGGTTCTCATGCAGTGAAAAACAAGATTCAGTAGGGTAATAATAACAAATACAGTTTCGGTAACTTTTTATGAATGCCCGAGTTTATCTTCTTAAATTGTAAATCGACATGGACAAAATAAAACTAAATAAATCATTCTCATTCCTCAACTATAGATTTAAAGAAAAAAAAATGGTTCCATAGAAATCCCGATTGTTTTATCATTGCTCAGAAAGCTCAAATTTAAAATAAAATCTCATATTCAGAAGATTCGTACTAACATAAAAACTTCTATGAGCTTATTCAATCAAAGAATTTATAACAACCAGCTAATTGATCAAAACTACTATGCCTATTGACAGAAACAAATTAATAGGAAATACAGAGAGTCTAAGCTTTAAAGAAAAACCTGGAACCTATAAACCGAATGTAACAGGAACAGCCACGTTCCTCCCAACCATAGATTAGATACAAACTCCATGTTTGTCCGTAATCACCCCCGAGCCAGATACATGCATGAAAGGTGTGGACAGTTAGCCTCAAACTCAGTCGCGTTTCTTGAATCCCTTGCCTAACATAGAGTGCTCACACAACAAGTATAATTCTCTCCGGCATACTCAGCAGCGTCTTGCCTCCTCACATATGCCATCCCTTTATAGTTTTCCTAGGTCTTACCATTAGCAGCCAATTCCTCATGGAATTTTCGCAGCTAATCAAATCCCTGATTTTCAGGGTGTGTCTAGTGTCTTAAATACACTTCTGACACTTGTTTTGGTTTCCTAGAGGCTAACTCTAACTTGTCGCCCACTCCTCCATGCATGATCTCCTCATTTAACTTGGCTGTTCATTCTCATCCTTATATTAAAATAATAAAAATTGTTTTCTTACAACAGTCCTTCTAGGACTTTAATCAGCCGATTTCTCATCTGGCCTCCTTATTAAAATTATCTCAACATAATAAAATAATATACATATATAAATTATATATATATATTTAAAAGTCGAACATAATGTCTTTTCATTATTGGGGGAGGGACGTCACATCCTTTCCCCCTTATTGTGAACACTGTCCTTAGTGTTCTAGTCTTCCTCCATTGGTTCTGGGAATAGATTCGGGTACTTTTCTAGTGTTGAATATTGTAACTTCAAAGAATATTATATTTATACTTTATTATTCCGGAGATGTTTCATCCCTCCGAGGTAACCCTATTATGTATTCGGAGATGTTTATTCCTCCGAGAGTTTGTATTAACTAGGGTTATTAGACTTCCCTAGTGGGGGTCGGCCCTAAATGTGTTATGTGGATCAAAGGGTTATTAGACCACCCTAGAGGGGTCGGCCCAGTCAGTTATAATGGGGTATTTAACCTAATGGTTAAATACGAGCCTACATGTACTTGTGTAAAATACATATCAGAGTAGTGTATAAATAGAGGAGGTGTGTTCCTCATTATACACACATTCACTCACTTGAGGATAGCGCACTTGTGGAGGAGAGGTCTGCTATTATGGAGGAGGAGATCATGTCTCAGGGTTTCATCTTTGTATATTTCTGATCATCTATATTGAGGAAGCTTTGCTGGGTTTTCTACCCCATGAGGGTTTCCCAGGATAAATCTCTGTCTCTTGTGTTTATGCTATGCTTGTTATTTCTTCAGTGATCCTGTATATGCTATTATTGTGAAATGGAATGTAATGCTACTATTTTCTGTCTTAGCATATTAAATCTTAACATCTAGTATATCGCTTTCCAATTCCCAAGTTGCCTCCTCAGGACTAAAGTGCTTCCATTGCACCTTTACCTGAGCGATGGCTCGGTTCCGAAGTACTGTTTCTTTCCTGTCCAAAATGCATAAAGGTTCCACTTGAAATTTGCCTTCTGGAGCCTCTTGTATCAAATTCCAATCAATAATATGAGTGGGGTCATGAATATTATTTTTCAGTAACGAAATGTGAAAAATATTATGAATTTTTAAGTATGCTGGTAATGCCAGTTTATAAGCTATGGTTCCAATTCTTTCAAGTATTTGGAAAGGCCCGCAGAATCGCGGTGCCAGTTTAGTGCAACTCCCCAGCTGAAGTGAGATTTTCTTTGGTTTAACCTGCAAGTATACATGGTCTCCAACTGAGAACTCCTTATCTCGTCTTTTTAGATCAGCATAGCTCTTTTGGCGGTCTTGGGCCACCTTTAAATTCTTCTGTACTTTTTGGACTGTTTGTTCCATGACTTTCAGCAAATCCGGTCCTACCAATAAACGGTCGACCGGACTATCCCAGCTAACTGGGGTAGTGCACTTTCTTCCATAAAGAATTTCGAATGGGCTCATTCTTGATGATGCTTGGTACTCGTTGTTGTAAGCGAACTCTACCAGATGTAAGTAGTCTTCCCATTTTGTGGGTCTCTCCATGACGTACATTCTCAGCATATCTTCAATGATCTGATTTGTACGTTCGGTCTGTCCATCCGTTTCAGGGTGATAACTCGTGCTGAAATTAATTATTGTTTCCGAACCTACAAATAAGGATTTCCAGAATTTGGAGGTAAATTTTACATCCCTATCTGAAATTACCATTTTTGGTACTCCGTGTAATCTGAATATTTCTTTTAGAAATATTCCTGCAATATCTGCTGCCTTGTAGGTGGTTTTTACCGGAATGAAATGTGCAGATTTGCTAAATTTGTCAACCACCACCATTATAGAATCATGTTGTTGCTGGGTTCTCGGCAAACCTGTGATAAAATCTAGTGAAATCACTTCCCATTTCCATTCAGGAATTGGTAATGGTTGTAATAAACCAGCAGGATGTCTATGGTCTACCTTCACCTGTTGACATTCCAAGCATTTAGATAAATAATCAGCTAGATTTGTTTTTAATTTAGGCCAAAAGAACTGTTTTCTAAGGGCTGTTATCATTTTTTGATACCTGGGATGACCTGCAAAAGGGGGTTTGTGCATCTCATTCAGGATAAACAATTTAAATTCTGCAACATTAGGCATGTACAGTCTATCTTTGAACCAAATCAGACCTTTCTTGTCCATTTTGAAATCTGTCCCGTTCATGTTTATCTCATTTTGCTGAATTTTACTTTGCAGATTTATGTATTCTGCATCCTGTTTGCTTGCCACTATTACTTTATCCAAGAGATTACTTTTTGGTTGACTCATTATTATCTCGTACACCTCGTGGGTCCTTTGACTAAGTGCATCTGCCACTGTCTTTTCCTTACCTTTCATGTGTTTTACATCAAAGTCGAATTCACTTAAGAAGTCCATGCACCTTGCTTGTCTGGCATTGAGTCCTGGTTGGTTAAATAAGTTCTTGACGCAAGTGTTATCGGTTAATAACAAGAATTTCTTTCCCAGCAGGTAGTGACACCACATTTTCAGTGCGTGTACTACTGCCGTTAATTCCAAGTCATGAACCACGTAGTTGCGTTCATGTTCCTTTAGTTTCCGTGATTCATAACACACTACATGTCCGTCCTGGGACAATACTCCTCCTACCCCTTCTTTGCTCGCATCCGTACAGACCGTGTATCCGTTACATGGGTCTGCCACTTTAAGAAAAGATGCCTTGGTCAGCAAATCTTTGAGTTGTTCAAAACTTTCTTGACACTTGTAGGACCACATAAACTTTATCCCCTTTTTTTGTAGTGAGGTAATGGGATAGGCGATCTTTGAGAATCCCTCAATGAACCTCCTATAGTAACCGGTGAGTCCCATGAAAGATCTAATATCAGCTACATCCCTCGGTACTAGCCAATCTGCCATGGCTTTTATTTTCTGTGGGTCGACTGAAATACCTTCAGCAGAAATAATATGGCCTAGGTACTGGATTTCCTTTTTAAAGAACTCACATTTCTCCAACTTTGCATACAACTGATGGTCCCTCAAGGTTTGCAATACAATTCTTATGTGCTGTTCATGCTCTTCCTCCGACTTAGAGTGTATTAGGATATCATCAATAAAAATCAACACAAACTGGTCTAGATACTTGTTGAAGATACCATTCATTAAACACATGAATGTGGCAGGGGCGTTGGTTAGACCAAAAGGGATTACTACAAATTCATAGTGTCCGTATCGAGTACGGAATACAGTTTTACTTATGTCTTCATTTTTAATACGAATCTGATGGTACCCAGATCGAAGATCCAGTTTGGAAAAGACTTTGGCTCCCCCTACTTGGTCAAACAAATCATTAATTCGCGGTAAGGGGTATTTATTCTTAACAGTTACCTTATTCAGTTGCCTATAGTCAATACATAGTCTTAGAGTCCCATCTTTTTTCTTGACAAAAAGGACCGGTGCACCCCAAGGCGAGACACTAGGTCTTATGTACCCTTTGTCTAGTAATTCTTGAATCTGAATTTTTAATTCCGTCAATTCTGGGATACTCATTCTATAAGGTACTTTTGACACTGGTGCTGATCCTGGTAAAAGTTCAATGGATAAATCTATTTCTCGTTGAGGAGGTAACCCCGGTATTTCCTCTCGAAATACATCTAGGAACTCACCTAAGACAGGATGCTCTGCTATGGAAGTCTGACTTTCATTGAGAAGTAAATCAGATACTCTTATAGCGTAAATCTTGCATCCTTTTCTCATGCACTTCTTTAGCTGCATAGCAGAAATCTGTCTAACAGAGACAGGTTTCTGTTTTCCAATCACTGTTCTTAGAGTTTGGTCTTCTGCAATGTAGGTAAAGTTTTTGGTAAAGCAGTTCAGTACTACTTTATATTTTTCAAGCCAGTCCATACCTATTATCATGTCGTAAGATCCTTAAGGCAACACATTTAAATTAATCTTTGTTTTGTGGTCCTGTATTTGAAGTTCACAATCAGATATGTATTCAGTTACCTTCCTCTTTGCTCCTGTAGCTAACTGAACTAACCAGGGTTTTGGGTGCTTTACCTTGGTGAGTTGACAGCGCTCCATCATCTTAGGAGTGACGTAGCTTAAAGTTGCCCCAGGGTCAATTAAAATTGTACAAGTATGGTCAAAAATTTTACCTTCAATTTCCACAATTGCAGATTGATGATCTGCATGTCGGTCCTCCAAGGTTGCATTAATTCGGTGATAACTTTTCCCAATGTCTCCCACCGTGGATGCTTCTTGCATATTATGCAGTACCCTGTTTGTTTCATTGTATCGGGGACAATTCCTGCGTAAATGGGCTTCACCACATTCCCAGCATTTCAGGGGTTCCTTAGGGATATCGATACTTCCTTTAATTCCCATATTAGGGGTTTTAAAAGTTTTCTGCTGTAACTGTTCATTCTTGGGAAATGAATTTCCTTGGAAGTTTTTGGGCATGTTCCTGAAGGGCGGGGGTTTGTAACCTTTCTTCCGCTGGTTAAACCTTCCCTGTTTCTTGTCCTTCCATGCTTTAGTAGTATCATTCCTTTGTTTGTATTGTTCAAAACATAGTCTGGCCTTTCTCAGTGCTTCTTCTAAAGTTCTGGGATTGTCGAACTCAATTCGATCTTTATAGGACTGCGGCAGACAGCTTAAGAACCACTGTACCTTCAATTTTTCTTCCTTGATATATGGAACGAACTGTAATAAGTCTAGGAATTTATTGATAAGATCTTCCATCGTCATTAGACCCATCTTTAATTCGTAGAATTCCTTGGTTTTTCTTTCATAATAACTTTCTGATAAGTACTGTTTCTTGAAATATTTCTTAAATTCCGACCATTCAAGGTTCTTTTCTTTCAGTCCCTGGGAAATCTTCAGGTCCTGCCACCATATGCTGGCCTTCCCCTTCAGGTTGTACATAGCCATTCTGACTTTCATATTACTGGAGTAATTGTAAATTTGAAAGTATTTTTTTATGTTCAGCAGCCAGGCTTCTACTTCTTCGCTAGTTTTTGATTCTCCATCGAAGCTGGTAGGTTTTATTTTTTTGAATTCACCCTCCAGGTGGTCAACCTTTCTTTTTCCCATGGTCTTGTCTTGATGCTCAGATTTCTGGGTCTCATTGGAGGAATCTCCCTTCTTCTCAGCGTTCTCGTCAGTCTCCTCTTTCCTCTTAGTAACCTCCTTCTGTTTTTCGCCATTATTCCTCTCATGAAGACTCTGCAGTAAAATTTCATTGATTTCTTGTTGTTTTTCCTGAGCTTTCTTCAGTTGCTCATTGTCTGCTTTGAAGCTCTGTATCTCCACAATCAGGCTTCTCATGGTTTCTAGTACCTGACTTGCTTCCGAATGTTCTGCTATTCTCGCCTGTTCGTTTCCTTCAGGCTCTTCTCCGTATTCCTCATGCGAAGTCATCTGAAAATTCAAACTTAAACAAACGCATGCAACATCCAAATATATATTATTAAATTTTTTTATTTCCTGCGCAACAAAAACTAGGTGTTTCCAAGGCGACAGGGTTGAATCTAGCTCTGATACCATAGGTGAAATCCCCATAAAAAAAAAAAAATTGTTCTTCTTTCTCCTTACTAGGTTTACACATTATTCGGATCTATGTGTACACATTTTAAAATAAATATTACATTCGCATGCTAAACTAAGCTAACTTCTGTCTCTTGCAATTCTTCCTACTGGATAAAGGAGTATTAATGGTTGACATGCCGCTTACTTAGCTATAGCTAACACACTCCATACTTGATTTACAGGTACGTCTATATCCTCGGATTTCTTCATTGACGCAGAGATGTTTCTAAAACAAATGCGACTCCATGAGCAGGTTTACTCATAATAAGATGTGGGCCTTCAGTTCTTTGTTCACTTCATACTGTAGGTGCAGGTTATGCGGTCAAGGCATTCCACTTTGGTTTAAAAATCCTCCATAAGGATTATTGTAAAAACGCATGGTACTCTTGACAATTTGTGACAAGGATCGTTATGTTCTCTTAGAACCATTACTTATGCTATGCCTAATTGGCACACCTTCTATTTAATATATATATGACACCTCTAGACCATTTTAACTATATGAAATTTTTGTGGCCGTGAAGGGTTGATATGTCCTGGCAAGGACCAAACTTTATGCATGTTCTAGGAAGGTGTTACCCTTCGTAGGAAAAATCCAAATGGTGATAACTAGGCTAAGATTACATGATATAAGTCACCTTTCAACCTTTATCTCGTAAGTATGGTTGAACACTTTCAATGAACCTACAGTCTACGTATTACTCTGGGATTGTACATTTCAGCGATGGCACATGGAACATTTAATTCGTCCACTGAAATGATGGGTCACAGTACTAGATTGGGGTCTTCGATTGCTGCCAGCAACAAAGCATGGTACTGAGCCATGTGACTCCTCTTAATCGATTTAAATGGAGTGACAGAATTCTTAAATAGCCTCGGTTTCAGTTTTAAACAAGCTCGACACAAATGTTCAGGATTAAACATCTCAGGTCTTCATTCGACATAGCCTCTTCAGTATGAAGCGGAGCACCATAGTTATGAACTCTAGTAGCTGTGCTGGTAATGTGTAAAGGTTTGAAAGAAGCTAAAGCATCAGACTTGCTCGGTGGTTCTTTGACCGGATGAAACCCTCGTTACAGAGTTGTATGGTAACTCTCGTTGGTATATGAAGGGACGTGACCCGTAACCTGTTCTCAAAGGTAAACGACACAGATTTATTTATTTCTTTTATACTTCATACATAGATGCCCTATCTTCCAGTTACTAAGTCTCTGTTGTATTCAGTGGCAGGTTTTTTTACGAGTCAATCAGGTACAGGCGATTTGGGCTACTCCTTTTGGTAAGTAGGCATTGCTCCATACCAAATCCAGCATTGTATGGAAGAATCTTCTTCGCGTCAAACCTTTGTTGAGGTTAATAGCATCTGGTTTTACAGTATATAATTTTTGAAGAGTTATTAGTTCTTTTGGATGTTGAGCTTCCACGCCAGGGTTTTAATGTGATAGTTCCTGCATAAAATTTTTATTGTTGAAAGGTTCTCGTTGGAACCCTATGACTGTAATTCACCATTTTTAAAGGTGGAAACACTAATCTAGGTTTTGGTCTTCAATACCAGGTTTAATGTAAGGTCTCCTGTCTGTAATACTTAATGTTTGTAAATGCATTACTTTCTTCATTTTGTTCTCTCACTGCTAGATAGTAAGGTAGAATTATATAACTCACAGTAATTATTTTGCTATAAACTCTGCGTCTAATTGAAAGGAATCTTCCTTTATTACGTGAGTCTACTACTAACAATACACTCGAAATGTAACTTGGCTGGAAGAAAAAGAACGAATAAATCAATGTTTGAGAACTATAGTTTAAAGTTCTGTTTGTAGATGGTTAGGTTGTCCACAAAAACTGACGGCGATCTCAGATTACCCATTTTAGTTTGAATGAAACCCAAATTACATATACTGATTAAATTCACACTAAAATCCTCTGTATTTACCTTTCGTATATAAGAATTTAATCTGTCTTTGGCTCTATTCTTTAGGAATTGCATAGTGACTAGGTCGCGTTCTGTTTGTTTATCTTAATCTGTTTGTTATGGATCGAAACATTAAACTGGCAATTAAAATTCCATGTTCTGTTAGCGAGGGGTTGAAGCTGTTAGGTTAATCCCACAAACTGACGGGAATCTCAGTTACCCTTTGGTTTGAAAGAAACCGTGGTTACAAATTCGGGTTAAACTCACCACTAAAATACCTTGTATCTATACTTCTTATATAAATTTAAGACTTGACGAGACTAACGATAGATCTTAGCTTTAATCTTTAGGGTTTTCATGATGGAGGGAAAATCGCGTTTTACATCTTGTCTATGTATGATCAAGCATTTAAGCTAGCGAATAGCTACCTGTAATGTGTTCTTATTACCTCATGAAGGGTTTCGCGATGAAAAATCTGAGTATGTTGTTTATAAATGTATCGAAAATATGAGTCTGTTATTTATAAATTTATCTAATATACACAGTCGGTGAATTTTTCCTTTGATGAATGCCAAGTAGGAATCGTCAAGTTCTGATCTACACCATGCTGACATTAACAATAATATAATGAATAGAAATAAGGTCATTTCCAAGTTCTCATGCAGTGAAAAACAAGATTCAGTAGGGTAATAATAACGAATACAGTTTCGGTAACTTTTTCTGAATGCCCGAGTTTATCTTCTTAAATTGTAAATCGACATGGACAAAATAAAACTAATTAAATCGTTCTCATTCCTCAACTATAGATTTAAAGAAAAAAAAAGGGTTCCATAGAAATCCCGATTGTTTTATCATTGCTCAGAAAGTTCAAATTTAAAATAAAATCTCATATTCAGAAGATTCGTACTAACATAAAATCTTCTATGAGCTTATTCAATCAAAGAATTTATAACAACCAGCTAATTGATCAAAACTACTATGCCTATTGACAGAAACAAATTAATAGGAAATACAGAGAGTCTGAGCTTTAAAGAAAAACCTGGAACCTATAAACCGAATGTAACAGGAACAACCACGTTCCTCCCAACCATAGATTAGATACAAACTCCAAGTTTGTCCATAATCACCCCCGAGCCAGATACATGCATGAAAGGTGTGGACATTTAGCCTCAAAATCAGTCGCGTTTCCTGAATCCCTTGCCTAACACAGAGTGATCACACAACAAGTATAATTCTCTCCGGCATACTCAGCAGCGTCCTGCCTCCTCACATATGCCATCCCTTTATAGTTTGCCTAGGTCTTACCATTAGCAGCCAATTCCTCATGGAATTTTCGCAGCTAATCAAATCCCTGATTTTCACGATGTGTCTAGTGTCTTAAATACACTTCTGACACTTGTTCTGGTTTCCTAGAGGATAACTCTAACTTGTCCCCCACTCCGCCATGCATGATCTCCTCATTTAACTTGGCTGTTCCTGCTCATCCTTATATTAAAAGAATAAAAATTGTTTTCTTACAACAGTCCTTCTAGGACTTTAATCAGTCGATTTCTCATCTGGCCTCCTTATTGAAATTATCTCAACATAATAAAATAATATACATATATAAATTATATATATATATTTAAAAGTCGAACATAATGTCTTTTCATTATTGGGGGAGGGACGACACATCCTCTGTTTCATAATAAAAGAAAAACACTTTTATTTCTGCACAGATCTATATTTTTCAATTCAATTCCATTTATTTTCAAATAGTAACAATATGCATTTCAATATTATAAATTTAATGTTTTCAAGCTTTTATATTCTATAAATATATAGCAGCTACAATTATACTCTATACAGAGTGTTACTTACCAATGATAAGTAAACAATTGTTATTTTTCATCACTAGTTATCATAGTTTGATTTAATATAGATTTCAATCATTGAATATAGATACTTTCACTATAGAATCAAACCCTAATATTTTGCCTACTCTAGAATCTAAACATTTATTTAGTATACAGTTCAATAAATTACATATCAAGCCATTCATGGCCAACAAAGTAAATATCTCTGAAGTTTTAGCACACTTGTTTTTCCAAAACCTAGACGATATTATTTTTAACTTACGATCTATCATTTTGTATTAAGAATATCAACAAGGGACTTAACATCACATAACATTATGTAACATAAGGCATGATTTTGTTTTGTATCGTCATCTATCAAACCCTAACAAGAACTTTACGCAGTGATGAAACCTTTAGAGACACGAGTTAAGGATTAGTTCTCGGTTTCAAATTCTCAGTACAATCAAGGTTGCGAATGAAACCTATAGGGTAGGGTTTCATTCATTGAAACAAAATAGAACCCTGTGGCATTAGCCATTTAAAAAAATATGAAAGATCAAATTTCACAACATAATTTCAAACTTGAATTGCAAAAATGATACGAAGTACAGGGTGTATTTACCAATAAATATGCAACCATAACTCTCGACCAGAGACAACGATCATTACCAAATAAACAGTTTGTACAAACAATTTCTCAAAACACTATTTACACCAAAACTATAATATTTCAATACAAACAATCAATTGTTCCACTGAAACAAGTGAATCCTCAGCTCTATAAGTTTCGTGTTCAAAATTTTAAGTAAAAAGTTGATAGAGTTTACATTACAGACCTTTCAAGGTTCCAAATTTACACAGGGTCTTTCCCTTAACAACCGGCAAAACTAAAACAAGTTCAAATCATTTTTTAAGGATGCAGTAAGTCATTTTATAGAGTCGAATAACAACTAAATATTGATGGTTTATCCTCTTACAGTATAGTTAAAAACAAAACTTAAACTCGGACATTACTCCGAACAGGGTTGTATTTCCAACTCTTGTTAGAACTGCATTTACCAACTAAACCATGCCAAAGTTTAGTTTAGTTGCACGTACCAAGTTTCCAATTCAGCATATCGAGGGCTAGAGTAAGGCACAACTCAGCATCGTATGGTGCTCATTGTAAACTCTATCGCGTGAAGACCATCCAACGAAGCTTCCATCTCACTTAGTAGGAAGGCAACATAAATGCTAGGACCTGTCATCGCCAGTTTAAAAGCATGCCAAGTACCGAGCTTTAATACCCTGTCAAAATCGTAATCATTGCATTGTTAGATTCATAGTTCACATTTTATATAGTTCCTAAGGTTTATACCAGGCATCGTGATAATAATATCACATGCTAATGTATGTGCGGGAATGCATAGTCACTATAGAATGTTTATATTTCATTTCTATAGTTTATGTATAGTCATATAGGGTAAAGTTTATATATTTTATATATTAACCATGTGTTTCCAAGTAAATTGATAAAAGTGAGACTATAAGTATAGTTTAAGTTGTGTTGATACACACTATAATGCTCAATTCATAAGCATAAGCACTATAATCACTATATATTTCATATATTAGCTATGTATTGTTAATCAAATGATAAAAGTGAGACCTTAGGATAGTCTAAAGTTCTGTTGATGCAAAATATAATGATAGTTCATTTTGAAATAGTATAAACATTATTTTCACAAGATTTCAAACACAGTTACAATTGGACGTTGGTATCATCGATTGGATATTAATAATAATAGTCATATTAGGACGATTTTTTGTAGATAATAAATATAGCAATGTAAAAAAAAAAATGATGACGTGACTGTAATAACACTGAAAATTTTGTAAGCTAGTACGTAAATGAGAATTGGAATCAATTTATCCATACCTCCAGTAATTTGTTTTGCAAGGAAGTACTTAGTAATTTTCATATTACATTGACGATGAATTGAAATACATATGTACTCTTAACTCATGTTTGTCGTAGAATTTCTTACCTACATTCTGCACATGGAAACATGATTCAAATTCCTTAGCTAAACGTAGCTAAGTAAACCTCAAGGTACCTCGTAGGACCCCTTCGTTATCATACAAAACAAACTGTCAGCACATTACCAAGAAAATTATAATAATACAAACCTACGAACAACAAAAAGTTACATTTAGAACATAAGCAAATCAGAAGGTTGTATTCTTGTGTTATGATCATAAAATGACTTTCGTTAAAGAGATTAGCATCCATTTAGTCTGCAATAGCATTTACAACTAACATCATAGTGTCATCGTTATTAATTATCCTAGTTAAGAGATTTAACTATTTTATATGTTCCGCGTTAACAACTTCGATAATTATTGCTATTTTAAAATTTTTTAAATGTTTGGTATTTTACGGGATGTTGCATGTGGTATCAGAGCTCACGTTCGAACTCTAGGCTTGAAAAGGTCCAAAGAACACGCAACAAAAAATTATATTACAACAAAAAAATCATTAATACAAATTTAAACTATTCGTGTTATACAGAAATTGTTTTTAAGCTATAGGTATGGAAGGATCGACTAAACATATGGAGGACAGATTTCGACCCAACAATCAGAGCATGAGACAACATTATGAAGGAGAAGACCATGGCGAACTAAATGACAATTCATCAGAATTGTTATGTGCATTTTGAGAGTTAAAAGCAGAAATCAGATCTGTAAGACAAGACAATGAGAAAATTATGAAAGCACAAGAGGAACTTAACCAACTACTGTTTGATCAGTGCCCAACTGATGAACAAGATATAGGGGTTGAAAATACTTCCAATATTGAAGACTTACCTCATTGAGACAGGGGTAAGAAAATGAAAACTGATGATGCGAACAACATATCAACATCATCAGAAGCTGCCAATGAAAAACGCAAAAAGAAACGTAATTATTCAAGTGATAGCAACAAAGGGGATTAAAAACCCAAAAGAAAAAGTCACAAACAGTATGAACAGATTTCTGGGGAATTCAAGAATATCAAACCGCCAACCTTCAATGATGAAACTGAGAAAGGAGAGACAGTAGAAGCATGGTTGTCCGGCATGAAGAAGTACTTCCAAATTTATTATTATTCAGAATCATTGAAGGCAAAGATGGAAATATACAACTTGATTGGGAAGGCAGATATTTGGTGGAAGGATGTCAAAAGAGTGAAGGGCATTAAAGACAAGGATGTGAATTGGAGCACTTTTAAAAGGTACTTCAAGAAGAAATTCTTATCTGAACAATACTATGAAGAAAAATCCAAGGAGTTCTATGATTTAAAACTGGGAACTATGAACATGAAAGAGATGAACAGTAAATTTCTAAATTTGTTGAGGTATGTGCCATAGATCATGGAAGAGAAACCGAAGATTCAAAGATACCTGAGTTGTCTACCTTTCAACATCAAGGAGATAATAGAGTATGACAATCCAAAGACCTTAGAAGAGGCCATGATGAAAGTAACTTTATGTTATTGCACTAATCGGAAAAGAGAAGGGATATCTAACTGGAAAAATCATAAACCCAGCAACTTTGAGCTGAAAAAGAAAAATTTCAGGTTTAGTGCAAATTCTGGTTTCCAAAAGAAAAATTTTCAGAATCGAAATTTTCAAGGAAACAATCCCATAAATAATCAGCAGCAGAATTTTGCAGCTCCTAGAAATACTCCCAATGCTACCAGGACTAATTACCAAAAGGAACCTATCAAATGTTTTGAGTGTCAAGGTCCTCATTATGCTTTAGAATGCCCCAAGAGGAAGCAGACAACTAACAATATTCATTCCATACAAGCTGAACCTACTGTGGGAGATATGGCAAGGGAGATGCCCAAAATTAATGCAGCTCTAGACAACAGGAAAGCTAAGTATCAAGTCTCTATGGTAGAGATTGAAGGTATGCTACACAACTACCCTGTTACTATTTTGATTGATCCAGGTGCTAGCCTAAGTTATATATCACCAAATGTTGTAGAACATTTTAATTTGAAAACAAAAAAATTCAATAAATCCTGGTTAGTTAGACTAGCAACAGGAACAAAAAGAAAAGTATCTGATTTTATTGAAAGTTGTGTTTTATCTATGAATCAGTTAAAGACACAAACCAAGTTGAATGTTTTACCTTTAGGATCCTATGATATCTTAATTGGAATGGATGGGTTAGAAGCCCATCATGTCATTCTGAATTGTTATGAGAAAAGTTTTACTTGTTTAAATGATGAAGGACAAACAGTAGAAGTAAAAGGTATTCCAAGAAAGACATCACTTAGACAGATTCTAGATATGCAAGTAAAGAGAGCAGTTAGAAATGGATGTCAAATGTTTGCAGTGAATGTAGTGAATGAGGAGTTAATTACTAAAGAAAACAAACTGAAACTAGAATATATACCTGTCCTAAAAGATTTCCAAGATGTTTTTCCTGAGGAGATTCTAGGATTACCCCCTAAAATATATCTAGATTTTACCATCGAGTTAATACCAGAAGCGGTACCGAATTCTAAAGCTCCATATAGGATGAATATACTGGAATTAAATGAGTTGAAATCAAAGTTGAAGGAACTGATCGATAAAAACTATATAAGACCCAGCGTGTCTCCTTGGGGAGCACCTCTTATATTTGTTAAGAAGAAAGATGGCACTCTAAGGCTTTGTATAGATTATTGCCAACTGAATAAGATGGCAATCAAAAATTGATATCTGTTTCCCCGCATAGACGATCTATTTGATCAGCTGTGTGGAGAAACAATATTTTCAAAGATTGATTTGAGGTCAGGATATCAACAAGTTCATGTAAAGGATGAGGATATTTTTAAAACAGCCTTTAGAACTCGATATGGACATTATGAGTTCGTAGTCATGCCATTTGGGTTGACTAATGCCCTGGCTGTATTTATGTGTTTAATGAACAATTTTCTGCACAAATACTTGGATAAGTTTTCTATTGTGTTCATATATGACATTTTAGTGTATTCTAAAAGTACAGAAGAACATGACGAACATCTACGTATTATTTTACAAGTTCTCAGAGATCATCGGTTATATGCTAAGTTTAGTAAGTGTGACTTTCACAAGGATAAGATTCAATATTTAGGACATATAATTTCTAAAGAAGGAATCTTAGTTGACCCCAATAAGATAAAATCCATTAATGAATGGCCGGTCCCTAAATATGTGTCGGATGTATGATCATTTATGGGTATTACAGGATATTGTAGAAAATTCATAGAAGGTTTCTCAAAAATTGCAAACCCCATAACATCCTTACAGAAGAAGGGGAAGAAGTTTGTACGGGATTAGAAATGTTCAGACAGTTTTAAGAAGTTAAAGGAATTACTAACTACAGTGCCTATTCTGAGGATTGCAGATCCTAGTAAGGATTTTATAGTATGCACTAACGCATGTAATGATGGACTCGGTGGAGTCCTAAAACAAGAGGGACATGCTATTGCATATGATTCTAGAAAGATGAAAATACATGAGAAGAATTATTCTACCTATGATCTAGAATTATTAGCATTAATTCATGCTTTAAAAATGTGGCGTCACAATCTTATTGGAAAAAAATTTACCTTGTTAACAGATAACATGGGACTGAAGTATTTATTAGATCAGACAAACTTGAACGCTAGACAAGCTAGATGGATAATGTTTCTAAGTGAATATGATTTTGAAATTCAGCACATTAAAGGGAAAGAGAACAAGGTTGTCGATGCATTAAGTCGTAAAGCCAAGTAAAATTTTTATTTTATCCATCATTACATACTCAATAGATTTAGAAAATCAGATCTTTGGAGGGATTGGAATAAGTGAAGAATACAGAAAATTACAAGAAAAGACAACAGATAGAAATTTTGAAAATTCTACGGCAGATTACAGTTTAAAAGAAAATGTGTTGTTATTGTACAAAAACAGATTGTATGTACCCAACATACCAAAAGTAAATCTTGATTTTAGATAAGATGCACAAAAGTCATTATTCTAGTCATCTAGGTTATCAGAAAACCATCACTATGTTACAGAAAGAGTACTATTGGCCCAGAATGAAGGATGAAGTAGAATAATATATAGCTAAGTGTTTAGAGTGTCAAAAAGTGAAGGTTGAACATCAGCATCTGGCTGGACTGTTATATCCATTGCTTATACCTAGCTAGAAATGGGAGATCATAAGAATAGATTTTTTTACTGGACTTCCCAAAAATCAGAAGCAAAATGACTCCATTATGGTGGTAGTGGATAAAATTAGCAAGGCAACACATTTTATACCTATAAAGACTACTCATAAGGCTCTAGACATTGCAGAAATATTCATGAAACAGATTTTTCAATTACATGGGATACCAAAAGTGATAGTTTTCGACCGTGATTCTAAGTTTACTGGGAACTTTTGGAGATATTTGTTTAAAGGGTTGAATACTACCATAAACTTCAGCACAACATTTCATCCAAAAACGGATGGACAAATAGCAAGGGTAAATCAGGTATTGGAAGACATGCTAAGGATGTATGTTAAGGACCAGCCTTGTAAGTGGGAGGACTACTTGCATTTAGCATAATTTGCACATAAAATCCATTATCATGCATCATCTAGGCTTAGCCCTTCTGAAGTTCCTTATGGTAGGAAATGTGATACACCTGTTTCTTCGAATGACCTAGTAAATATAGTTATTTTAGGACTTGAATTGTTGCAGGAATTAGAACTAATTGTGAAACAAGTACAAAGAAACCTTAAAGCTGCCCAAGATAGGAAAAAGAGTCAAGCAGATGTTAGAAGGACTCATAAAGAGTTCCAGGTTGGTGAACATGTTTTTCCTAAAATAAGACTGAAAAAGAGTTCATTGAACTTGGGAAGCTGTGCCAAGTTGGCACCGAGGTATTGTGGTCCTTTCGAATTTTTGTCAAGGGTTGGACCCATGGCATACCAACTGGTTTTGCCACCAAATCTAAAGATACATAAGTTTTTCATCTATCATTTTTAAAGGAATATGTACATGATGCTACTCATGTTGTAAATTGGAATTATGTACATGTTGGACAAGATGATGATTTTTCAGGTGGAACCGGATTGTATCCTCGAAATGAGGGAAACTCTACTCCGGAATCGCACCATTAGGAAGGTAAAGGTGCAATGAAGTGTTGGGTCTAGGAAATGCCCCTTTTTGGCCATCCTCATCGCATCATTTTTCCCTGATTACATCCTATTTTGATAAGCTATAGCTATACCTTTTCACCAGATCAACCAATAATATTGACAGGTCTAATTTGTTATTGCTTTATTTGTTTTATGCCGAAGATTGTTAAGATTATGGATCCTAGTCCTTGGTTTATGCTAATCTATGCGATTTAATTTAGTCAAGGTCTAAAGAATAGGTGTATCAGCCAACTAGAATCAACTATTACTCTTCAAATCCCGATTCCTCATAACTCCAAGGGACAGTGCATTCCTCCACAAGAATCTGTAACAGGCCTCCACTGAAACAGAACCTAGCTGCAACAGACAGGTCACATTCCAGCTTGCCAAATATGTTGATCCATTGATTAATAGAGTAACAGCTCCTTCATGAGTAACAACCTTCTTTAATATGGCCGTAACAGTTAGTTATAACTCTGCAACATGAAGATCAGAGATCTTCATTGCTCCATGATTTTAGTGGATCGTGATCTGTAATTTCAATGTATAAATATGAGAAGGTTCTTGTACCCTGGGGTTGGACAATTACCAGTTTTCATAAGCTGTAACAGAGCACTGAGACTGTCAATTTCCATCATTAATATAAGAGCAGAGTTCTTCATTTCTGTGTCTTAATTTGTCGTGATTCTCAACGTCTTTGTTAGAAGGCTAGGGCCCGCCTTCTCACAGAGATAGCCAGGTTAAGTAGGTAAGTTAATTTAGCTTTCTTTCTGTTGTGTGGTGTGGAATCATTGTAGATGTTACTGTTAGCAGCAACAAAGGTTAGCTTCCCTTTTGGTAGTTCATGATTGCATCTTGAATAGTTGTAACATAGTGGTGTGACAGTCGACTATGTAGGATAGTTCAGTTTAATGCATGTGTGTTTGAATCAGCTATAACAACCAAGCTCAATTCCAATATCTTTCAGTTTTTTATGCTTTCTAGGATTTCCAGTCATTATCAGTTAGAGTTCAAACTTATGATTAGATTCTAGTTGTTGTTGTATCTTCAATTGGTTTACTAGAATAGGCAGATTATGATTGAGTAACAGTAACTACTAGATGGATCATTTTGGTAAAGATTGAATATTGTAGTTTGATAATTATAGGATTTAACTTCTTGCAAAAGTAATCTAGTTTATTTTCATTCTTAATTTTATAACTGCTGGGTTGATTTCTGTAGGAAGATAACTGCAATTGAATTCCTAGATGTATGGGTTAGATTAGTTTTATTTATGGAATGAGTTTGGCTGGACAGACTGATAGGATTATTATCTTCATTTAGTTAATCAACTGCTTGACATGTCTAGGCATAGATTGTGCTTATTTCCATTGAAATAAAAAGATCTCCTTGGGTTTGACAATTTATATTAAACATCCTATGTGTTAGTTTTAACTAACTAACATATAGGGTGAGCAATAGGAAGCACCTTAGCCCAGAAGAGGTAACTTGGGAGTTGGAGAGTAGTATGCGGGTAGCATACCCAACTCTGTTTCAAGAACACTCAGAGAGTGATTAAACAACATCGATGACGATGTTGAGACTTAATGAGGGGTGTATGTCACCTACCCAAATTCTGAGAATATTTATTTTAAATGTAAAATACTTTGTGTTAAATTATAATTATAAATTTTTGTAATTATGACCAAGTTTGGTCAAGGGTGATTGTAATTATTGATTATTATTATTTAATAAATTAAAATATGAGACAAACACCCATGGGAACTGTTAAATGAGTGTTCACTCGCCCACTAGAAGAAATGGAATCTGTTAGAAGGCATGGGACAGATGGCAGCATTTTCACTCCACCACTAGCTGTTGGTTATGGGACAACTACCCCTAAATTTGTGGCATTATCCCCTAGGTGGGTGGAAGAGAAATGATGCCTCATTAATTACTAGGTTAACCACTAAAAGGACTAGGAAGCCTAGATAAGGCAATTCAAATTGAGTAGGCAACTCCACAATATTTTTTGTGGAAATATTCCTCAAGTGTATCAGATGATCACTGAGATATTCGAATAGGGAGGCTATGGGAGAGTGCATTGTGAGTCTGCTAGTAATTCTAAGAAGGAAAACCAGAGGTGCTGGTGCAAGTTTCTTTGACTGCTGAGTCTTTATGACTAGAAAATCTTTATCTTACTACAAGTTGATGAACTAAGCTTCTACAGATGACTCTTCTTGCTAGTGGTTCAGTTAATAGATTTGCGGGTCCTAGGGAAAGTAATATGGTTGTATTTAGGAATAGGTTGGGTGGAACAGGTTCCTTGGGATGTTTGTTTCTCCTACAGTCAACCAGGTTCTACTGTTCTAACTTATTATTACAGTTAAATAATTTTCTGCATCGTAGAACTAATATTTATAGTTATACATAGGAAACTATTTTACTTACTGATCTAAAGATGATATGTTGTAAGGATGATTAAGTAAATTAGATGAATGATTAAAATATTTTCTGTATTTTTCCCATACTATTATATGTATAGTACTCTAGTACAAAAAAGTAAAATTAATGGAGATGAGTGATGGATAGAATTCCATTTGAATAAATAGATAAACACAGTAGTAATTCTTTTAAATTCTACCATTTCAATCATAAGTTTAAAACAGAGGAAATAGTACAACATAGTATAAACAGATGTATAGCATTCCTCTATTTCATAATAAAAGAAAAACACTTTTATTTTTGCACAGATCTATATTTTTCAATTCAATTCCATTTATTTTTGAATGGTAATAATATGCATTTCAATATTATAAATTCAATGTTTCCAAGCTTTTATATTCTATAAATATATAGCAGCTGCAATTATACTCTATACAGAGTGTTACTTACCAATGATAAGTAAACAATTATTATTTTTCATCGCTAATGATCACAGTTTGATTTAATATAGATTTCAATCATTGAATATAGATACTTTCACTATATAATCAAACTCTAAGATTTTACCTACTCTAGATTCTAAACATTTATTTAGTATACACTTCAATAAATTACATATCAAGCCATTCATGTCCAACACAGTAAAATATCTCTTAAGTTATAGGAGGCCTGTTTTTCCAAAACCTAAATGATATTATTTTTGACTTACTATCTATCATTTCATATTAAGAATATCAACAAGGCACTTAACATCACATAACATTACTTAACAGAAGGCATGATTTTGTTTTGTATTGTTATCTATCAAACCCTAACAAGAAGTTTACATAGTGACGAAACCTTTAGAGACACGAGTTAAGGCCCAGTTCTTGGGTTAAAATTCTCAGTACAATCAAGGTTGCCAATGAAACCTATAGGGTAGGGTTTCATTCATTGAAACAAAATCGAAACTTGTGGCATTATCCATTTCAAAACATACGAAAGATAAAATTTCATAACATCATTTCAAACTTGAATTGCAAAAATGATACGAAGTACATGGTCTATCTACCAACAGATATGCAACCATAACTCACGACTAGAGACAACGATTGTTACCAAATCTACAGTTTGTACAAACGATTTCTCACAACACTATTTACACCAAAACTATATTATTTCAATACAAACGAGCCATTGTTCCACTAAAACAAGTGAACCCTCGGCTCTATAAGTTTCGTGTTCAAAATTTTAAGTAAAAAATCGACACAGTTTACATTACAGACCTTTCAAGGTTCCAAATTTACATAGGGTCTTTCCCTTAACAACTGGCAACACTAAAACAAGTTCAAATAATTTTTTAACAACGCAGTAAGTCTTTTTACAGAGCCGAATAACAACTAAATACTAAGGGTTTATCCTCTTACAGTATAGTTCAAAACAAAACTTAAACATGGCCATTACTCTGAACAGGGTTGTATTTCCAACTCTCGTTACAACTGCATTCACCAACTAAACAATGTCAAATGCAGCTACAAGGTTTCAAGAACCACCAAGGCTTACCAAGGAGTAGTTGGATCATCCCCATAGAAATCCCTCAATGCAGTATCACCTACCAGTGACAGCTTAAAAAGGGCTAAAACAAGAAAAACGTAGGAAAAACTCAAAAGTACAGTATTATTACCACTGTCAATGAAAACCTACTTTGGCATCGAAGCTCCTAGACTTAGAAACCACACACCAACAAAAAAACGATGAAGCATGTTGGCAATTGCGGCAAATACAATTTCAAACTCAGAAGACCATTTCATGAATTGGAGAATCGAACTCCAGTTCGTATTACATTCAACAAACTAACAGAAGAACCTCCCCACAAATACAATGGTTTTAACATGGCTCTATTGCACAAGATTATAAGCCTGTAATATATAAACTTCCTCTCACAGGTCTAAGGTTTGAAACCGAGAAAGGAGTCCTCCTAACAATAAACTCCAAAACCCTACATTACAACGATATTGTCGACTCTTCAAACCTTACCACTAAACACAAAGTGAATGCTAGGAAGCAATTCTTTGTTACTTACCAACGCAAGACTAGGGTTTCTTTCTCGGCCCTAGATCTTATAAAGATCAACGGTAGACTAGCTTCCAATCGGGCATGCTTAGATTCGAGAGATCATTGCAATCAATACCACATTGATTGTTGCATCTACCAACTTGCCAATTCAGCAGATCGAGGGATAGAGTCAGCCACAGCTCAGCATCGTATGGTTCTCATTGTAAACTCTATCATGTGAAGACCATCCAACTAAGATTCCATCTCACTTAGCAGGCAGGGAACGTAAATGTTAGGACCTGTCATCCCCAGTTTGAAAGCATGCCAAGTACCGAGCTTTAATACCCTGTCAAAATCGTAATCATTGCATTGTTAGATTCATAGTTTACATTTTATATAGTTCCTAAGGTTTGTATCAGGCATCGTGATAATAATATCGCATGCTAATGTATGTGCGTGAATGCATAGTCACTATAGAATGTTTATATTTCATTTCTATAGCTTATGTATAGTCATATAGGGTAAAGTTTATATATTTCATATATTAACCATGTATTGCCAAGCCAATTGGTAAAAGTGAGACTATAAGTGTGACGTCCCTCCCCAATAATGAAAAGACATTATGTTCGACTTTTAAATATATATATATATTTATATATGTATATTATTTTATTATGTTGAGATTATTTCAATAAGGAAACCAGATGAGAAATCGGCTGATTAAAGTCCTAAAAGGACTATTGTAAGAAAACAATTTTTATTATTTTAATATAAGGATGAGCAGGAAACAGCCAAGTTAAATGAGGAGATCATGCATGAAGGAGTGGGGGACAAGTTAGAGTTAGCCTCTGGGAAACCAGAACAAGTGTCAGAAGTGTATTAAGACACTAGACACACCCTGAAAATCAGGGATTTGATTAGAGGCGAAAATTCCATGAGGAATTGGCTGCTAATGGTAAGACCTAGGCAAACTATAAAGGAAAGGCATATGTGAGGAGGCAGGACGCTGCTGAGTATGTCGGAGAGAATTACACTTGCTGTGTGAGCACTCTGTGTTAGGCAAGGGATTTAGGAAAACGCGACTGAGTTTTGAGGCTAACTGTCCACACCTTTCATGCATGTATCTGGCTCGGGGGTGATTACGGACAGACTTGGAGTTTGTATCTAATCTATGGTTGGGAGGAACGTGGTTGTTCCGTCTACATTCGGTTTACAAGTTTCAGGTTTTCTTTAGAATACAGATTTTTCAGTATTTCCTATTGTTTCATTTCTGCCAAATAGGTTAAATAGTTTTGATCATTTAGTTTGTTACTTATGAATTCTTATATTGTATAACAAATAGGAGATGTTAATTCTATTACGAACACTCTGAATATGAGCTTACATTTCAAGTCTGAATTCTCTGAGTGATTATAAATTGGAATTTCTATAGAACTATTTGTAAAGATTTATAGTTGAGGATTAATGATAAATTGTATAGTTTTATTTCCTCTATATCGATCTGCATATTCGAAAAAGTAAACTCTCGCATTTAGTGAAAATTATCGAAACTGTATTCGTTTTAGTTACACTACTGAATCTCGTTTTCATTAAGTAGAAAACTGGAAATGATCTTATTAGAAAATTAGTCGTTATATTATTATTAAAGTCAGTGCAGGATATGAAACAGGACTCTATGATTCCTATTCGGCATTCATCAAAGAAAGAAAAACACCGACTGTGTACATTAGGTACATTCATAAACAGCAGATTTAGATTTCCATGGGTGAAATCCCTCACGAAAAAGCATGTAGGGCATGTTGCAGGCATCTAAACGTCAGTATAATGCTTAACCCATACTTAGACAAGAAGAAAAAACACGATTTCACCCACCGCGCAGACCCTAAAATTTAGAGCTAAGATCTTCGGTTAGTTCCATCGAATCTTATATTTTATATAAGAAGTATTGATACGAAGCATTTAAATTGGAATTTAATTGTAAAAGTGATTAGGGTTCCTTTCAACTAAAAGGATATTTGAGACCCCGTGGGCTTGTGTAGATAATCTAACGATTTCAACCATATATAAACAGAACATTAAATTTTACTGTCAGTAAACGTTTGATTCTTACCTGAGCCAGGATCTACTGTTATTTTTCATTGAACATTACAACTTACATACGCAATTAGAAATAGAGGGTTTCAGCGGTGAGTTTTAACAGTATAGGCACTCAGGGCTTCTTTCAAACAAAAAAAAAAATTAAACTGAGATTTCGTCGGCGTATGTGAATCTCAGTTATTTTTCATAAAATCTTAGTTCTCATATGCGAATCATAGATACAAAGGATGACAGCGGAGAGCTCCAGACACTTTAAATAATTAGGGTTTTTATTTAGAATGAAATAAATAACCTCACGACTGTAACCAGCAACAGACGAAATATTAAACATTATTTCTGGGACTTTGACCCATCGTATTCATATTTTCCATTCCTTTTACATTTCGAGTACAGGTTTAATAGTAAACTCACACAATAAAAGAAGATCCCTCTCAAAGGAGTCGTATAGCGTATAGCAGATTAAATTCTGAGTTTTATATAAGTCTACCTTAACATCTAGCAGCCGAGAGAACAAGTGCAAAAATGCAAAGTATGCTTATCATAGAACCAACAGCATTTAAGCTCTACGATATTCCTAGCTCGGATTTCCAGCAAAAGGGAATACGATTACAAACATTCAACATTACAGGCAGAAGGCATGTGCTGTAATCTTGGCTTTTAAGACCAAAATCTAGACATGTTCTTCCACTTTGAACATTGGCGAGTACCAGTCGTAGGGTTTAAGCGAGAACTTTTCAAACAAACAAAAAAATCTATGCAGAGATATTACAGTAAAACCTTGACATGGAGATTCGACATCCTTCTTCAAAATTTATATACTGTTATAAAGATTCAATTAACCTCGACAGGGGTTTATTGCGAAAGAAATTCTTCCACACAATACTGGAGTCAGTATGGCGCAATGCCTGCTTACCATGTGAAGTAGCCCAAATCGCCAGCAGCTGGATGTTTTAAAAAAAAAACCTGCCACTCACACAACCGAGACTTTAGTCATCAGGAAAAGAATATCTTGTATGAAAATTTTAAAATACATCTGCATTTTTTTTTTTTACCTCTGAGATCACGGCTCCTCCTTATTATCCATGAGAGTGACCATCCAACTCTCAACGAGGGTTTCGTCTGTTTAAAGAACTATCAAGCCAAAAATATGGTATATTTTCTACCCTGTGAACCTTTCCTTTTACCAGCGCAGTTGCATGAGTCCGTGACAATGGTGTTTCTATTCATTCTGGAGAGGCATATTTTTTTACCATGTCGAATGGAGACCTGAGAAATCTTTGTCTCAACAGTTATGTCTGCTTGATCGAACTGGAATCGAGGCCAGTTAATGCGGGTACTGTCACCACATTTAAAATGATTTAATATGAAGCACATGGTTTGGTACCATGCCGAGTTGTTGGCACCCATCGGAGATCCCATCTGGTACTTTAACCCCATCATTTTAATGGACGACTTAAGTGTTCCAGGTACCACTGCTGGAAATGTCAAATCCCAATGTAGGGCTTTGGACTGTAGTATAGTTAAAAGTTCTCAACCATAGTCCCGAACTAAGGTATTGAAGGGCGACCTTACCACCGGTAACTTAGACTAGTTATCACCTCGTGAACAACCATTAGTACATCATCACCATTTTCGATCTACCTTTGAAGGATCAAACCCACCTAGAGCTTGCATAATGTCTCTCATCGTCAGGATATATTATTCCTTTCACGACCATTTTTATTTTAGTTATGATGGTCTAGCCATGTCTTATATCCCAATGAACGTATGCCAACCTTCATAGCATAAGTAATAGATGTAATTGTATTATGAAATCAAGTGAACACAACTTTCCTTGTTATAACTCGTCAAAGAACCTTGTGTCCTACAACAACTTTAAGGGAAACTTTTAAATCAAAATTGTATGCTTGATCTCATAACCTGCACCTACATTATGAAGTGTACAAAGAACTGAAGGCCCACATCTTGTTATGAGTAAACATGCTCATGGAGTCGCTTTTATTTTTAACTCATCTCTGCGTCAATGAAGAAAATCCGATGGTATAGGCGTACCTATAAATCAAGTATGGAGGGTGTTAGCTTTAGCTAAGTAAGCGGAATGTAACCATTAATACTCCTTATCCAGTAGGAAGAATTACAAGAGACAGAAGTTAGTTTAGTTTAGCATGTGTTCACATAGATCAGAATAGTGTGTAATCCCAGTAAGGAGAAAGAAGCATGTAACCATTAATACTTTAGTTTAGTTTAGTATGCGAATGTAATAGTCATGATCCGAATGATGTGTAATCCCAGTAAGGAGAAAGAAGAACAAATTTTTTTTTTTTATGGAGATTTTACATTTATTTTATGGAGATTTTACAATAAGTATAGTTTAAGTTGTGTTGATATACACTATAATGCTAAGTTCATAAGCATAAGCACTATAATCACTATATATTTCATATATTAGCTATGTATTGTTAATCAAATGATAAATGTGAGACTTTACGATAGTCTCAAGTTTCGTTGTTGCAAAATATAATGATAGTTCATTTTGAAATAGTATAAACATTATTTTCACAAGATTTCAAATAGAGTTACATTTGGATGTTGGTATCATCATTTTGATATTAATTATAATAATCATATTAGGATGATTTTTCGTAGATAATAAATATAGCAATGTAAAAACAAAAATGATGACGTGATTGTAATAACACCGAAATTTTTTTAAGCCAGTACATAAACGAGAATTGGAATCAATTTATTCATACCTCCAATAATTTGTTTTGCAAGGAAGTACTTAGTAATTTTCATATTACATTGACGATGAATTGAAAGACACATGTACTCTTAACTCATGTTTGTCATAGAATTTCTTACCTGCATTCTGCACATTGAAATAGGATTCAAATGCCTTAGCTAAACGTAGCTAAGTAAACCCCAGGGTACCTCATAGGACCCCTTTGTCATCATACAAAACAAACTGTCAACACATTACCAAGAAATTTATAATAATAATACAAACCTACGTACAACAGAAAGTTACATTTAGAACTTAAGCAAATTGGAATATTGTATTCTTGTGTTATGATCATAAAATGCCTTTCGTTAAAGAGATTGGCATCCATTTAGTCTGTAATAGCATTTACAACTAAAATCATATTTTATTTTGAGAAATTTGACGTGTTAGATTGTTATTAATTATCCTAGTTAAGAGATTTAACTATTTTATATGTTTTGCATTAACAACTTCGATAATTATTGTTATTTTAAATTTTTTTTTATTTTATGGGATATTACAGTTTTCAACCACTAGACACACAAGTAGTTTCATCTCAACATATGGAAAAAGTCCTTCGAAAAGGATCATCAACGTACATAATCCAATGCCATCAATTGGAATGAAAAGAGGAGGAACCAAATGAGTTCAAAAAATAAATCCAGAAATTACTCTAGAAACATGAACACATATTTCAAGACTTACCCATGCAGCTACCACCACAAAGGAGTATAGAACACATAATTGAGATTAAACATGGATATAATCCTATCAATGCTAAACGATATAGGTATCCTCACCACCACAAAACGGAAATAGAAAGGCTAGTTCAAGACCTGTTGAATTGTGGTGTCATCACCAAGAGTAGAATCTCTTATGCAGCTCCACACGTGTTAGTATGGAAGAAGGATGGATCGCTTTGATTATGTATAGATTATAGAGGACTAAACAAAATAACGATTAAGAACAAGTTTCCAATCCCTTTCATCGACGATATGTAGGGTGAACTTCATGACGCAAAATATTTTTCAAAACTTGATTTAAGGTCAGGATACCATAAAATCAGGGTCATATTAGAAGATATCGCAAAGACTGCCTTCCAAACTCATGAAGGACATTATGAACTCAAGGTAATTCCTTTTGGGTTAACTAATGCCCCTGCCACATTCCAAGCAACTATGAATGAAATATTTCATCCATACCTAAGGAAATTTGTGTTATTATTCTTCGATGACATCCTTATATATAGCAAGACGTGGAAGGAACATTTGACGCATCTCGAAAAAATTCTATCTCTTTTGAAGGAAAACAAATTCTATGCAAAAAATTCAAAATGCACATTTGGGAAGCAAGAAGTAGAGTATCTTGGTCATATAATATCAAAGGAAGGAGTCAAGGTGGAACCAAGGAAGATCCAAGCAATGAAGGAGTGGCTCCAACAAAAGAATGTTTCAAAATTGCAAGGATTTTTGGGATTAGCAGGTTACTATCGAAGGTTCATCAAGGACTATGCACACGTCACTGCTCTGCTAACGAATATCCTAAAAAGAATCTCTTTTCAACGGGATTATGAAGCAAGAAAATGCTTTGAAACATTGAAACAAATTATGTCTTCAAGTCTCGCGTTGGAAACACCTGATTTTTCAAAACTATTTGTAATTGAATGTGATGCTTCAGGGTTTGCGATAGAAGCTATGCTAATGCAAGAAGGTCATCCAATTGCTTTTGAAAGTAGGAAGTTGAACAAAATAGAATACCTACAAGGAAATTCTTTCCATCATGCATGCATTAACTAAATGGCGACAATACCTTTTTGGAATCAAATTGCTCACCCAAACAGATCATAATAGTCTGCAACACTTGTTACAACAGAAGACATTAACAACCGAACAACAAAAGTTGATCGAGAAAATATCTACCTTCGATATGGAGATCTTACATAAAAAGGGGAAGGATAACGCAGTAGCTGATGCACTCTCAAGGAAAGATGAAGAGGTACAATTCTACACCATATCAATGGTGATCCCATAATTTTTGGACGAAATTTGCAAGGAATATGCCAAGAATTCAGAAGTTTGCTCTATAATTAATGACATAAATCAGTATCTGAAGTTTGAATGGAAGAATGACCTCTTATGGTACAAAGGACTTATTTACTTAAGTTCCAACTCTAGTTTTAAGACCAAGGTGCTTAAAGAGTCACATGACTGCCCAGCCGATGGTCATGTTGGTTTTTTTAAAACCTACTATAATTGAAGGAAGCCATTCTTTTGGAAGGGTATGAATACCGACATTCACAAGTATGTTGCAGATTGTGACATTTTCCAGAGGAATAAAACTGAGAATATCTCAAGTCAGGGGTTACTCCATCTGTTACATATCCCAAATCATAAATGGGAGGAAATTTCAATGGATTTCATTGAAGGTCTACCCATATCAGATGGAAAAGACAAAATACTAGTTATGGTAGACATGCTAACCAAATATGCACATTTTGTTGGAGTGAAGAAAACTGGTTCGGAAAAATAAATAGCCGAAGCTTTCTGTAAAAATGTCTACAAGTTACATGGTTTTCCCAAGATTATTGTAAGTGATAGGGATGCTAAGTTTAAAGGGAACTTTTGGAGAGAGTTTTACAAGCAAGTTGGGATGTCACTTAACCGGATTTCAGCTTATCATCCCCAAACAGATGGATAGATAGAAGTCGTCAATAAATGCTTAGAAACATACCTCTGTTGCTTTGTAACTGATAAGCAAAATAAATAGTTCCAATGGCTACATCTTGCGGAATGGTGGTATAATTCTACTTATCATACATCTGCAAGAACGACACCATTTCAATCCCTATATGGATATGAACCCCCAAAATGGAAGGATTTCATTACCAACCAAGCAAGGGTCGCATGAGTAAATGACCATTTAGAAGAAAACCAAAAGGTTGTCGAATTACTTAAAGAGAATATGAATACTGCCAGAAATAGAATGTGACAACAAGAAGATCAACACAGAAAATAACAAGAATTTGAAGTTGGAGATTGGGTATTTGTAAGACTACAACCCTATAAGCAATTATGACTTAAACATGGTGGAAAGAATAAATTGGCTCCATGATTTTATGTCCCATATCAAATCAATAAGAAGATTAGTCATGTGGCATATGCATTGGAATTGCCCACTACAAGTCGCATCCACAATGTTTTTCATGTTTCATGCTTGAAAAAGATGATAGGTCAACACGAGAGGGCACAAACAATACTTCCCTTGTTAGATGAAGAAGGAAGAACCATATTCGAGCCCGAATCTATCATTGCTACTAGAGAGAAGAGATTAAGAATGCAAGTCATTAAAGAGTACCTCATAACATGGAAAAATCTTCTCGAAGAAGACACAACATGAGAATCATAACAATTTCGACAGCTACATCCCTCAATACAATTGCTTTGAGGACAAAGCTCCTTAAAAGGGAGTGGCAATGCTACAAATATTAAATCATGTATTAAATAAAACAATAAAAATTATTAATTATTTACTTGAAGGGACGTAACCCTTCCTTAAGCATGCTCAAGCCGTATAAAAGGCGAGCTCTCTTGTAATATTTTCATCATCTATTCAATAATATTTTATCTTTATTCAAATATGAATTTCGTGTCCTAGGTTTTTTGTTGCAGATACATGCCAATTTCATAGCGGATTGTTAATTGGAAATGCATAAGAATGGCCATATCCAAGCATCAAAAGTTTGGGAAAGAATGTGGTGGTAATTCGATATACCATTTAGTGGTCATGCTTGTGAGGGTTCTTTGAAAGAGCCTCATATGAATAGAATCATCTATTAACAAGTTCGAGGAACACCACAAATGTCATTACATGGTTTTAGGAATCCTCACCGGGTTTTCCATCAAACTTGGGTATGTTTGATGGCATTTTCACAGGAATGGGTGGCCAATTCACGCCATGTTGAATGGGATCATTGGTCAAATGTGATAGGTTCGGTAGATCTAATGTAGCAAGAAATAGTCATTGTCAGTTTGGTTGTAGGTACTTGTAATATTAGTACCGAATTTGAGTACCGGTAGGACCATAGATTGATTGATTATAAGTTCCTCCCATAGAGGGTTGGCCATATGGTGAGGTTCCTCCCATGTTAGGAGGTGGAACCAATGGGGGTTGTCTTTCCAAATGAGGGGGTCCACGAGAATGGATTGGTTTTTCAGATGGTTGGGGTGGAGCTGGCATAGGTGGTGGGTGAGGGGTTGGGCAGTTGGATGGGGTTCCAACTAGTGGAAATTTATGTTGACCCCATGGGGTCTTTTTTTTTTACACAGTAAGGTACTCCAAGATAAAGGTTTCCTAGAGCGATTTGATATATGTGAGTCATGGCCATATTATGATTACCCAGATATGTATAACCCAATGTGGGTTGGGCCCATACGGATGGTCACCATGAGTGATGTCCCCACGAAGGTTCCCCCATGGATGGAGGAGGACCTCCAATCATATTATAAGTCATAAATGAAGGTTTTCCTCCGCTTACATTTTTTCAACTAACTAGAGGTTCCCCCCCAATTAGATTTTGACTACCAACAGAAGTTTTCCCCATAATTATATTTTGACCACTAACCATAGTTTTCCTTGTGGCCATACTTTGACCACTAACTAGAGGGTGACCTCAGATTATACTTTTTCTTGAGGGTTATGTTCTAGTCACGAAGTTAACAGTGGATGAAGGTTCTCCCTAGTCATTGAGGTCAACAGAGGTCTAGAACTGACCAAATGATTTTGATGTGAAACATGTGGAAAATATGGTTGTCTTGGTTTGTAGGAGGTCATGCTCGGCACAGACATTCCTGGTGAAGAAAGACTAAAATAATACATAGGAGAATGGTGTTCGGGATTCACTACTTCCAAAGTGGACTGCAAAGGGAAACTATGACGCCTTACATGTTCTCCAAGTATCCGTAAGCAAGATATTGTATCTTGAAGTGGTCCGAAGAAATATTCGTTCAAGACAAATATGGCAGGAAAAATATGTGGAGGTGTCTCCACAGTCGACGATGAACCAAAATCGGAAATAACTTACCCTAAGGATGTTCCCAAATATGAAATGGTTGGACCCAAAGAAGTCGCTATCGGGTCATCTAGAGGTCGAGTGAGTATCCAATCGACAGATCAAGGGTGTCCTTCAAGTGAATGGTGAAAATATGTGTCATGCAAAGAAGTTTGTTCTACCACCAATGGTCCCATAGGATTGGTGATAGAAGGATTTGCAGGAAGATAAAAATTCCCCCCTACTTCAATAACCAAAATTCCTTCTTCATGTGAACCATTTGTATTGGGTTGGTCCATATATGCCCCCTATGCTTCCTTCCTCGAAGAGAGGATATTCAGGTGGCAAGTTTTGTATTCTACGGGATCTCCTTAAAGGTTGCTCAGCCAGAATGAAAGATGAAAGTATCCCCCTCAAAGTATTCTAAATAAAATCACACTTCACGTCCTACTCAAGCTAAATCCGCAAGAAAAATGATGTGACAGGTGGGATGAAAAGATGGATCCTCACAGAATTGTCAAGGCCTTGCAACTCACGATATACCGTAGGTTCTAACATTAATAATCAGCCCAATATTTCATAGCACTAACCAGGGAGGATTAGGACTGTACCCCTGATCGTATTACTCGATGACCTGATAGTACATGCGTAGTAGTTCCCCGAGTGTTTTTCTTAGTGTATTGCAATGTCAATATGACCAATGATTGACTAAGATGGTTTTATGATCCTAGTGGGGTCTCTTGCAATACACAAGGTACGTGGGAGCTCCAATTCATAGTAGTGATGTCTAATGCACAAACGTTCAATAGGATCCTTCCTATATACCATCGAGTACATGAAGTACCTTTCTATATACCATAGGTACATGAAAGGTCATTCGATATACCAAGTGGTATGTGGAATAACTGCAATCCCCCATAATGTCGTGCAAGCAAAGAACAACAGATCCTATGCTTAAATACGTCGGAACAAGTCTCGAACCTATCACTCAAGTTCTTATAGGTTTTGAATTTGACTAGCATTTGATTTTATCTTGTATGGTTAAGTGGACTCGTGAAGTGTAGAATCGAACCAATATGTATGAATAGGTTAAATGAGGTGCAAGTCTCTTATTTTTTCATGAAAAATATCTAAGGAAAGGAGAGAGATATTTCTTCTCTTGTTGAGACAATTAAAATCTACCCTGAAACATAATACTATACTTTAAATTTTCTTCTTAAGCAAAACCAAAAGACATAAGCGAGTAAAACTCTTTAAATCAAATCCAACGACACCAAAAATAATACCAAAGAAAAAAAATCATTTTGTTTTTTCAAAAGCGACTTGATGATGCAAATCGAAAATAAAAGATTAATGGATTCTTTTAATTTGCAAAACACTTCAATTTCAAACAAAGACGCAAGGAGTTAAAATGATGATTTTGAAGATCTTTTGAACATGCACTAATTGTCAAAAACACTTGAAAATGTAACCTTTATGATCAATCCAAGAATTCTTCTCTTTTTCAAAGACTTTTTAAAGATAAAAAGCGAAAAGATGTGAAAAATTTATAGATCTTTCAAGTTTTTCAAACAATTATTCAAGACCCAAAAGATATATCTTCTCAAGAAATCAAAGCAATATACTTCAAAAATGAAGAGAAACGAAAACTCAATTATTTTTAACAATATGTTGAGTCATATTCAAATATGACTTTGCTCACTTTGAGAGAGTTCCACAAATTATGGAAATAACAATCACTCACCCAAGAAACCAATCTCAAAGGATACAACAATCCAAACCAAACTCACACTTTCATAGTTTTCAAGACTTAAAATAGAGAAAACTAGAGGCTTCTATGGGTCCACAAGACAAGTCACACATGCAAGGGATGAAACCCAAGACAAAGAAAGTAATCGCTTGACTCATAAGGAATCAACAAGAAACTAAGGAAAGCTTTAAATCTCATAAAAAATTGTGAGGAGAAGAAGTAAATGGAAGCTCTGAACTCAGATTGACATGAACATGGGACAAACCTTAGATGAAACACCTCATCCAATTTCCAAACATGGATTTTTATTAATGATCGAGGAATAGACAATGTATTTGCAATCATTTGGGTCATGTTGCAAGATTTGAGGTCTTTTGAGAATGAATGTTATTTTTCAAATGGTGCAGTTTTAATGAAAACCACTTTTCTAAAAAAAGAGTACACAGGAAAAGACACAAAAAAGTGCATTTATTGACATATTGACATTTGTTTCATATTTAGAAGTGCATTTCCGATTTTGTGTATAGTCTCAATTCTATTGTCATTGTTACACTCACAATATTCTCTAACTTTCCTCAAAGAAGATTTCATTGTGCGATCCATCTTTATCATGTACGAACTACAATGTGTTAGTACAACATAAGCATCTAGAATGAATTATGCATCTCTTTTTGCTTGCCACAATTCAAGCACTTGTCTCGAAATTGCATTTATCCAAATGTCACATGGATTACCTTTTAGCAACAAAACATGGTGTACGAGGCATGAACGTAAAAGAGCAATATTTTTTTCTTTGGATAATTGGAGTTCCTTTAAAAATGTTTCAAAGGAGGTGTTTGTAGGGTAATTCCTATGTTGCAGAAGACACCAATTTATTTTTTATTTTTTGTGTGGAGAAGCTCTCTAAGCTCTAGAACTCAGTATGAGGGAAATCTTGTGAGTCTAGTGTTTTGAGTAACAAAATAATACAAAGTAAAGAAAAAAGAATAATACAAAGTAAAAAGTAATAAATATTAGGTGGGCCATAAACAAAAAAGAATAATACAAAGTAAAATGTAAATATGAGGGAGATCTTGTAGTAGTGTTTGTCAAGTAACAAAATAATACAAAGTAAAATGTAATAAATATTATGTGGGCCATAAACAAAAAAGAATTATACAAATTAAAAAGTAAATATGAGCTATAGTAATTTCTTCTTACTAGCAGTCCTTGAATAGCTCATTGAGTGCAATACTTGATCCCTCTCGCGCTTGATAGAGCCTCGGATTTTGATCTAGGCTGGTTTATCATCAATTGTTTTTCATTGTCAAATGGATACAAAATCATAGTTTTATCAATTGGAGGGAAATTAAAACTGAATCTACAACTAGAATTGCAATATTTTTTCAAATTTGTTTTTTGGTAATGAGTTTGGATCTTCAAAATATCTTTAGA
Source organism: Larix kaempferi (assembly GCA_027924585.1). Classification (NCBI taxonomy): domain Eukaryota; kingdom Viridiplantae; phylum Streptophyta; class Pinopsida; order Pinales; family Pinaceae; genus Larix; species Larix kaempferi. The sequence goes on from BSBM01000403.1 coordinate 5,994,513, forward strand.
CACTAGTGTTGAGTCACAAGATATGTACTTTTCAATGAATGATGTGGTATCACTTTCATAGTTTTATGAGTTTGGATCTTCAAAATATCTTTAGACACTAGTGTTGAGTCACAAGATATGTACTTTTCAATGAATGATGTGGTATCACTTTCATAGTTTTATCCATAGATGGGTGGATTTTGTAGCCAAAGTAATCCATGGTCATGTTCGTTTCCTCTACTTTGAAATTCAATGATAAATCTAAGTAGTGTTTTATTTCTCCAAACAACACACTATTTTTTGAAACTAGTGTGCGCATTGTTGTAATTATATGTCTATAGTACCCGCTGCAAATGACAGGATGGTTTATAATAAATGAATCAATGGGTTTCTCAAGGAAACTATTGTTATGGCTAGATGCAAGGTCGTTGTTTTTTTTGCAATGCATTAGTCAATGTCCTCCAAAGATGTTCTGCATTATTAAAGGTGTGAAAAATGTTTGTGGACCAAGTTGTGGTATTAGTGGAAATAAATTATTTCTTATTTTTTCCATTTAATTATTCTCTATAAATAAAAATCCATGCAGAATTTGAGACTTGGTTTATTAGTATTTGAATTGTTTTAAAAAATATGTTGGTATTATCTATTGAAAATTCTTCAAATGCATGTAGCAGTTCACATTGATCTATTTGTTGATGCGATAAATTATTAACAATATCGTTGGGTCGATTAGAACCTTAAAACACAGAGATAAAGTTTAGTTCTTCAAAAAACTTGTCTTGTAAAATACCCAAGGACCTAAAACCTTCAGAAGGAGCAATTTTTGTATGATATGTTTATCAAGGTCATCTATCAAATCGGCTTATCAATAACCGTGTACCAATGTTTAACATATTGGTTTTGGATCTTCCTCGTTCTCATTTTAGTCAAGGGATTTCAAGTACAAATGTTCATTTTTGTCGTATTCCTGAAAATCTTCAAAAAAATTTCCCATTCACTGTTGAGGACAGTGCCTTTGGATTTGTACAAGGGAGTGTTGCACAAGTATTTCAAATAAATCATTACATGTTTGGCGAAATGTTGTTGTATACGAAGGAATTTTTGTATTCGATTTTTCATTTTATCATCATAGCAATTGTCGTCATGTCAGATAGACGTCTTGGCAAGGCTAATTGCACAATGTTCAAATTGGTAGGGGAATTTATTATTGTGTCTATAAGACCAATATGTGCAAAGTTCATTCTTGGTGTAACCAGTCTTTGCTCTAGAGGTTTAAAAAATGACACGGATGGCAACTTTTTCTTTCTTCGTATTTGTAAAGGAATTGAAAAGGAAGCAGTATTTCCAAATCTGTTCAAAACCTTTTTTTAAGGGTGTGCATCATCTTCTAAGCACAAGAATCTCAACATAAAAAAATTGTCAATAGCACACATGTTTTCTTGAATTAATTCCAAATATTTTTCAATTTCATTAATCACTTTTGAATGGTTTCTTTGTTGTTGATGTACAATTGGGCCGTAGTTTCTTATGTCATGTTTCAGATGCCGAATTATTCAAAACTTCTTGCTTGGAAGAATGGAAGAATGGGTTGAAGCCATTAAATTATTTATTTTATGGAAAAGTAGAGATTGTGTATGTTCTTTGATGGTGTTGGTTGGTTTGTTTATTGCAAGCGAGATATTTCTCTTTTTGAGATTTTGGGCAATGATGGGATGACTTGATTGACCCAAGATTTGAATTATAGTATTTCTTTTACCATCACTTAAGAGTCTCTGATTTCAAATTGTATTGATAGGAATTTCTGTATTGGAGAAACTAGAGAAATACAAATATGAAGAACAAATTAGAGGAGAAACATTTTGGTCCTCTACCAAAATAAGTAGTTGAAACTAACTATGTACAGGACCCATATTTGAGTACATTAGATAAATGACATTTGAACAAGTATTTGAGGAATGGAACTTCAGATAAATGGTCTATGTCTTACAAGTCCAAATGCATATGCTAACATAGAAATTTGTGTATAACAATTGGATTACAAAATCAATTGCTTCTATGTTTCCTTTACTATAAAGCATTGAGCATTTAATAATATAGCCTTTCCAATTTGCAATTGAGCACTCATTTTCAACAATGCTTCTAGGAAGATATTTGTTCCAAGTTCTTGAAGCCCCAGAGTCATTTGCAAAGTACCGATTTAAGAAATTTTGAGCAATTTTTTTCCATAGAAAGATATTTTTTCAAAGTTCTTGAAGCCCCGGAGTCATTTGCAAAGTACCAATTGAAGAAATTTTGTGCAATTTTTTTTCCAAGGGAAGGAACATTGAACAATGGTGCAAATGTGCAAATGGATTCAAACAATGAATAATGAAAACCACCATGAATGCAAGTATACAAGCAAAAGCATTGCTTTGAAAGTGTGTGTTGAAGTGATGGCATGCCTATATCAATGGTTGATGGGCTATTTGGACATATGCATGAAGCAATTTTTTTTCTTGGATGTTGCATGTTGTTAGTTGAGCGATAGGAAAATAGAGTCTCAAAGTGTCCAAATGATGAATTCAGATCATGAAATAGTAAATTGTATTGATACTCTTCTTTTTTAGAGCTCAAGTGAAGGTATTTGTTTTTCTCTACAATGACCAATTTTTTTTGGGTAAGCTACTACCCATGAATTTTTGAGATGGTCACCTATTACAAGGGTTTCCTTAACACTACACCCATTCACGTATATTCTACCCCTCGTGGGTTCAAAAATGACCAAATTGAAACTAGAACAGATAACCATTTTGAGAACCATTTCACACAAAAAAAAATGTCACCCAGTAAACGAGTTCTAGGAGATGCATTTGAGCAAGAAACATTAGTGCATACTCTTTTCAAATATGTTTAAGTATCATTTACATGGTGTAATATGTAGAGAAATTTATGACTCAATTCTATTCTCATTGACATAATAGCATGTGGATTTCCATGGTTTAAGCAATTTCAAAAGTGGTTAACTCTTCCTTCTCTTATTTCAATAGAAGTGTATAAAAAATGTAGAAATGTAGCGAATGAATCAAACAAACAATCTCCTTCATAGTAGTGAAAATGTTGTATATAGAGTAAGTGCAAAGATTATCTAGTGCATAGTTGATTCATTGAAAATTTTTCTTTATTGATTGCAAATACATTTTGCACAGTTGGGCACGTCAACTAACCATATAACTTTGTTTCCTATGTTGTTGTGTTGTTGTTGACATATTTCAAAATAGGCAAGAAAACACTAGGGAAATTACAGTTATAAGGAAGCAATTTTTGGCAAAAGTGTAAACTAAAGTAACTATGCGTGCTAGTGATCCATTTCTAACAACTAGTCCAGTGAATGAACTTGCAACAAGAAAAACCCATTAACGCATGGGTCATGACTTGAAAAAGAATACTTGGAGTTGAAAACAAAGAAAAAACAAAAGGAAGTGGCAAAGAGAATAGTCTTGTTTTGAAAACAACTACACCAAATCCTTCAAACAACTTGATATTCCATTCTAACTTAGGCTAGATAATCATCTCATAGCTATCCAGACATTGAGTATAACCTCAAATAAAATCACATGCCTTGTACCAAAAGTGCATATATCCTTTCATCTTAGACTCTTTACAATGAGCCTATTTCTGTTACAAGATAAAAGGTCAATGACAAGGATGACCACCTATCCTTGACCATTTTATGTGAGGTTATATCGCTTTTGTAATATTTAGGCTGTTATACATAATCCAAAGTAAAATAGCATTTGTAGAATGTCTCTAACAAAAGAAGCAACCGATATTTTATGTGCCATGGACATCAATACCCACTATGCAATCCACTAGTGAGGGTTAGTCAATGAAGAAAGGAATCTAGGGAAATTGAACCTAGTTCCAATATTTATACAATTTTAGGTATCCTTATATTTATCCAAAGTTTGAAAATTGGAATCATAGTTAATCTGATGGTATTGAATTAGATTTTGAGAGAAAAATTAGATTTTGAGAGAAAAAGGCTGAAATGCTAGTCAAGGCTTTTATATATGCACTTATCACAATCAATTTTCCATCCCATCTAGTTTCTAACATCCCCTAAGATCAACTTTAATTTAATGATTACTTATAATATTATTTCAGATTAATGAATATCATATCATTTCATAAAAAAAATAAAAAAAATAAGGAACACTTTAAAGATTATAATATTTTTACTTTTATAGTCATTATTGATGGAATGAGGTGAAGTAACCTTTTGTCACATGGTAGTACCGATCCTTTTAGGCTACTAAGTAATAGGAAAGCCCGAATGCCCTCTTTCAATATGAAAAACTCATGAGAATTCATTCTTATTTCAGTTATGTGAATCTTCTCCATTATGTTATTTAAAATAAAGCGATAATTTTTATCTTCAATCTTAGTTGTAATGACCTCCTTGTAATATCTTAATTTTCTTTTATCCTCTAAATTTTCATCACACCATAGCTTCTTGTTTAACTTAAAAGTAATAATATTTTTAATATCATCTATGTTTTGCAAAGTGTCATTTTCATAAATCCCACACATGTCAAACCAAGACATGGAATCTTTATGCCAAGCTCTTACGTTGTTTTGTTTGGAATTTAAACAAATTTTCACATGTTTCTAGTCTCCCAAGATTTTTGTTTGTTTGTACATTAGGTGACGAGTCAGTGTTATTCTCTGAATGGGGGGAAGACCCACTTCAATCAAGAGAATAGGATATATCGTATTTCTTTTAATTTTAAGATAATAACTTATAAAATGCTTATAAATTTGCTCAATCCTTCTCCAAGATTCTCAAGAGAGACAAACTTCACACCCATACAAGAGAATGGGAGTGATGAGAGTCTTAAAGAGGAATTTATTTTTATCCCACATCATAAGGTTTGATAACTTAAAATTGTTTTCAAAACCAAAGTAAGCTTTCCACCCTTCATCCTTTTTTTGTGATGTTGTAATTCGATTGAAGCTTGAGATGAATATAAATCCCAAGATATTTGTAGGAAATTGGTTCCTCCAACTTTCCACTATCATAAAAAATGAGCATAAGTTGCTATTATCTCCCCCATATTTTTTATTACATATTAATTTTTAGTCTTATATATATGAAGTGGTTAGGTATCTTACAAATATTTTTATGTAAATATTAATTGTTTATTGGACAAAACTAGGTTCATCAAGGATGTCCACTTAAACAAAAAGTAAAAAATTATATCAATTGCATCTTAAACATAGATAGGTCAATCACCAAAAGCTATCAAATACCTTGAGGTGTAATTCTTTTCTTAAGGTGTAAAAATTAAGTTAAAACAAATTACACATCATAGATCCGGATTTAAGATGAGTCTATGGTGATGTATACATTAATTGTTAATTAGGAACATGTGAAGTGGTTAGTTATCTCTTCCATATTTCTAGCTATATATTAATTATTAATTTTGATATATAAAGTTGTTAGTTATCTTCCAAATCTTTTTAAATCTTTTTAATTACACATTAATTGTTCACCATTCACATGACCATTTTTATGGTATATTTTATATTTTTAATTAGAGATTAAATGTCCACCATTAACATGACTAGTGTGTATGGTGTATTTTATAGTTTTAATTACACATAAAATAAAGTTCAAATGATGTAAATCCAAGTTTAAGAGGAATCTATGCCCATACATACATTGGTTAACTCAAACATGTTAAGTGGTTAGTTATCTCTAAACTATGTATTAATTATTAATTTTGATATATAAAATGGTTAGTTATAGTTTAATCTTTCTAATTACACATGAATGATTTACCATTCACATGACCATTTGTATAGTATATTTCAAATTTTAAAAATAATGGTTAAAAATTATAAAAATTACATTTTTATTTAAAACTTTGAATTTTGGCTATACATATTAATGAAATGGCTTGAATTTGCTGAAAGGAAGATATCTTCTAAATATTTTAATCACAGACATTGATGGTTAATCACTAACTTAGACATTGGTTTAATTTTAGATTTATGGCTTAAGAAACTTCTAAAGATTGGCTTAAGAAACTTCTTTAGAGTTGGAAAGAAAAGTGATACATGTGGGGCAATCTGATCCTCGGATATAGGGTTTAGGGTTAGAGAACTTATACAAGTGATCCTCCCATATAGGGTTTAGGGTTTAGACAACTTATACAAGTGATCCTCAGATATTAGGTTTAGGGTTTAGAGAACTTATACCAGTGATCCTAGGATATAGGGTTTAGGGTTTAAAGAACTTATATAAGTAATTTGGCTTTTGGGTCTGCCAAACTTACATAAAGCATTTGGCTTTTGTGTAAAAGAGCAGATTTAGGAGAGAAGGCTGCGAAATTAGATTGACCCATGAGGCTTCCAAATCTTAAATTTTGAAGTTAGGGTTTCTAGTGCTTGTAAGGCACCCTATAAGAGCAGTGATTCATTGAACAGCTTTCTGCTTGCCCTTTATGTACTTAGTGATTTGCTTAGTAATCCAGAAGTGACCAATGAACAGCTTGAGATTATTACCAGCTTGCAAAAGTAATGTTGAACTGCATCACATGCTCCAAGGCACTGGAGGAACCTATCTGTGAAATGGAACTGAATGGCTCCACAACCCGAACGTCTAGGGCTTCCAAAGAAGCCATTAACAATCTCACTGCAAAGGTAGTTCTTAGTAGTTTTCCTGTTTCTTTTCCCACTTTGAGTTTGACATTCTTGCATATGGAATATCTTAAGTGTGAAATCTGTAGATTATTTGGATCATCTAAAAATTATATTCATAACAGTGATTTCTCGAAGGAAATGTTTGATTTTTTGGAGCAGGTAAAAGATTTATCATTGAAGTTGTCCCGAGTATACACGGAGTGCAGGCGGTTCAAGACGTCGACTAGTGTATATCTGAAATGGACGCCTCAACGTTCCCTGGAGTCGGACAATGAAACTCCCGAAATACCTAAGTGTTACGGTTCTGGTTTTGGAAGCTCGACTTCAACTCTTACATCGAGCTCCGCCAACAGTAGCATACCGGCACCCCAGACGCCAATGCTCGAATCTGAGGGAGGGCGCTTGAGGAAGTAGAATCCATGGATTGGATTGTGGAGGCCGCTACGGGGTCTTCATCACTTTACTTTCCATACCAAAAGGCAAAAACCACCTGAAACGCGTCCGCTTCAGGTAAAATAGTATTCCCAACTTCGATCTTAATATTATTTCCTTTTGCATTTAACTTATTTCAGATATCTGTTTTCAAGTAAGGAGAACTTCGACAAATGGCAAGCACAGCGGTGGTGGATTGAAAACTATGACAAAATTGTAGAGCTCTACAATGTCGAGAGAACCAGCCGAGAGGCGTTATGCCTAATAACAAGACCAGGAGGCGAAGAGGAGGTACAAAACGTTTCGCTTGTCAACTTAAACCTAACTATGTGGGAGGTTCGAATATGGAATCCTTCACCCATTTTCTGTTTCTTGCTGTTGCAGAGGTGCACCAGGGAAGCGACTCAGCACAATCGCAAAAATAATAACTGCAAACGCCGGCCACCAGGTTTTTATTCGTGAGACGCAGATCGAATCGATGAACCTTCCGTTTCCGCAGATCTGTCCGAATCCAAGCGATACAGAGACGGAGTGGGAAGAGGAAGAGCAGTGGGTGTACATTCATTCCATGGCGACATGACATTTAGAAAATATGTGACGCAATATAGGCTCTTCGATCGTGTTGTGGTTTGAGAAGATAGATATTCGTAAGGGTTTGTTTTTTATGCCAAATCCCATTTAGATAATATTGTGACGCAGTATAGGCTCTTCGATCTTGTTGTGGTTTGAGAAAGTATTGGCAAGGGCTTGTTATTGATATTAGTATTTGGTGTTGGTGTTTAATCTACCACTTTCATTTTTTATGGGTGTTGGGCTTTTATGAATGAATTTTAGTGTTGGATTTTTATTTGTTTTTTAATAAACATATTAATAGAGAATACTTTGTATATTTTATGGTTCTCATAAACTTACATGTTGAAGGTAAGAATTTGTAACAACCAAATAATCTACATAAATAGACATTAAATTCTGAAGAATTTAAATTTTGTTTTTTCCAAGGCATTCATATATTAATGAGCTTCTCTTAGACATAAAACATTACACTTTTTTCAATACATTCAATTTTTGTAGATATTGACACAATGTTGAGCATCTGAATAAGGAATAAGTTAATATGGGTGCTTTCACATCCCTCATGCATAACAAGAAGATGGTGGGTTATGATCTTTCTGTTTTATGTAAGTTTTGGTATGTTGGTATCTTGTTTTTTAGTGTGAGCATTAAAAATATTTTTTAGGTGTTTTTATATTTCATATTCATTTCACATCATAACTCTTCTTGGAGAAAATGATCCATTTAATCTTTATAACATAAATTTGTTATGTACATACTTGTAAATTTATTTGAATCCCACACTCTCCTACAATATATTATTTGTTGATTTCTAGTATTGTTGCTAAACATTAGAGTATTAGTATCCACAATTTGAAGTAAGGTAAAAATACCCTTTCCATGAAGATGATTTATTAGATTATGACTTAGAAAAATCAGTTTGTTAAATTCCATAATTGGATTTAAGTGAATATTTACATCCTTTACTCTGATTGATATAGACTTAGGAGCTACATACATTTGAAGAATAATAGATTTATAAATACTTAATGTCTTTCTTTCATTTTTGGAAGAGCTATGAACTTCCACATAACCCACATAATTCTACCACCTTCACCTTTATCACTTTACAAAAATGTGACAAATATTTCTATTTTTTTATTCACTCCTTTTAGAATCCCATCATAAAGATGTTTTTATGTTCACATAGATAATAAAATCTTCTAACATGTTTTCTATGTTATACTTCATACTAAACATATCCCTAAGATGCCAAATATCTTCTCAAGCTCATCTTTACGGAGAAAACACTATGTACAATATATATATATGGTTTTATGTTATTCTTTAATAATTAAAGATTATATATAAACGAAGTTTGGATACCCTATAATTTATAGTCTTTCTCTTTTTATGGAGTAGTAATCTTATCCCTAATTTATTTTTGATAAATTATTCTAAGTCTTAATCATATTTATATATATGGGAAAAAAATTTACTGTAATTGAAATTTTAAGGAATAAAAAAACACAACAGTTTTGTAACCTCTTATTTAATTTTGGCCAATGCTTTTGAGCATTTTTACAAGAACCTATAAAGCATATTCATATAGGTCTCTAGATCACACAAACATCCACAATATATAAAATGAATGAAAGGAGAGCTAAAAGCCATTTTCTTACAAAATTCTACCCATACTTGTATTCCTTATTTTTTTCCTTAAATACTACTAGTGGGGAAGCCCACCGCGGTGAGCCTCTATCCCACGGGTCACCCTTCGAGCATTTTCACAAGGGGCCAATGAGCAACCCTACCCGGGTTGGTTTTGAACCTGTGACCTTCATGGAGATAACACATGTTCTTAACCATTAGGGTAGAAAAGTAGTGATCATCTAAATCTTAAATTTCTAAATTAGGGTTTCTCATGCTTATAAGGCATAGTAGAAAAGTGGTGATACATTGAACAATGTGAGAACATCTTCAACATGATCTGTCTCTACTTGGTCATTTTCCTTGTATTCCAGATGTGATCCATTGAACATGGTGAGATCGTTTTGAGCTTGCCAAAGTAATATAAAACATAATTGAATGGCTCGACAACCCCTAGGTATCGATCTTCCAAAGAAACCATTAACAATCTCATTGCGAAGGTAGTTCTTAGTATTTTTCTTGCTTCTTTTCCCACTTTGAGTTTGGCATTCTTGCTTAAAGAATATCTTGAGGTATGAAATATGTAGATTATTTGAATCGCCTAAAAATTATATTCATACCAGTTATTTCTACAGTGAAATGTTTGATTTTTTGGACCAAGTAAAAGATGTATGATTGAACTTGTACGGAGAATACACATAGTGCAACTACCAATAGAGGAATGCTTTGTGTACTTTATGGTTATGATAGACTTCATAATACATGCAGAAGGTAGGAATTTGTGTGAGGTTAAAGGATCCTAAAAGTGTTAAACTTGCATGTCTCAGGTTGAAGGGTCATGCGTCATTGTGGGGGGACAATGGATAGACTAAAAGAGTCAACAAAGGAAATGGGAAAATCAATTCTTGGGACAGAGTAGTTTCCAAGCTAAAAGGGATGTTCCTTCCTAGCGACTATGTGATTTCCTTGTTTAGGAAGTTACAAAACATTCGACATAAATAGATGACACATAAGAGTTCTACAGACTGTCGATTAGATCCAATCAAACCAATGAAAACAATGAAGTAGTCGTGAGATATGTGAATGGATTGAAATATGTTATACAGGATGAGTTGAGCGTGTTGAGGTTCAAAGTGGTTGATGAATCCTACCAGTTAGCTCTGAAGGAAGAAGAAAAACTATCCAAAATAATCGCATTGACCAAAGGAAGGATGATTGGTTGAGATCTGAATATTGTTTCCATGAATGGACAAAGTAGCGGAACTAGGAGACAATCCATCAAAGACGGCTGATGTGCAGAAGGGACAATAACCGTGGAGAAAGCACATGGAAATGAGGGGGAAGGTCAAGAAACCCGCAGTCGGGGTGCTTTTGGTTGAAATTTTTCAACAGAAAAGAAGGAGTTGATATACTAGCTATAGTTTGTTATAAGTATCGTGGAGTGGGACACCATGCTTATGAATTCCCAAAGAATCTACACATGGCAGAGGATTCAAAACCTAGACGTCTACGAGATAACCATGGCAATGAGAAGACAGATCCGACATCTGACAATGGTGAAGATGGTAAAGGAAAACGTTGAAACATGACAGCCAGGAGAACGCTGGTCTAGGACAACCAACATGGAGAAAAGGATTTGGCATAGCCAAAGGCCATCTTTTAAACAAAAGTGTGATCATTGAAACATAATGCAAGACCATTGTCGATGGTGGTAGTATAAAGAATTTACTGTCAAAGGAGGTCATCGAGAAGTTGGGTTTGAGATGTCAACAATACCCAAATCCATACAAGATATCATGTTTATAGAAAGGACATCATGCGAAGGTAACCCAAGAGTGCATGATCAACTTTAAATTCGGGACACTTGAAGACAATGTACTTTACGACGTAATCCCAATGGTTGCTTGTCATGTGTTGTTAGGGAGGCCATGGCAATATGATCGGAAGATGATCTACGATGGTATAGCCAACACAGTAATAGTGTGGAAAAATGTCACGTAAAGGATGCTGAAGCCAAAGATGGAGGACCGCCCCAACTACAAGATGGGCAAGAGAAACTATTGGGAGAAGTGAGTGCTGATGAGCTCAACGAAGAAATTCCTAGTAAAGGAAGAGAAATGGTTGAGATGTTTCGCCATAATTCTGAAAGGACCATATGTCAAAAGGTCGACAAAGGAGAAATTTTCGGTCGAATTCAAAAAAATGCTCGATGAGTTTAAGAGCATAATGGTCGATGTGGGACCGATGAGATTTACACCAACGAGAAGCATATCCCATCAGATCAACTTAATTCCAAGATGACGTTTTTCAAACAAGGCACCACATAAAATGACTCCCACAAAGGGTCACGAACTCAATCGACAAATCTAGAAGTTGTTGGACAAAGGATTGATCAGGGAAAGTCTGAGCCCTTGTGAAGTACCAATTGTACTATCATCAAAGAAGGGTGTATAATGGAGGTTGGGTACAGCCTCCAGATCTATAAACAAGATAATGATAAAGTACATGTTTCCATTACCAAGGATTAACAACTTGATGGATTGCTTGAGTGGAGAAAGATACTTCACCAAGATTGGCCTAAAGAGTTGGTATCACCAAATCAGGGTCAGAGAAGGTGATGACTCAAAGACAACCTTCAAGATGAAGGAAGGAGTATATGAGTGGTTAGTCATGCCCTTCATATTGACTAATGCACCCAGTAAGTTCATGCGATTGATGAACAAAGTATTGAAGCCATTCGTGGGAAAGTTCATCGTAGTGTACCTCGATGACATATTGATATTTAGTCGAATCAAAGTCGAACATTTGGAGCACATTTGACAATTGTTGCGAAAGCTGCAGTAAGAGAAGGTCACGGTGAACCTGCATAAGTGCTTCTTCATGAAGGAACAACTGGTGTACTTGGGATTCCTAATCGCCGATAAAGGGTTAGTGATGGAGCCATAAAAGATGAAGGCTATATTGGAGTGGCTGGAACCGACAAGCACGACAGGAATGCATATTTTTCATGGACTTTCTAGTTTCTACCGGAAGTTCATCAGAAGATTTATTCGAATATGTGCATCATTGATAGAGTGCATGAAGAAAGGGGAATTCAAGTGGACGGAAGCTACCCAAAATTCTCTCAAAAAGTTGAAGCAGAAGGGGATAGAGAGCCAAGTGTTATCTCTCCCATATTTCGACAAAGTTTTCCAATTCGATTGCATTGCGAGTGGAATGGAAATTGGTGCAGTGTTTGAGCTAGGAGGGCCAGCCAATTGCATTCTTGAGCAAAAATTTGGATGAAGTGAAGCGAAAATATTCGGTGTACGATGAGGATTTCGATGCTATTGTCCAAATGTTAAAGAAGTGGAGGCATTATTTGATCCCCAAGGAATTTTCGTTATACACAAACCACCAAGAACTGAGGTACTTGAATACTCAGTCGAAGTTGAATCAGAGACACATGAAGTGGGTTGAATTTTTGTGGGGATATACCTTCATGTGGCAACATAAGTCCGGCAAGTTGAACAAGGTTTCTCATGCATTGAGTAGAAGAGTTGCATTGTTGAACACGACAATAGTTCATGCGACGGGTATAGATTCGGTGAAGACAGAGTATGATACCAACGAGTATTTTGTGAAAGCACGCAACGCTAGTCGTGTGGAGGGTGGACAGAACTCCATACTTGGATTAGTTTTGTCCAAGAAGGATACCTATTCAAGGGACAACAGTTATGTATTCCCAATGGATCTGTAAGAGAGAACCTAATCCGATAACTGCATAGTGGTGGATTAGAAGGTCATTTTATGTAATGTCCCCATTCGAATAAGTGCATAGTAAGACAATCCCATCAATCCTACTAGTTTCCTAGGTTGGATGGGACCATGTGGGATGGTAATAAGGAAGCTAATAAATGATATTTAGACATTAGAAGGGTTCAAGCATTTAATAAATATGGTGAATAAATAAATTCAAGAGAAATTCTAGGTGGCAAGTGGTTTTGGAGACATATGGAGGTGGTGGGACCCACACTAGCTTGATTTTTCAATGACACATGGTAGCTCTCTCTTGCCAATTCGAATTCATGGGAAGGTGAACACTCTTGGGTGAGTTGGTAAGTCATAACACATGGAATTGAGCATCTTAGGTCAAAATGGGATTGAATAGTAACCTCCATGGGAGAGGAAGTGTCAAATTGGAGACTAGTGGAGACTTGGGCTAGATTCCCTAGTTTTATGACAACAATAATGAAGCATCTATGACATTTATGAAAAAATTCAGACCTGACTTCTTACACCTCACCATTATGACATGTCATCCCAAAAAATAGGCTCAAGGAAGGTGCTCATGGAGTTGGGGGAAGCTAAAGAGACTCAAATTCGAATTTGGGAGAAGATGGAAGGTTGGAACTAGGAGACAAGTGGCAAATGAGGAATATTTTCTAAATGGAAATTTATTGAATCTATTGAGAGGATTTCGACCCCTTGAAGGTGAATGTTCATTATAAAATTTAGAAATCAAGTATGAGAATGGCGTTTTATGATTTGAGAAAAATTGCATTTGTGAAGAGAGAACTAGTGGATGACTAGTTTCTTGCCTTAGCCAATTTCGAGGGTGAAAGATTCCCATCCAAGTTGGTGTTTGGAGAGGCCATTTAGGTCTTTCATGGTTCTTTAATGGAGTTTTATTTTCAGGTAGCAGCTACAATAAGTTTCATGGTTTGGTTTAGTGCAACACTTTCTCTCCACCACTTCGAGTTTTGAAGGCATATTCAGGCTCCTTGAGGGATTGCGCTTTGGGTGAGATATTGCACTCATTGGGAGAGCTTAATATGATATTTTTCTGATTGTAATAGCTTCATATCCTCTTTTCTTCATATTCAGAAACTCTCAGGTCGAAATACCCATTGATTGTATGCAAAATTATTGATTAATGAGCAAACAATGTCCATTTCCCCAATGCTTTGATGTATGCCACTATAATGTTGATTATATCGAATCAATGGATGATTCTCTGATACATTTGTGTTTCATATACTTCCATGCATATATTATACAAGTTTCATGTACTGTACTTGAGCATTTAAAGCATTTTTACTCATTTTGTTTGTATTGAGAGATGAAATAGTACCATTTCCCCAAGGGTCGAATTGGGGGTTTTTGCTGATGAATGTGAGAGAGTTAGAATAGTAGTAAAAATAAACTAATGGTGCATATGATACCTTAATCACATAATTAACACATTACATACCTCTATTCATAAATTTGTAGGAGTTTGGAGGCATTTGGGAGTCCATTTGCAGTGTTACCCGGGGGGGATTGATGCACAAATTACTAGTCAAAATTACATATGTTGATCAGAATACAAATCAAGTTTGAATTAGTATTTGGAGGGACATAAAACATACTTGAACCTAATATTCAAGTCTAAGTATCATTCATACACTCCTACAGAAGATTTGGGAGCATTTGGGTTGATTTGGAGGTCAAAACAGTAAAACTAGTCAAAGATCGAAATTAAGGAAAAAGTGGAAAAATTGGCATTTTAATAAAATTTTGAAAAAGGGTCATTACAAGTGGTATCAGAGAATGTTCTTGGAACCTAATGGTATTAACAAGAAGTCAAAAGAATAATCCACCACCCTTTGAACCAGTAGTTGAAGAGATTTTTGTTGAAGAAGAGGTAGTAGAAGAAGAGAAGTCTTTTGCTGAAATCATGGGTAGAGAGGAGGAGGACAAAGCAAGAGATAAGGAGGAAATTATTGCAACCTTAGATCCATGTTTCTCTAAACTTTCAACAAATATGGATAGGATAGGTAACAAATTGTTGCAATATTTGAATTCTTGATTAGCCAGCTTCAAAGCAAAGGGATGATAGGAGATAATAGTGGTTCACACTCAGGGGAAAAGATGAAAGGGAATGAGCATATTTTCTCAAGTACAGGACCTCATAATAGACTTGATGAATTTCAAAGAACACAAAGGCATACTGCACCTAAATTTATCACACCCAAAGAAGAGCCCAATATTGAATTGGATTACAAGAAACTAGTAAATATTGGAATGATTTGAATGAAGAGTGTAAAAGAGGTGTACCAGTTAGTGACTACATTGATGCTATGCAAAAAATTAAAAGGAAGGAAGACAATAGGAGTCCATTACAAAACAAATAATTAAATAGTGCTATTGGAAAAATGTCACTTCCTACTTTTGATGGTTCTTCTCAAAATTCTGCTAACACTTGGGTGCAAAAATTGGATGTATATTTTGAGCTCAACTCTATGTTGGAAGAGGATGCATTAAAAATGGCCATTCTGCATTTGGAAGGAGATGCCAATGAATGGTGGTTTCATGGGATGAAAACCTTGGGTCATAATCAGGTTAAAACATATGGATAATTTGTTGACAGGATACTAGAAATATTTGAACAAAAAGATCCAGAATTGCCTTTCAAAGAACTAGCTCAATTGAAGCAAACTAGGTCCCCTACTGAATATATGTTGGACTTTCAAAAATTATAAGTCAAGGTGGCTAATGTATCTATGGGAATATTAGTATCGCTTTTCACTGAAGGTTTGGCTGAACCCTTAAGAGGTTTGGTCAAATCCCACAAGCCAACTACATTAAAAGATGCAATGAGCTTGACTAGGGATCTCCAAAATGTGCTTCCTAGAATGAGATTTCCTCCTGAGCCTAGCTACAAATTTGAAAAGAAACCTTGGAAAAGGGATGGATATGATAAGAAACCTTGGAAAAGAGAGTCATTTGAGAGGAATAAAAAAGAGAGACTAAACATGGATGAACTTAGAAAAAAGAAACTGTGCTTCACATGCTTCCAACCATTGACACCGGGGCACAAATGTACCAAAGGAAAGGCTCAATACATAGAAGTATTTTCTTATAATGAGGGTGATGATGGGGGCATGGATGAAGATGGACATATTTCAAATCAAGAAGAGGCATATGAGACAGCAGTAGAAGAGGAAAGACAAGAAGAAAATTAGCCTTCACCGGACAAAGCAAGAATGGTACTGCTTTCAGCAGTACCTCGCTATCATACTATCCGATGCAAAGGTGTGGTACAAGGACAAAGAACTTCAATTTCGGTAGATGGAGGAGCCACTCATAAATTCATTGATGCAGAGATGGTAGAGAAAATAAAGATACCTATTGAACCATTTGATGGATTCACAGTTGTCATTCCTCGTCACAACACAATGCAATGAAAAACATGGGTTCCAAAGTTGCAAGTCACCGTAGGTAACTATACTTTTGTTGATAGTTTTTATATGGTTGATGTTGCTGATACTAATGTGGTTTTGGGAGTGCAATGGATGTATTCAATAGGATAGAAAACAATAAATTATCAAATTCCCGAAATGAAATTCCAAGATTCAAAAGGAGTACAAAGAATTGTGAGAGGGCAACACACTTATCCAAATCAAGTAGTGACTTGCAATAGTATGAGATCTATCTTGAGGCATGGGGATATAGAATGTGCTGTTGAATGTCATATTAAATCTCCCAAGCCAACTATAAATATTGTCAAACACCCAAAGGATATAGAGAGACTTTTGCAAAAATATGAAAATGTTTTTAGAGACCTTCCACATGGTAGGCCACCGGATAGGGGGGTTGAGCACAATATTATTTTGGAGGAGGGTACTTCACCCATTCAGATACCACCTTATAGAAATCCTAAAATGTTCAAAGATGAGATTGAAAAATCTATCCAAGAACTCCTAGAGTTGGGACTCATTAGACCAAGCTCTAGCCCTTATGCTTCTTCAGTAGTGCTATTGAAGAAAAAAGATGGAACATTGAGAATGTGCATAGATTTTAGAGCCTTGAACAAAAAGAATATCAAGAATAGGTATCCTATCCCTAGGATTGATAAGCTCATAGATGAGCTACATGGGGCCAAATACGTCTCAAAAATTGACCTTAGATCACGGTATCACCAAATTCGAATGAAAGATGAAGATGTGCAAAAGACCTCTTTTCGATGTCATTTTGGCCACTTTGAATTTCTTGTCATGCCTTTTGGATTAACTCATGCTCTAGCCACCTTTCAAGCATGTATGAATAGGATATTTTGCAAGCAAATAAGAAGGTTTGTTCTGGTTTTCTTTGATGATATTCTCATTTACAGTAAAACATGGGAAGAGCATTTGCAGCAGTTAGAGATTGTGTTGAAAATCTTGCAAGAAGAGTCCTTATTTTCTAAGTTATCAAAATGTGAATTTGGGATGAAAGAACTACTATATATTGGGCACATTATTGGGCTAGAAGGAGTGAAGGTACACATGGAAAAAATTAGGGCTATCTTGGAATGGCCATCACCAAAAAATATTACCGAATTGAGAGGCTTTATTAGCATATGCACCTACTACAGAAAATTTGTGAAAGGATTCTCCAAGTTGACTTCTCCACTCACTGATTTGACTAAGAAGGATGCTTTCAAGTGGGATGAAGAGGCTAGAAAGGCCTTCCAGAAAATGAAAGAGGTAATGAGTAGTTGTCCCATACTTGCACTTCCTGATTTTACTAAACCTTTTGTTGTGGAATGTGATACTTCAGGTGGAGGAATAGGGGTTGTCCTAAAGCAAGGCCAACACCCCATATCCTTTGAGAGCAGAAAGTTGCAGCCTCATGAAAAAATTTACTCCATCTATGATAAAGAAATTTTTTCCATTATGCATGCATTGGCCAAATTCAAACAATAATTGGTGAGTAGCAAGTTTTGTGGTGAAAATTAACCACAATAGTCTAAGACACTTTCTCACCCAAAAAGATCTAAATGAAAGGCAACAAAAGTGGGTAAGCAAGATTCAAGCTTATGATTTTGATATTGAATAATGTCAAAGGAAAATATAATATAGTAGCAGATGCTTTGTCAAGAAGACCTTCTTTTTCTCTCATGGATATTGCCAAGGATTGGAAAAACATGCTACTAGTTGAATATGCCAAAGACAAATTTTCTTGTGATGTGTTGGATGGAATCAAAGGGGATGATAATTAGAAGACTTTGAATGGGTTTATATATTATAAGGGAAGAATTTATTTAGTTCATAACTCCAAGATCAAGTACCGAATTTTGCAAGAAGCACATGATTCCCCACTAGCGGGCCATCCGGGGATCTTCAAAACTTATAGACAGTTGAGGCAAAGATTTTTTTGGAAGGGGCTGAAGGAAGATGTTCAGAAGTATGTGAATGAATGTAGAACATTTCAACAAAACAAATCAGAACTTACATGTCTAGCTGGCCTATTACAACCATTTCCCATCCCAGAGCAAAAATGGAACAATATTTCCATGGATTTCATCACCGGGTTGCCTAAATCCTTGGGTAAGGATTGAATCTATGTGGTAGTTAATAGGTTGACAAAATTTGCTCATTTCTTTGTTGTTACATCATATTTTCGTGCTGCACAAGTGGCTGATATTTTTTGCAAAGAAATCTTCAGATTGCATGGGCTCCCCAAGAGCATTGTCAATGATAGAGATAGTAGATTCATGGGTGATTTTTGGCAAGAAATTTTTAGATTGGTAGGCACTCAATTGACTTCAAGTACCATCTATCATCCAAAAATTGATGGAAAAATAGAGAGGGTAAACCAATGGTTGGAAGGATACCTAAAAAACTATGTGGGAGGGCAGCAAAAAGCATCGGCAAAATGGCTACACTTGGGTGAGCTTTGCTACAACACCACTTATCATATGTCAATAAGAATATCTCCTTTCAAATAATTATATGGTTATTATGCACTTACATTTACTGACATTATATTTGGTGATAGTAGATCCCGACACAGCCCCAAAGGCTAAAGATTGGGTGGAAGAGAGCCAATAAATTTTAAAGCTCTTGAAAGACAATTTGCAGGTTGCTTAAAATCAACAAAAACATTATGTTGATAGACATATAGAAGAAAGAACCTTTAAAGTCAATTATTTAGTATATTTAAGGTTGTAGCCTTATAAACAAACATCTCTCAAAAAGAATGGAGCAGAAAAATTAAAACTAAGGTACTATGGGCCATACAAGGTAGTGCAGAAGGTTGGAGAAGTAGCATATGAACTAGAACTTCTGGAAGGGAGTAAAATCCACAATGTATTTCATGTTTCTTGTCTCAAGAAATATCTTGGTCAGCAAATTATCACTTCAGAAATACTTCCTCCTTTGGATGATGAAGGTCATCTCACACTTGTTCTCGAAAAGATTTTGAAGATACGGGAAATAAGGTTGAGGAGTAGAATCATCAAAGAATATTTAGTGAAATGGAAGGACTTACCAAATGAAGATCCCATATGGGAAGAGGAGAAACTTTTGCAACATCCAAATTTGAAATTGCTTGAGGACAAAAAATCTTGGGTGGGGAGGACTGTAATGTCCCCATTCAAATAAAGTGCTAGTAAGACAATCCCATCAATCCTACTAGTTTCCTAGGTTGGATGGGCACATGTAGGGTCGTAATAAGGAAGATAATAAATGATATTTAGACATTAGAAGAGTTCAAGCATTTAATAAATATGGTGAATAAATAAATTCAAGAGAAATCTTAGGTGGCAAGAGGTTTTGGAGACATATGGAGGTGGTGGGACCCACACTAGCTTGATTTTTCAATGACACATGGCAGCTCTCTCTTGCCAATTCGAATTCATGGGAAGGTGAACACTCTTGGGTGAGTTGGTAAGTCTTAATACATGGCATTGAGCATCTTAGGTCGAAATGGGATGGAGTAGTAAACTCCATGGGAGAGGAAGAGTCAAATTGGAGACTAGTGGACACTTGGGCTAGATTCCCTAGTTTTATGACAACATTAATGAAGCATCTATGAAATTTATGACAAAATTCAGACATGACTGCTTACACCTCACCATTATGACATGTCATCCCAAAAAATAGGCTCAAGGAAGGCACTCATGGAGTTGGGGGAAGCTAAAGACACTCAAATTCGAATTTGGGAGAAGACGGAAGGTTGGAACTAGGAGACAAGTGGCAAATGAGGAATATTTTCTAAATGGAAATTTATTAAATCTATTGAGAGGATTTATACCCCTTGAAGGCTAATGCTGGTTATAAAATGTAGAAATCAAGTATGAGAATGGATTTTGATGATTTGAGAAAAATTACATTTGTGAAGAGAGAACTAGTGGATGACTAGTTTCTTGCCTTAGCCAATTTCGAGGGTGAAAGATTCCCATCCAAGTTGGTGTTTTGAGAGGCCACTCAGGTCTTTCATGGTGCATTAATGGAGTTTTATTTGCAAGTAGCAGCTACAGGAAGTTTCATGGTTTTGTTTAGTGCAGCACTTTCTCTCCACCATTTCTAGTTTTGAAGGCATATTCGGGCTCCCCGAGGGATTGCGCTTTGGGTGAGATCTTCCACTCATTGGGAAAGATTCATATGATATTTTTCTGATTATAGTAGCTTCATATCCTATGTTATTCATATTCAGAAACTCTCACGTCGAAATACCCATTGATTGTATGCAAAATTATTGATTAATGAGCAAACAATGTCCATTTCCTGAATGTTTTGATGTATGACACTATAATGTTGATTATCTCGAATGGATGGATGATTCTATGATACATTTGTGATTAATATATTTCCATGGATATATTCTACAAGTTTCATGTGTTGTACTTGACAATTTGAAGTATTTCTACTCAGTTTGTTTGTATTGAGAGGTGAAATAGTGCCATTTCCCCAAGGGTCGAATTGGGGGTTTTTGTTGATGAATGTAAGAGAGTTTGAACAATAGTAAAAATCAATTAATGGTGCATATGAGACCTTAATCACATACTTAACACATTACATACCTTAATCGGAATATGGGGCTATATGCACCATTTCCAGTGCCAAATACCCCATGGGAGCACTTGAGTATGGATTTTCTATTAGGATTGTCGAAGACACATCAAGGTAACGACTCAATCTTTGTTATAGTCGACATATATTCGAAAATGCCACACTTTATTCTGTGTCATAAGACAAGTGACGCCACAAGCATTGTTGTATTATTCTTCAAGGAGATATTCAGATTGCATGGGTTGCCGAAGATTATAACATCGGACAGGGATACCAAGTTTATGGGTCATTTCTGGAGAATCCTATGCAAGAAGGTGGAAAAAATGTTGCAGTCTAGCTCAGCATATCATTCGCATACTGATGGACAGACTGAGGTGGTCAACATAAATTCAGGAAACCTTCTGAGATTTTTGACGACCGACGTACCCAAGTAGTTGGAGAACATGTTGGCGCAAGCAAAATTCACATAAAACAATTCTGTGAATCGATCGACATGTATGAGGCCATTCCAGATTGTTCAAGGTCGAATCCCACATGGTGTGATGGATTTGGTTTTGATACGGACAAAGATCAAAAAGAGTAAATATGCAGAAACATTTGCAGAACATATGAAATAAGTACATGAATATGTACACAAGCACATTGAAAAGATAAACATGGCATACAAGTTGAGAGCTGATAGAAAGAAGAGGCTATAGTCAATCAGTGAGGGAGACTTATTCTATGCACACTTGAGGAAAGAGAGGTTCCCTAGAGGAACATACAACAAGCTAAAGAAGATTGGATCATGTAAGATTCTGAAGAAGATTTCAGACAATGCTTATGTGTTGGAGCTACCGAAGGAATTAAACATTTCTCCTACGTTCAATGTCTCAGATCTGTACAAGTATAAAGAAGGTTCAACAAACAACATCATGGAAGTGTTGAATATCGAATGGACAAAGCAAATTCCAGGTCGAAAGGAAGAAGAGATCAACGAAGTAATTGATGAGCACGAAGTCAGATGCACGGGGTGTTCGCAGATGAAAAAATGTTTAGTTCCATGGATGAATCATGAATCGACTAAGGCGACATGGATTTCAAAAGAAGAATATGGGAGACAAATGGAGTAGTCAAGTTATTTTTCACTTGGGGACACTGATGCAGGAGCATCGAGATTTATGTGAAACATTCGAAGTTGATCGACAGAAGAGGGTCGACCAGGGGGATTTCCAATGACTACTGGTGCAAAGGAGACTGGAAGTCAAAGCCATGTAGTCAAGGAGGAAGCTGTCAAAGTATGGTTTACAAGAGAGAAATTTGAAGGAGTCCAACATCAACACCGATGAAAGTGACAAAGGACAAGTGAGGGGGATGGGGAAGACTATAAGCCGTGGAGACTAAGTAAATCCGACAAGCTAAGTCGAGGACTGACAAAGCAAAGAATGGTCAACCTGTCAAAGGGGGCAATGATAAGACCGACAACTGTAGAAAATTCATAGAGGTGCATGATTCAACGGAACATACCTACATTTGTTGTGGGTTGTTGAGGAAGTTAATGGCAGCTAAGAAGGTGGTTGAGACTAGGTCAGCTTTCACCACAATAAGAGGTTGTGCAGGACAGTCAGTGGGCACTAACAATTGTCGAATCCGTTGGATCAGAAGTCAAGCAGTGAAGAGAGAAGGACGTCTCAGGGAATCCATTGAGAATGGACCTCAGAAACAACAACAAATCAAAGTAGAGGACTGGTGCGGAGGCACAGAGGAATGGATCCATCATTCTTTCATTGAACATAGGACATGAAGAAAGGAAAGGATGACACTAAAGGAGAAACACAGTGAGTGAAAGAGATATTTACTTATGTATATTGTAACAGGATAAGGTTGACTTGTTTATTTCTTTTGTATGTAACGTTGTAATCATTTCAAGAAATAGAAGCCAACTTCTTGGCATTCCAGTTCACGTCTAGTCTATGTGAGCGTTTGTGTGATTGAATGTGTGTTATAGTTAAGCAAGAGGGTCCGACTGACCCGCCCTTGCGTCAAAAATTAAAATGATGACCACTTAAACAAAAAAAAAAAAGTTATATCAATTTCATCTTAAACATAGAATATCAATCACCGAAAGCAGTCAAATACCTTGGGGTGTAATGTTTTTCTTAATGTGAAAAAATTAAGTTAAAACAAAGTAAGATTCATGTTTAAGACATGTCTATGTTGATATATACATTAATTGTTAATGATAAACATGTGAAGTGGTTAGTTATCTATTCCATATTTCTAGCTATATATTATTTATTAATTTTGATAAATAAAGTGGTTAGTTATCTTCCAAATCTTTTTAATTACGTGTTCACCATTCACATTACCATTTTTATGGTATATTTTATATTTTTAATTACACATTCAATGTCCACCATTAACATGACTCATGTGTATGGTGTATTTTATATTTTTAATTACACAAAAAAATTATAATTAAAATTAAAAAAAAATGATGTCGACTTAAACAAAAAGAAATAAATCATATTGATTTCATCTTAAACATAGATATATCAATTACCAAAAGGGATCAAATATTTTGTGGTGTAATGTTTTTCTTAATGTGTAAAAATAAAGATAAAAACAATTACACATGAAGAAAATGGATTCCTCTCACTGCTTGGTAAATCCAGGTTTATGTATTAATTATTAATTTTGATATATAAAATGGTTAACGTTTAAACTTTTTAATTAGAGATCAATTGTTTACCATTCACTATTTACCATTCACATGACCATTTGTGTAACGTCCCCATTATTGACCCCATTACATTCAAATGTAATTGATGTAATATTGTTATGAAATCATGGTGAGGAGCTCAAGGCCAAGGCCCCGCCATCGATTTAGTGATGCATATGGGTTGCGTGCTAGCAATGCACATTGGAAATTCAAATATCATGTAATATGCATTTTAATAAAAATACCCACAACTAGCTATGCAATGCAACAAAAAGATGGGAGCATGATTTCACAAGGAATTGGGAGGGAAAACATTCAAACCCTTGAGCCAATTAGGTCAAGCCAAGTGTCAATGGGAGAACCCATCAAACCCTCAACTACCCATGTTGACTTTTGTACCCAACCATTGATTTCTCCCAAGAGTTGGTGGAGGTAGTAAATGCCTTGGGAATGGAGAGGTATGGCTGTCCAAATTCGGGTATGGGCAAGCCACCCTTCATGGAAAATCGTGTTTGTCCCCTTGGGAAAGAATAGAGCCACGAAATTGCTCTCTAAGGGATTATGCATCCATCATTCTTTTTCCCTCACGAGTTTAGAGTCACCTGGGGGTTTTCTAGGCAGGGCTGCTGCATTTTTCTTCATTCTCCCTCTAGAGAAGTGCGTTTTCATGTTGTATACTAGTGGGGAAGAAGGGGAATCAAATGGGGGATTCAATAGAGACCGTTTTGGGCTGTTGAAGGCTGAGATATTGGGGAAGAAATCATTTTTCCTCCCTGTGGTTGTTTGCCCCATTCCACAATCCGTTTTTGGTTAGGAACGTTTTTGAGAAAACCCATGGCCATATTATTTGTAAAATCCCATTGTTTGAATTGTGTATCCCTGCCCCATGTCTGTGCATGCTGTGTGAGAGAAGAGTATGTTGCGTATGGGTTATGGGTACCCATAGCTTTGGCTTGAGCTTGAGAATAAGCATCCATTGTTCAAGTGTATCCTGATAAACACAGTTGGACTGGCTTGGCTATAATGAAATGGTTAATGGGTTGTGTGTGAGCTGGAATGTTCCTTTTCCTGGTGAGAATCATGCCCAGCTCGGGGGTGGCCTTTGGACGGACTCAGTATAAGCTGTCGAAGAGCCTATGGCTAGGTGGAACATTGTAGCGACATAGCTAGTTGCTTGGGGAGTTGCAAAGATGAAGATAAGTGTTTTATGCCTCTATATGTACTTCTGCACTATAGTAATTCAATAACTGTTGATATGTTGTATGCATGAGTAATGTGTGTGGATGTCTTAATTTCCCTGTGCATCACAATTAATTTGTTTTACATCTGCACAGTCATAATTTGATTTATATGAATCTAACTAGTGGGATGAGATCATGGGAAAGCCCTGAATTTGGCATCAAGTACCCTGCGATGCATTGGTTGAATGGGTGGGTACGTGACAATTTGTATGGTATATTTTATATTTTTAACTACGCATTAAATGTCCACCAATAGCATGACTTGTTTGTATGGTATATTTTAGATTTTTAACATTAATTGTTTATCATTTGCATGATCTGGTTGTATGGTATATTTCAAATTTTAAAAATAATGGTTAAAAATTTAAAAATTTGAATTTTGGTAAGAAATATATCTTCTGAGTTGACTTAACTCCACATATTAATGAAATGGCTTTAATTTTCTAAATGGTTGGAAAGGATGATACCTTCTAAATATTTTAATAAGAGACATTGATGGTTAATCACTATCTTAGGCATTGGTTTAATTTTAGGTTTATGGCTTAAGAAACTTCTAGAGAGTTGGAAAGAAAAGTGATACGTGTGGGGGCCATCTAATCTCGGATATAGGGTTTATGGTTTAGAGAAATTATATAAAGAATTTGGCTTTTGGGCCTGCAAAACTTATATAAGGCATTTGGCTTTTGTTTTAAGTTAGGGTATGTAATGTCCCTAAAAATAGTAAAAATTTTAAATTTTTCCGATACCGATATAAATTGGTAAAGAGTTAATAAATTAACTTGAGCACTAGTAAGTGCCTACTGCACCTGTATTTGATTTCTACTCTTTGAAATGTCTTAGTTTCAAAAGTATCATAGTTTGTTAAATAAAAGTTCTAAAGATTTTTGGAAGCGTTTAAAGTGAGTAGATGTATGAACTGTCACATATGTATGGATGTTTTGAAATGTAATAATGTGAAAACCTCTTCTTACAGCTATAGTGGTTGGTGTGTACATGTAATCAACTCTAAATGGTAACATTAAAGGTGGACGGACCCCTATTGGTGGTAGTTGATGCCCATAATGTACTGCTAGATCCTCCAAGGGTAAGAGTACCCTGGCAGGGCTGCTGAGAGGTAGGGTGTAAGAAAGAAACTTTTGACTTACTTAGCGAGATTCGCTAATATCTATAATTTGTATCTTTTTGTAGGTGTACTTAAAGCGGCATTCTCCTAGAGTGCTTACTACATGGTATTACTAATTTCGCAACCCAAAGTATGGGATGGTTATAGGTCGACACCTCTAGCGGCCCTAGAAAAATGTTTGTGATACTTGTTGAAATTATAAAAAGAATTGTTGACTTGGTAAAGTGTTACTAGTTCTAGGCAATGCTTATGGCCTTTGCAACTATTTGTATGTTTTATTAAAATGTAATGGGCAAGCATGACTCTTCTACTATAGATTTTGGGTCCAAAACGAGATCTTTGAGGTTTGGTTGTAGCATTGGATGCACTTCTGCGATGGTACATGGCCACGCTGTCAGCTTTGATGAGGGTGCTCTTCCCGGTTTCTACACCAACAAAGGTTCAATGTTGTGTTTCTTTTCACCTATTTTGGTTGTGGAAGCATTGATGGTTTCGTGTACTGACCTGAGCTTGGCTCATGGTCAACACACCTTGGGGTAGTCATATGCAGAGATGGAGACTTTCTAAGAAGTTAATGGCTAAAGCATTTTCCTGCTAATTCGATTTGATGAATTTGTTGACAACACTTCTCAGGGTTTCTAACTTCGTGTAGTTCCCTTGTTTGGCAGGTGGTCATATGGCGTCTTCCTTCTTCCTCGCTATGAGTTGATGGGCAATACCTTGACTCTGGCTGGGTTGTGAATGGTAAGTCAAAATGTACCATTTTCTTAACTCTTCCTCTCGCCTCTCTGGAGTGGTTTGTGTTTGCTATGAGGAACCTTGTGAGGTCGATTGGGTTTACTACAATAAGATTTTGAGTTCTTGGAAGTTGCCATTGAGCTGGACTGTTGTAAAATGATGTATCTAAATCTGTTGGTTTTATATTTAATGTTCCTGAAGGATTTTGTCCATTTGGATCAGTACTAAACCCTGTAAGTTGTAATGGCTATACTCAATGTGAAGACTGAGATGGGTGTTTGTGTATTTTGTTTGTAAATGAATAAGCCGCAGATTCATTAAATAGAGAAATGACTCTGCTATTTGGTTTCTGCATTTTCTTATGGTAATGGTAGTTCTTCAATGTGTATTTACTATTGTTGCATCTTCCTGGTATTTTGTTGGTTGTATGGTTTGTGCAGTGGAAGAAATCATGCTCTTAAATGTATTGGAAACATTTGTAAGCAGAGTTCCCCTCTCACTGGGAAGTGTAGTTTCTACGAAATTTGATGAGTTTTGGACCTACCACTGTCTCTGTGTGTTTTCTATAAATGGCGGTCGTTGCTTTTGTTATGATTTAGCAGTGTTTATGATGCGAAAGTAATGATGGGGAAAGGTTGTAACCCTCATGAGACTTTAGTTATAAGCCTGAGATGATAAAATTCTTGTTCTGTGTTTTCTGGGTTTTGCAAAAGCTAGAGAGGGTTTTAAAAAGTGAGATGTAGGGATTCGATCCCATGACCTGTGTTTGTGTTTGAGTTTCATCCATATGCTATTGAGAATGGTTAAACGAAATGTTTGCTGGATTGCGGGTTTGGTTCTGCACCTTGTATGCCCTGAACACATGACCATTTATATCATATATTTTATATTTTTAATTACACATTAAATGTCCCACCGTTAGCATGACCCATTTGTATGTTATATTTTAGTTTTTTAATAGAAATTGTTTGTCATTTGCATTTTAGTTTTTTAATAGTAATTGTTTGTCATTTGCTTGATTGGTTCGTATGGTATATTTCAAATTTTAAAAATAATGGTTAAAATTTTTTGAAATTACATTTTTATTTAAAAATTTGAATTTTTGGTGAAATATATCTTCACGGTTGACTTAAGTGTACACATTTATGAAATGGCTTTAATTTGTTAAATGGTCGGAAAGGAATATATCTTCTAAATATTTTAATGAGAGACATAGATGGTTATCACTAACTTAGGCATTGGTTTAATTTTAGGTTTATGACAATAAAAGTTATACATGTGGGGGTGGGGGCAATCTAATCCTCTGATATAGGGTTTAGGGTTTAGAGAACTTATATAAGGAATTTGGCTTTTGGGTCTGCAAAACTTATATAAGGCATTTGGCTTTTGTTTTAGGTTATGGGTTTAAGGAGATTCCGAGTCAGGCTTGTATGAACCGGTAAAATAGCATATTTAGGAGAGAAGGCTGTGAAATTGGATTGACCCATGAGGCTTCTAAATCTTAAATTTTCAAGTTAGGGTTTCTCGTGCATGTAAGGCACCGTAGAAGAGCAGTGATTCATTGACCAACTTTTAGCTTTCCCTTTCTGTACTTAGTGATTTGCTTAGTAATCCATAAGTGATCCATTGAATAGCTTGAGACTGTTTCCATCTTTCCAAAATAATGTTGAACTGCATCACATGCTCCAAGGCACTCGAGAAACCTATATGTGAAATGGAACTGAATTGTTGGACAACACCAAGGTCTATGGCTTCCAACAATCTCACTGCAAAGGTAGTTCTTAGTAGTTTTCTCGCTTCTTTTCCCACTTTAAGTTTGACATTCTTGCTTATGGAATACCTTCAGCGTGAAATCTGTAGATTATGGATCATCTAAAATTTATATTCATAACCGTGATTTATCAAATGAAATGTTTATTTTTTTGGAGCAGGTAAAATATTTATCATTGAATTTGTTCGTAGTATACATGCAGTGCAGGCCATTCACAACATCGACTAGGGTATATCTCAAAGGGACGCCTTAGCGCCTGGAGTCGGACAATGAAACCCCCGAAATACCTAAGAGTTACAGTTATGGTTTTGGCTCTTCGACTTCAACTCCTACATCCAGCTCTTCCGACTTTATGTAGGAGTCACCTAAAAGTAGTGGATTAGACACTTTGTTGTTGGTGTCTAATCCACTACTTTTAGGTGACTTTTTCAGACATATCATTACAGAAATACTTTGTTTACTTTATGGTAGTCATAGAATTCATAATAGATTATTATGTTGAAGGTAACGTAGGAATTTTTTCCAATTAAATAATAAATAAACTATATAGATTTGAAGAATTTAAATTTTGTTTATTTGAAAGCATGTTTGAAAGCATTGAGCGAGGTTAGTGATGAACTTCTCCAAATGTTTTCTATTACAGTTAATTTTTCTAGATCTTCGCAAAATATTAAGCATATGGATAATGAATAACTAAATATGATTGTTTTCACATCCCTAATGCATAACAAGAAGATAGTGGGTCATGATCTTCTTCTTTTATTTCTCATGTTGATCCCTTGTTTTTTAGTATGAGTGATAAAAACATTATCTTCTTAGGTGTTTTTATTTTCTATAGTTATTCCACAACCATACATATTTTTGACAAATATGATTCATTTGTTGTGTACATAGTTGTAACTTTATTTTGATCCATTTGTTGTGTAGATAGTTGTAACTTTATTTTGATCCATTTGCTGTGTACATAGTTGTAACTTTATTTTGATTCATTTGTTGTGTACATAGTTGTAACTTTATTTTAATCCCACATCAAGGAATCCTCTAAACCACATATTATAATATGTAATTTGTTAATTTTTAGCCTTATAATTAGTATCAACATTTTGAGGTAAGGTAAAAATACATTTTTGATGAAAATGGTTTATTAGATTAATAAAGATATAGGGATTGCATACTTTTGAAGATTAATAGACTTCCAAATACAAAATTCTAAGGATTTTTCGCAACTAGAGCTTGACCAAATATATGTCTCTACTTCAAATCCTATGTTCCTTTGATTTTTGGAATTCCATATATCCTAGGGAATTCTACCACCTTCACCTTTACCACTCGAAGAAAATGCAACCAATATTTATATTTTTTATGTACTCCTTTTAGAATTCCATCATCAAGATATTTTTAATGTTGACATAGATAGTGAAGTGTCAAACATGTTTTGTATGTTATGCTTCAAGCTAAACATCTTTTGAAAATTCCATATGTCTCCTCAAGCTCATCTTTATGCAGAAATCACTATGTACACATATATGGTTTCATTTTATTCTTTACTAATTAAAGATTATATATATATATATATATATATATATATATATATATATATATATATATATATATATATAAAGTGTGTACCCTTTCTTAAATTTATAGTCTTTCTTTTATTAAGTAGTAATTCATCCCTCCAATTTCTTCTTGTTAAATTATTCTAAGTCTTAACCATCTTTATATATGGGAAAACTTTTGGAATGTAATTGAAATTTAAGGAACTCATTCAAATTATAAAAACAAAATTGAAAGCTCATTTAAAACATATTGGATCATAAAGACCCTAGTCAAGTACCTCATCTAGCATGAAGGATAAGAGATAATATTTGATGCATGGCACAAACAAAAATTTAAATGATGAGATTCCTTCACAAAATACAAAACACAATGCATTCAATGAAATTAACAATAGTTCTGCAACATTTTTACTAGATTTTAATGAATACTCTTCGGCCTCGCTACATTCATAGAGCCTATATAGATCACATAACCATCGACACCATACAAAATAAATTGAAGGAGAGCTAAAACCCATTTTTTCATTCACAAAATTCATGTTTATTGTGATACTTAACTTTTGGCATTAAATGCTACAATGAATATTCAAATTCTAAATAAAATACTCGATATTACAATGGTTGAAAAAATCTCCATGGACAAATAAATTTTCACTACAATAAAATTATTTTTACAAAATTTATAATCATAAAATAGAGACAAAAATAAACAAATGTAAACCAACATGTTGGATAGTATTAATGCAAGAGTTCCTCCCACATCTAATTCCCTTGATTGTTTTATTTTTAGAATCATAATTCATAATTAGGTGAATAAATCCTATAGACTAAACATCCTACTCTTCCCATATTTGCTTATTAAATTCACAGTATTTCTTTAAATGTCTTGACCAAACACTACCATAAACTTACCTTAATCTTTATCATTTCTTCCGATCCTTGCAAATTTGTCTCACAATGGTGCTTACTTTCTCACCATATTCCCTTTACAATATTTCCAATGAGTGGCACATGGACTACAAAATTATGCCATTATACTCATTGTGAACTAGATTACTATTTCTCTCCGTCATGGTCACATCCTCCACCTTATTTGTTCCATTTCCTATAAAAATAACAACATACATAACATTATGGGAATTACAAACTCTCATATTCTCCTTCATAAGTGTTTCTGCTATAGAACCAATGTTTTTCTTTTCATTTTATTTGACTACACTACCTTCCTTATAGGTTCTTTCTACCCCACTTTCTTCATAGATGTCAAAATTGAAGTGAACACGACATTTTTGTATCCTTCTTCACATATTCATTCCAATGATGTAAGTTATATTTAATCCAATCCTGTTTTATTGGTAGGTGTTTATTCTCCCATCATGCATAAATTTGTTATCAAAGTGCCACATATTTTGCAACAATGGATGCCATGTATCCATAGTCAAAGCATAACCTATAATGTTATCATTGTATCTATTAATATTAAAATTAATCAATACTTTTTATCTCACAATGAATCTATGCCACTATTATATCCATGACACTCAATATGCATTTGTATAAGTTGTGTACTAAAGCTTATTTTTTGATAAAATTTAATAGACACCAAAATTTATGAACCACCACCACCAAAAATTAATTTACATGAATTTTATTCTCAAGATTGTATTTCTCTAGTTCTTTGTCAACCTCTTTCTTAGGTTGCAATAATTTGATTTTTATCATCATATGCTCACTAGTTGAATCATTTCACTTGTTTTTATTGTTGGTTCTACTAAAAAAATAGTTTTGTTTTTTGTCTCCATCATTCTTTTGGTGTTTTTTGAAACTTAAATGTCGTATGGAATACACCTAATTTTAACTTGGAATGCATTAAATCCAATTATGTAATGATGTAAATATGCTAGTATGGATTCCTAGTGCAGAGCTCAAGTCGAAGGCTCGATTATTGAATTGGGAGACATGTATAATATAAATATCTCTATATGGATCAAGTGGTTGGCTTGTCATCCTAACTCTAAAACTATGTAAATATTATGTTGGAAAACTAATAAACTTGAACAAGATGGTTGTGTAAAGAGAACTAGAGGGGATGTGATTTCACTAGAGGGGAAGATCAAATGCGTCCAATGGGAGATTAAAGCCCTCTATTTCCAAGTGTCAACCTTAGAACTCATCAAAGTCATCATTTTGCTTCCATGTTCCTTAAATAAGACAATTACCTCCTTTTGTCTTATTAAATCCACTTATTAAATTTACATGTGAGGTTAGTGGGAAAAGTATTTTCATGCAATTATGGAAGCATGGTATGAATATAATTCTATGATAGTTGTAAGGGTCCTTTCTTCTATGGTCAAAAGTTATGCCAACTTTCTTTTCACCATCCTCTAATATCCTTTAAGGTCGATCATCCATTTTCTCATTCAGATTTTGCATTACTTAGAGTTTTTCATGATGTTCATTCCATTTCCAGTTACCATATAAGAATGTGAAATAAAAAAAAATGAATTGTGAAGTAAAATTGCAAACATTAGAGAAAAGGGAATGGTTTTTAGGTGAGGATAGAGGTTGGGAAGGATAAGAATTTTACCCATTGTGTTTTCTAGACTTGAATGCTTGAGAAGCCATGAATTAAGGTTATAGTAGGTTTTCCAACAACATATACTATGTTGGACTCTTTTTTCACACACTTATAAGCACTATAAGGGTTTGATTTTATGAGGTGATTCTAGAGCACTACAGAGAAATTCCTTCATTCTGTTGTGTGCGGTAGTATAAAAGAGTTCCATGAATGGGAGGGATAAGTGATATCCATGTAAATTCTTAGAGCTATGTAGCTTGTATAACCATGAGAGAAATTGAGTTTTGGGTTGATAATAAGATTTCCATAGTATTTTCCTTCACTTATGTGGCCTCATAGCCGAACTTGGGGGTTGTATCTGTATTGATAACTATGGTTGAGTGGAAAATCACTCTTACATAGGAAGTTGCTTGGATATTCTTTGTTAAAAGAAAATATGAAATGATTTTATTTTATTCCTCTTATGAATATACTTGTTTATGCATGATGTATGTGTAGAAAGAGTTTTATTTTGACTTTGTTTTATATTTATGAATTTGCACATGGATTTCTCAGTTTTAACTTGAATTTTGTAATTACCCCCTCCTATGGTTGAAATGATGGATGGGGACATGATTGCATATGGCCATGTGTTCCACATATGATGGAAATGCCTTCAAATTCTATTCTTCTATCTCTCTCTCTTATTGACCCACCATATTTACCAGCAGCAAACCTTCTTGACTAATCCATATTATTGGAACTTATTTCACCTTCCTTAACTTGCTTTTATCTATGTTTTATTGTTCAAATTATTAACCTCTCATCATTATTTATCATTTTCTAAGAAATATATTCTCAATTCTCTAGGATACTTTGTATGCCTATGCTAGTAATTGGAAATCCAAATCATTCAACTCAACTTGAATGGAATAACTTATACATTCACATACTTACAATGGATCATGGAATCCCCTCATTCTACTCTTAACTTCTAGAATGTTTATAAGATTTCTCTATGTACTCCTTCACGTATGACTTCAAATTCTTCAAATTCCATAATCTTTTAAATAGATTTAAAGTGTAATCCATTAAAAAAAATACTTTTCAACTCTAACACCAACTCAACCTAGGTTTTAATCTACTCTTATCCCATGATAAATAATCATAATATCAATTTCATACAAGAATACCTAGTCCTCATAAGAATTCTAATATGCTAAAATTTAAATAACTTTCCATTTCTCTTATAACCACTTATACTATGAAATGAGATCTTTATAGTATGAATGAGAACTATAGCCATTAAAACGATAATTTAAAAGTGTTGATACCATTATACACGGGTTTTTTTTCACGGTAAAAAATAGAGTCATGGCCTAAATGTAACGCCCCATATTTTGATTAGGCATATTTATCAGTTAGACACACTATACTTTATTTTCTTATATATTCTATTGAACTCATCTCAACTGAGTAAACTATATTACGATGTGATGGAACTCATTATATGATGTTACTTTGTTTTATGATTTCACCATGATTATGATGTTACTATGTTATGCGGTTACGATGTCATGATTATCATATGATTTATTTATTTTATGATTACAGTATATGTTTATATGTTTTCATTAATAAGATGTGAAATATATGATTCGGTAAGTGGGTACCATCTTCTTATATGAATTATTGAAGAGTTATATGTTATATGCATCTATGATGAACTAAAAAGGTTACCTGCAATAAAATGATTTTTGATAACATGGATCAATTGGTGATCAATGGGAAATGCTTTCTATAAATTTGTATTTTGCGAAATACTAACCTACAGGACATAAGGGCTATGGGATAGCCAGTTGCTTGATCTGATATATTGACAAAGAAAACGTGTTCGTATAGTAAACCTTTGCAGCCAAAATGATGATACGATAACACAAACTGATAATCTCGATAGCAGCAAAGTATGAGTTGATAAGGACGTAGGCCCAGTATGTTGAGAGGGATGGATGTGTTTCCCACCCTATGTTTCCATGATACCCGAGGTAGTGGGAGGGCCATGCTGAGACACGCTCCCCATTTTGTTGTGATGACGATGGTCGGATGCCTGCTAGGGGAGGATAGGTCCACTGTTGAGCTGACGCTATCGCTCACAAGTTCTATGTCGTCAGGTCGGTGAGTCTGACATCCACTTTTATACTAGTAGAGGAAGCATAGGGAGGATGTAGGACGTAGGTTATGATGGGAGGATGTGTTAGTTAGTACTGTTGAGGGTTGAGTATTCCTTGGTTCCGAGTTAGTGGTAGTAGGTACCCTTCCTTGTACATGATTGATTAAACTAATGTAAAGATAAAGATAATGATGTGAAATTGTAAAGAATTAACTGTTAAATAACTGAGGATGTTAAAGTAATTGTACTATATATATTATGCTTCTTATTCTACATGGGGGTAAATACTATTATTAGTTAGCAGGTATGCGTAGGCGGGATGGGGTTTGTCCATAATGCATTTATGATTTGTGCATGCGCTGGCCACACATGCACACCTTGCACATGTACACTAGTATCGATATACGAACACTTAACATATTGAATAAATGTATAAGTCGTCAAAAGTAATTGTGTTAATCATGCATTGATCGAACTCAGATAATGAATATGAAGTTATTTAAGATGTGTAAAACAAATCAATTAAGCTAACTATTACTTGTTGGTAAACATCGTGATAAACAATTGAGACAAGTGTCGTCAGTTCACATTGTCATCTGAGAATTGTTGTAAGTAAGGTAATGGTACTGTCTAATTAATTAGTAAGATTTGTTTAAGCCCTTAAGGGTGCTTTGTTTAGAAGAACGACGACACTATGTAGATATTAGGGTACTCATGTGATAAACAAATGATTTAAAATACATTTTTATTAAATTCACCATTTATTATTACTTTGTGGTGGCTTAATTAATATTATTACTTAATTAATTTTATTTTAATAATATTACTATCCATGTCATAACAATTGCAAAATAGGTAAAATTTAAATATTGATTAATGAATGATTAGAGTGTGATTATTTTACATTTCTAAGTTAGACATAATAGGATAACAATTTTGGAATGAATGTGATGTGATGGAAAATGGTTTATTACTATTTAATTATTCAATACAAATCTTAGAATTTAAATCTCAAGATGAGTGATCTCGACGGATGAGGTAGACTATTAAGACACACCATGTCCAAGTTGAAAAGGGTCAACTATTTATATAATATTTTATTAATTACATTAATAACATTAAATACAAAGTTGGTGAATAGACTTGTAATTAATAAACCTTGTCCCGAATGGATAATCTTTGGGTAATGATTCCCACCGTAATAAATACTTACGATCATCAATCAAAATGAAATAAATTTACCATGAGTGTAATTAATTATTCGGTACATTGAGTGTGAAAAATACATTTTTATAATGAAACGTGTATGAATGAACTAGTGAAAGGAGTAAATGTTTGAGCGGCTCGAGAGGGGGAGTTTGGGGCTGTGGAGTAAGCCCAATGCTTCTCGAGGAAGGAAAGGTATGTAGAGGGGGATAAAGTTGAAGGTAAGGGGGATAGCTGGAAGTGAGGAGAAAGGTTTGAGAACAGAAAGGTTTGGGAAATAAAAGAAGGTTTGAGAACAGAAAAAGGTTTGGAGAACCTAAGTAAAGATTGCTATCGGGATTATCAGTTTGTGAGCTTGGGGGCTTGGAAATCCTTTGATTTCCAAGGGCCAGCATGATAATAGCTGGTTGGTAGGGTGGACACATCATCTTGGCTCACTAAGGTAATATAAAACCTGCTACGACCTACGGTCTACTAGCATCAGCATCAGGTAATTTCCTTGATTATTTGCTTTATTTTGATTATTATGCTAAAACGTACTCTAAACATGCATATAACTTGCTATTTACTGATTTATTACGGTGAAACATATTCTTATGCTGAAACAAAGTGTTGAAGGAAAATATATATATGTTAGTTTATTTTTTAAATACGAATGTATGAATATTAAAGACAAAACAGTATACTAAATGGCAATTAAAAGCATAGAGTCTTCATTAGAAATTTACTCACATATACCTGCATAAATTTAAAACATAGTAAATTAACTTAGAAATTTTACTTAGTGCTCTGTTGTAAAAATAAGAGCACTACACTAAACATCCCATACGGTTGTTTAAAAAAACTGTAAAATCAACCCCTAAATTGGAAAAGGTTTTTTTTATTCAAGAGATAAGTTATAACTTTTTTTAAACTTACATATTAAATAAAACAAAAAATTCATAAATAATTTCACCACTCCAACCATATAGAAACAAACAAATTATGAGGTGATTCATAATGAAATAATATATTAGACCATAGAAGCAAAATTTATTCATATAAATATTCGGAAATTCCTTTAGAGTTTCAATTACAAGCATCATACTAATAAAAAACATCTAACTACTTTATGTAAAATTATTCAAATTCATCCATGGATTTTGACACCCCATCACCATTTATATTTTCTGCAGATGAAGGACTCGATGAAGATGTAGATGTAGATGACCCATATTCTTCTCTATTATCAATGGGTGCACCATCTGAGTCTACATCTATGCCCATCATTTCATATGTCATATTCCTTTGGGATCTACGGCTTGGTTTAACACACTCCCATCTTGCAAAATTAAAAATTTAAATTTAAATTTAAACCTCCCCTAAACTATATAATAAAAAAAAATCTAAACCCCCCCTAAACTATATAATAATTTTTTTTTTTTAAAAATTAAAAAAAAAGAATTAAAAATCTAAACCCCCCCTTAAACTATATATATAAAAAAATAAAAAAAATAAAAAATATTAAAATTTTATTAACCCCCCCTCCTACCTCCACATGCCCCCTTCCCCCTCCTCTCCACGCCCCTCCTTGGAGGGAGGGGGGAGGAGGAGGAAGTTCGGGGAGGAGGGAGGAGGGGGAAGGTGGTGACGGGAGGAGGGGAATGGGGAGGAGGGGGAAAGGTGGGGGCATGGGGAGGAGGGAGGAGGGGGAAGGGGAGGTGGAGGAAGGGGGCGCGAGGAGGGAGGAGGGGAAAGGGAGGGCGGGTGGTGAGTGTGAAATCTCCATAAAAAAAAAAAAAAATCTTTTCCCTTAATTCTTAATCTTGTAATTTTCAGTTCACTTTACAGCACTTAAAAAGAACACAGTTTTACATTTATCAGTATTTAATTTATTAATGTCTTCATAACATTTAACTTACAGGTGTCCTTCCATTGTTCTCCTACTAGCTAGAAGGTCATTATGTTGTCATACCACTTACTTAGCTGCGGCTAATCCTCCCTTCTTTTCTGGTATGCAGGTTCCTATGCTTCTGGAGTTTTTCCATGATGTCGTAACCAGGTATGGCTATTTAACAAACCCAGTCTTACTGTTTTGTTTACTTAGCGTCGCACTTATCCATCGCATACAATCCCACAAAGACCATAAGTTTGGATTAAGAAAATGTATTAACATGGTTCTAACTCGAACCCCTTATACCAAAGTCAACTTTCGAAGAAAGCATCTCCATACTACCAAGGTGGTAGGTATCAACAATGTACAAACTCAAACATGTCAAGAACAATAAGAGCACTAAAGTTATTTCCAATCTCGTAATGTTTAAAGTTTGATCGCTACCATATGAATTACCCAGCTAGGTAGTTTTAAATAAGCCACATATTACTTTGTAAACCCATTCCATATGGAAGGACCTACGATCTACTCTACAATTAATATGCAGGGTACCCGAACTGGGGTCATTCACTGTTCTGTCAGATGGCCATGTGACATCATTTAATGTGCCCGAAGGTTATGGTGCCATCTGCCTGAAAGGATAGGGTTGGTTGTCTCGCATTTGGGGTGAGTAACTCATCAGCAAGACTCGAAGCTCTCTGGAATAATCTCCTCTTTGGCATTCGACCTGGGTTTACAGGTTTATTCCACCAAACCCTGGCAATTTGATCAACCTCGATCTCCTGCTATCATTCTTCTGCAATGAGGAGGAAATGATTTAAGCAGTCGTGGTTACTCCAGAAGGGATACTCCTTGCTTTGAAGGCACAGCTACTTCCCTGCGTTGCCTCAGAGGTAAACTTCGATACAGTAACTTGTCAGTTTTCTAATAGTTGGTTTTAATAGTGTACTCTGTTGCCATTTTGCTAATAATGCATCCGTTTTTCAATGGTGGTAGGTATTTTCCAGCTCGAGACAGCACAGGTTGCAGAAGGAGCCTAACTTAACGGTAAGTGGTATCGCTCCTTTGCCTTCAAATGACGACAGGGAGAACTTGGGAAGTCCTTCTCAACGACAA
The DNA here is from genome assembly GCA_027924585.1 of Larix kaempferi. Taxonomy (NCBI): domain Eukaryota; kingdom Viridiplantae; phylum Streptophyta; class Pinopsida; order Pinales; family Pinaceae; genus Larix; species Larix kaempferi. The sequence goes on from BSBM01000403.1 coordinate 6,033,663, forward strand.
CAACGGATTTGTAATGTCATGGTTAGTTCATTTTAATATCGAGGTTTCTGTTTCTACCCTCCCGAATACCCTATCGAATTTATCAAGAGCCCAGAACATTTATTTGTAATGCTAGGAGTGAAAAGAATTTGTTATTCATGGTTCTACAGCCTCAGGGTTAGCACGGGGAAGGTTATATTGATCCTTTGATGCTTTCAACTCCTATTTAGATAAAACTACATAAATGGGTATGCTGCCATTTCCCGCTTCTTTAAGTATTACAAAACCCTCTGTATTTTCTAAATTCAACCATCTTGTATGCCCGCGTGGTAGATAATTGTCTGACAATGATTTTGTGGGGACTGGAAATCATGATATTATAATCCTTATTTCAACAGTCGTGGGGCAATTGTAAAGGGTTCTGTATTTAAAGAACTCAGGAGTTTTCGTTTGTCTCTATTTTGTGAACGGATTGTCTACAGGATGAGAAGTGAAATGTAGCAGATGGCTGCGTTACAAATTAGAACTTATCAGCCCAAACGTGGTGTGGGTCTGTTGTACTTTCTTGTCTAAACATGATTTAAATGTTCTCGTCAAGCTTGGAAAGCTATTTTATTTCGATATAACTGTAGAGGCATTTCTTGGAACATTACATAACAGCATAGATTTTCGAAAAGATAATGATACGATATGATAGGAGTTCTGTTGTATATATATATTTTTGTTTTCTTCCATAAGCATACTGTCAATATTTTACTTTCTATATAACCGTAGAGGCATTACCTGGAACATTACATAACAGCATAGATCTTTGAAATGATAGTGATACGATATGATAGGAGTTCTGATATATATATATATTTTTGTTTTCTTCTAAAATCATACTGTCGATATATATCGTGTCATTGAAACCCTAACTGTCAGTGTATCGAATCTTATTTTATGACTTGCCCTTTCCGAGAGTTTTTCTGTGAATGAGGTTAAGGAATTAGATCGGGATCTATCCCCCTACGATTAAAGATTATTCTGTGAGGGAGCAACGAAAATTGTTGGCATTCGAACCGAGAGGATTAACCTTATGGAATTTCTATAATATACTGGTATTTTGGGATAATACATCGTCTCAGTACTATCTTCTATATCCCATCTGTGATGTTAACAAATATAACCTAATGTCATGGAATCGTGGAATTTTCTGTACAGAGGTTTTCTATACTATTAATGATCCATGTTTTCTTTATCCGTCGTAGGGTATAAAGAAGGTCAATAATTATTCCCTAGACTCTAATTCATTAATACAAGTAACAAAAAGAATATAGAAAAAAAACCATGCAACTCCCGCGGAGCTTTATAGATTTAATTTGTAACAAGAAGGTCAATATAATAAACAATAAGAATATACAGTAATCATGTAATTTCTTTACTGGGGCTTTAGAGATCGATTTGTAACCACGGATAGAAATAAACAATAAAATATACAGAAATCCTGCAATTCTTTACTGAGGGCTTATAAATCAATGGTAAACCCTAATAAAACAATTCCTCTGTGATTACATTGTTCATTCCATTTGGCTGCTGGTTTATCATTATTACTAAATATCGATATTACAGATCAAGCATTATTCGAATGACAGAATTTACTTGGACATCATAAGTACTATATCTTTAACAAAAGGAGGCAGATGAATAACAGGAATTACTTCAAGTCTGAGATAACAAAACCTGGAACTTGAAACCAAATGCAGTAGGAACAGCCACGTTCCTCCCAACCGTAGACTAGGTACAAACACCAAGTCTGTCCGCAATCACCCCCGAGCCAGACACATGCATGGAGAAATGTGGACCGCTAGCCTCAAACTCAGTCTTGTTTCCTGAATCCCTTGCCTAACACAGAGTGCTCACACAACAAGTTATCTTTTCGGCATACTCAGCAGCGTCCTGCCTCCTCACATATGCCCTCCTTTTATAATTTTGCCTAGGTCTTACCATTAGCAGCCAATTCCTCGTGGAATTTTCGCAGCTAATCAAATCCCTGATTTTCGGGGTGTGTCTAGTGTCTTAAATACACTCCTGACACTTGTCTTGGTTTCCCAGAGGCTAACTCTAACTTGTCCCCCACTTCTCCATGCATGATCTCCTCATTTAACTTGACTGTTCCCACTCATTCTTTTATTAATATAATAAAATTGTTTGTTTACAACAGTCCTCCTAGGACTTAAGTTAGCCGATTTCTCATCTGGCTTCCTCATTGCATAATCTCAAAATTAATAAAAATAATTTTAAAATAAATCAAACATAATGTTTTTTCATCGTTGGAGAGGGATGTCACATCCTTGCCCCCTTATTGTGAACACTGTCCTCAGTGTTCTAGTCTTCATCCTTCGGTTCTGGGAATAGATTCGGGTATCTTTCCAGTATTTCGCTTTCCAATTCCCAGGTTGCCTCCTCAGGACTAAAGTGCTTCCATTGTACCTTTACCTGAGCGATGGCTCGGTTCCGAAGTACTGTTTCTTTCCTGTCCAGAATGCGTAAAGGTTCCACTTGAAATTCGCCTTCTGGAGCCTCCTGTATCAAATTCCAATCAATAATATGAGTGGGGTCATAAATATATTTTTTCAGTAGTGAAATGTGAAAAATATTATGAATTTTTAAGTGTGCGGGTAATGCCAGTTTATCGGCTGCGGCTCCAATCCTTTCAAGTACTTGAAAAGGCCCGCATAACTGTGGTGCCAGTTTATTGCAACTCCCCAGCCGGAGTGAGCTTTTCTTTGGTTTAACCCGCAAGTATACATGGTCTCCAACTAAGAACTCCTTATCTCGTCTTTTCAGATCAGCATAGCTCTTTTTGCAGTCTTGGGCCACCTTTAAATTCTTCTGTACCCTTTGGACGGTTTGTTCCATGTCTTTCAACAAATTTGGTCCTACCAATAAGCGATCGACCGGACTATCCCAGCTAACTGGGGTAGTGCACTTTCTCCCATTAAGAATTTCGAATGGACTCATTCTTGATGATGCTTGGTACCCATTGTTGTAAGCGAACTCTACCAGATGTAAGTAGTCTTCCCATTTGTTGGGTCTCTCCATGATGTATATTCTCAGCATGTCTTCAATGATCTGATTTGTCCGTTCAGTCTGTCCATCTGTTTCAGGGTGATAACTCTTGCTGAAATTAATTCTTGTTTCCAAACCTGCAAATAAAGATTTCCAGAACTTGGAAGTAAATTTTACATCCCTATCTGAAATTACCATTTTTGGTACTCCATGTAATCTGAATATTTCCTTTAGAAATATTCCTGCAATATCTGCTGCCTTGTAGGTGGTTTTTACCAGAATGAAATGCGCCGATTTGCTAAATTTGTCAACCACCACCATTATGGAATCATGTTGTCGTTGGGTTCTCGGCAAACCTGTGATAAAATCTAGTGAAATCACTTCCCATTTCCATTCAGGAATTGGTAATGGTTGTAATAACCCAGTAGGATGTCTATGATCTACCTTCACCTGTTGACATTCCAAGCATTTAGATAAATAATCAGCTAGTTCAGTTTTTAATTTAGGCCAAAAGAACTGTTTTCTGAGGGCTGTTATCATTTTTTTATACCCGGCGTGACCTGCAAAAGGGGGTTTGTGCATCTCATTTAGAATAAACAATTTAAATTCTGCAACATTAGGCATGTACAGCCTATCTTTGAACCAAATCAGACCTCTCTGATCCATTTTGAAATCTGTCCCGTTCATGTTTATCTCGTTTTGCTGAATTTTACTTTGCAGATTTATGTATTCTGCGTCTTGTTTGCTTGCCCTTATTACTTTGTCCATGAGATTAATTTCTGGTTGACTCATTATTATCTTGTACACCTCATGGGTCCTTCGACTAAGTGCATCTGCCACCGTATTTTCCTTACCTTTTATGTGTTTTACATCAAAGTCGAATTCACTTAAGAAGGCCATGCACCTTGCCTGTCTGGCATTGAGTCCTGGTTGGTTAAATAGGTTCTTGACGCAAGTGTTATCGGTTAATAACAAGAATTTCTTTCCCAGCAGGTAGTGACGCCACATTTTCAGTGCGTGTACTACTGCTGTTAATTCCAAGTCATGAACCACGTAGTTGCGTTCATGTTCCTTTAATTTTCGTGATTCATAACACACCACATGTCCGTCCTGGGACAGTACTCCTCCTACTCCCTCTTTGCTCGCATCCGTACAGACCGTGTATTGTTTACATGGGTCTGCCACTTTTAGTACAAGTGCCTTGGTCAGCAACTCTTTGAGTCGTTCAAAACTTTCTTGACACTTACAGGACCACACAAACTTTATCCCTTTTTTCTGTAGTGAGGTAATGGGATAAGCGATCTTCGAGAATCCCTCAATGAACCTCCGATAGTAACCTATGAGTCCCATGAAAGATCTAATATCAGCTACATCTCTCAGTACCGGCCAATCCGCTATGGCTTTAATTTTCTGTGGGTCGACTGATATTCCTTCCGTAGAAATAATATGGCCTAGTTACTGGATTTCCTTTTTAAAGAACTCACATTTCTCCAACTTTGCATACAACTGGTGGTCCCTCAAGGTTTGCAATACAATTCTTATATGCTGTTCATGTTCTTCCTCCGACTTAGAGTATATTAGGATATCATCAATAAAAATCAACACAAACTGATCTAGATACTTGTTGAAGATACCATTCATTAAACACATGAATGTGGCAGGGGCGTTGGTTAACCCAAAAAGGATTACTACAAATTCATAGTGTCCGTATCGGGTACGGAAGGCGGTTTTACTTATGTCTTCGTTTTTAATACGAATCTGATGGTACCCAGTTCGAAGATCCAGTTTGGAAAAGATCCTAGCTCCCCCTACTTGGTCGAACAAATCATTGATTCGTGGTAAAGGGTATTTATTCTTAACAGTTACCTTATTCAGTTGCCTATAGTCAATACATAGTCTTAGAGTCCCATCCTTTTTCTTGAAAAACAGAACCGGTGCACCCCAAGGCGAGACACTAGGTCTTATATACCCTTTGTCTAGTATTTCTTGAATCTGAATCTTTAATTCCGTCAATTCTGGGATAATCATTCTATAAGGTACTTTTGACACTGGTGCTGATCCTGGTAAGAGTTCAATGGAGAAATCTATTTCTCGTTGAGGCGGTAACCCCGGTATTTCCTCTGGAAATACGTCTAGGAACTCACCTAAGACAGGATGCTCTACTATGGAAGTCTGACTTTCATTGAGAAGTAAATCAGATACTCCTACAGCGTAAATCTTGCATCCTTTCCTCATGCACTTCTTTAGCTGCATAGCAGAAATCTGCCTAACAGAAACAGGTTTATGTTTTCCAATCACTGTTCTTAGAGTTTGGTCTTCCGCAATGTAGGTGAAGTTTTTGGTAAAGCAGTTCAGTACTACTCTATATTTTTCAAGCCAGTCCATACCTATTATCATGTCGTAAGATCCTAAAGGCAACACATTTAAATTAATCTTTGTTTTGTGGTCCTGTATTTGAAGTTCACAATCAGAAATATATTCAGTTACCTTCCTCTTTGCTCCAGTAGCTAATTGAACTAACTAGGTCTTTGGGTGCTTTACCTTGGTGATTTGACAATGCTCCATCATCTTGGGAGTGATGTAGCTTAAAGTTGCCCCAGGGTCTATTAAAATAGTACAAGTATGGTCAGAAATTGTACCTTCAATTTCCACAATTGCAGATTGATGATCTGCCTGTCGGTCCTCCAAGGCTGCATTGATTCGGTGATAGCTTTTCCCAATGTCTCCCACTGTGGATGCTTCTTGCATATTATGCAGTACCCTATTTGTTTCATTGTATAGGGGACAATTCCTGCGTAAATGGGCTTCACCACATTCCCAGCATTTCAGGGGTTCCTTAGGAATACCGATACTTCCCTTCATTCCCATGTTAGGGGCTTTGAAATTTTTTTGCTGTAACTGTTCATTTCTGGGAAATGAATTTCTCTGGAAGTTTTTGGGCATGTTCCTGAAGGGCGGGGGTTTGTAACGTTTCTTCCGCTGGTTAAACTTTTCCTGTTTCTTGTCCTTCCATGCTTTAGTAGTATCATTTCTTTGTTTGTATTGCTCAAAACACAATCTGGCCTTTCTCAGTGCTTCTTCTAAAGTTCTGGAATTGTCGAACTCGATTCGATCTTTATAGGACTGTGGCGGCAGCTTAAGAACCGCTGTACCTTCAGTTTTTCTTCCTTGATATATGGGACGAACCGTAATAAGTCTAGGAATTTATTGATAAGATCTTCCATCGTCATTTGACCCAGCTTTAATTCGTAAAATTCCTTAGTTTTTCTTTCATAATAACTTTATGATAACTACTGTTTCTTGAAATATTTCTTAAATTCCGACCATTCAAGGTTCTTTTCTTTCAGTCCCTGGGAAATCTTCAGGTCTTGCCACCATATGATGGCCTTCCCCTTTAGGTTGTACATAGCCATTCGGACTTTCATATTACTGGAGTAATTGTAGATTTGAAAGTATTTTTTTATGTCCAACAGCCACGCTTCTGCTTCTTCGAAAGTTTTTGATTCTCCATCGAAGCTAGTAGGTTTTATTTTTTTGAATTCACCCTCTAGATGGTCAACCTTTCTTTTTCCCATAGTCTTGTCTTGATGCTCAGATTTCTGGGTCTCATTGGAGGAATCTCCCTTCTTCTCAGCGTTCTCGTCGGTCTCCTCTTTCCTCTTAGTATCCTCCTTCTGTTTTTCGCCATTGTTCCTTTCATGAAGGCTCTGCAGCAAAATCTCATTAATTTCTTGTTGTTTTTCCTGGGCCTTCTTCAGTTGCTCATTGTCTGCTTTGAAACTCTGTATCTCCACGATCAGACTTCTCATGGTTTCTAGTACCTGACTTGCTTCCGAATGTTCTGCTGTTCTTGCCTGTTCGTTTCCTTCAGGCTCTTCTCCGTATTCCTCGTGCGAAGTCATCTGAAAATTCAAAACTGGAACATACGCATGCAACATTCAAATATATATATTAATTTTTTTATTTCCTGCGCAACAAAAACTAAGTGTTTCCAAGGCGACAGGGTTGCATCTAGGTCTGATACCATATGTGAAATCTCCAAAAAAAAAAAATAAAAAATCTTTTCCCTTAATTCTTAATCTTATAATTTTCAGTTCACTTTACAGCACTTAAAAAGAAGACAGTTTTACATTTATCAGTATTTAATTTATTAATGTCTTCGTAACATTTAAATTACAGGTGTCCTTCCATTGTTCTCCTACTAGCTAGAAGGTCATTATGTTGTCATACCACTTACTTAGCTGCAGCCAATCCTCCCTTCTTTTCTGGTATGCAGGTTCCTATGTTTCTGGAGTTTTTCCATGATGTCGTAACCAGGTATGGCTATTTAACAAACCCAGTCTTACTGTTTTGTTTACTTAGCGTCGCACTTATCCATCGCATACAATCCCACAAAGACCATAAGTTTGGATTAAGAAAATGTATTAACATGGTTCTAACTCGAACCCCTTATACCAAAGTCAACTTTCGAAGAAAGCATCTCCATACTACCAAGGTGGTAGGTATCAACAATGCACAAACTCAAACATGTCAAGAACAATAAGAGCACTAAAGTTATTTCCAATCTCGTAATGTTTAAAGTTTGATCGCTACCATATGAATTACCCAGCTAGGTAGTTTTAAATAAGCCACATATCACTTTGTAAACCCATTCCATATGGAAGGACCTACGATCTACTCTACAATTAATATGCAGGGTACCCGAACTGGGGTCATTCACTGTTCTGTCAGATGGCCATGTGACATCATTTAATGTGCCCGAAGGTTATGGTGCCATCTGCCTGAAAGGATAGGGTTGGTTGTCTCGCATTTGGGGTGAGTAACTCATCAGCAAGACTCGTAGCTCTCTGGAATAATATCCTCTTTAGCATTCGACCTGGGTTTACAGGTTTATTCCACCAAACCCTGGCGATTTGATCAACCTCGATCTCTTGCTATCATTCTTCTGCAATGAGGAGGAAATGATTTAAGCAGTCGTGGTTACTCCAGAAGGGATACTCCTTGCTTTGAAGGCACAGCTACTTCTCTACGTTGCCTCAGAGGTAAACTTCGATACAGTAACTTGTCAGTTTTCTAATAGTTGGCTTTAATAGTGTACTCTGTTGCCATTTTGCTAATAATGCATCCGTTTTTCAATGGTGGTAGGTATTTTCCAGCTTGAGACAACGCAGGTTGCAGAAGGAGCCTAACTTAACGGTAAGTGGTATCTCTCCTTTGCCTTCAAATGACGACAGGGAGAACTTGGGAAGTCCTTCTCAACGACAACAACGGATTTGTAATGTCATGGTTAGTTCATTTTAATATCGGGGTTTCTGTTTCTACCCTCCCGAATACCCTATCGAATTTATCAAGAGCCCAGAACATTTATTTGTAATGCTAGGAGTGAAAAGAATTTGTTATTCATGGTTCTACAGCCTCAGGGTTAGCACGGGGAAGGTTATATTGATCCTTTGATGCTTTCAACTCCTATTTAGATAGAACTACAGAAATGGGTATGTTGCCATTTCCCGCTTCTTTAAGTATTACAAAACCCTCTGTATTTTCTAAATTCAACCATCTTGTATTCCCGCGTGGTAGATAATTGTCTGACAATGATTTTGTGGGGACTGGAAATCATGATATTATAATCCTTATTTCAACAGTCGTGGGGCAATTGTAAAGGGTTCTGTATTTAAAGAACTCAGGAGTTTTCGTTTGTCTCTATTTTGTGAACGGATTGTCTACAGGATGAGAAGTGAAATGTAGTAGATGGTTGCGTTACAAATTAGAACTTATCAGCCCAAACGTGGTGTGGGTCTATTGTACTTTCTTGTCTAAACATGATTTAAATGTTCTCGTCAAGCTTGGAAAGCTATTTTATTTCAATATAACTGTAGAGGCATTTCTTGGAACATTACATAACAGCATAGATTTTCGAAAAGATAATGATACGATATGATAGGAGTTCTGTTGTATATATATATTTTTGTTTTCTTCCAAAAGCATACTGTCAATATTTTACTTTCTATATAACCGTAGAGGCATTACCTGGAACATTACATAACAGCATAGATCTTTGAAATGATAGTGATACGATATGATAGGAGTTCTGATATATATATATATTTTTGTTTTCTTCTAAAATCATACTGTCGATATATATCGTGTCATTGAAACCCTAAATGTCAGTGTATCGAATCTTATTTTATGACTTGCCCTTTCCCAGAGTTTTTCTGTGAATGAGGTTAAGGAATTAGATCGGGATCTATCCCCCTACGATTAAAGATTATTCTGTGAGGGAGCAACGAAAATTGTTGGCATTCGAACCGAGAGGATTAACCTTATGGAATTTCTATAATATACTGGTAGTTTGGGATAATACATCGTCTCAGTACTATCTTCTATATCCCATCTGTGATGTTAACAAATATAACCTAATGTCATGGAATCGTGGAATTTTCTGTACAGAGGTTTTCTATACTATTAGTGATCCATGTTTTCTTTATCCGTCGTAGGGTATAAAGAAGGTCAATAATTATTCCCTAGACTCTAATTCATTAATACAAGTAACAAAAAGAATATAGAAGAAAAACCATGCAACTCCCGCGGAGCTTTATAGATTTAATTTGTAACAAGAAGGTCGATATAATAAACAATAAGAATATACAGTAATCATGTAATTTCTTTACTGGGGCTTTAGAGATCGATTTGTAACCACGGATAGAAATAAACAATAAAATATACAGAAATCCTGCAATTATTTACTGAGGGATTATAAATCAATGGTAAACCCTAATAAAACAATTCCTCTGTGATTACATTGTTCATTCCATTTGGCTGCTGGTTTATCATTATTACTAAATATCGATATTACAGATCAAGCATTATTCGAATGACAGAATTTACTTGGACATCATAAGTACTATATTTTTTAACAAAAGGAGGCAGATGAATAACAAGAATTACTTCAAGTCTGAGATCACAAAACCTGGAACTTGAAACCAAATGCAGTAGGAATAGCCACATTCCTCCCAACTGTAGATTAGGTACAAACACCAAGTCTGTCCGCAATCACCCCCGAGCCAGACACATGCATGGATAAATGTGGACCACTAGCCTCAAACTCAGTCTTGTTTCCTGAATCCCTTGCCTAACACAGAGTGCTCACACATCAAGTTATCTTTTCGGCATACTCAGCAGCGTCCTGCCTCCTCACATATGCCCTCCTTTTATAATTTTGCCTAGGTCTTACCATTAGGAGCAAATTCCTCATGGAATTTTCGCAGCTAATCAAATCCTTGATTTTCAGTGTGTGTCTAGTGTCTTAAATACACTCCTGACACTTGTCCTGGTTTCCCAGAGGCTAACTCTAACGTGTCCCCCACTTCTCCATGCATGATGTCCTCATTTAACTTGGTTGTTCCCACTCATTCTTTTATTAATATAATAAAATTGTTTGTTTACAACAGTCCTCCTAGGACTTAAGTCATCCGATTTCTCATCTGGCTTCCTCATTGCATAATCTCAAAATTAATAAAAATAATTTTAAAATAAATCAAACATAATGTTTTTCAATCATTGGAGAGGGATGTCACAGTGAGGAGGGAGAAGGGAGGAGGGGGAAGGGGGCGGGAGGAGGGAGGAGGGGGATGGGAGGGTCTGCGGGGAGGAGGAGGAGGAATGGGGCGACAGGGGAAGTGGGTGCAAGGAGGGAGGAGGGGGGGTTAAAAAAATTTTAATATTTTTTTAAAATTTGTTTATTATATAGTTTAGGAGGGGGGTTAGATTTTAATTATTTTTTGAATTTATTTATTATATAGTTTAGGGGGGTTTAGATTTTAATTTCTTTTTTAAAATTTGTTTATTATATGGTTTAGGTGGGGTTTTAGATTTTAGATTTTTGTTTTTAATTTTGTACTATATAGTTTAGGGGGGAGCTAGGTTTTAAGTTTTTTTTTTTTTTTATATATTTTCTGGGGGGGCTTTTGAGTTTAGTGAAACACTTCTAGAAAAGATGTCAAAAGAGCCTCAACCCCCATTAGGAGAGGTGTTTGGAATGGAGCACTTTGGGAATCTTGCAGACAAAGAGTACCCAATGGAAGATGACATTGATGTCCGTGAGGAAAGCCAAGCTTGAGAAAATTCCAATTTCGATGAAGAATTTGCCTAGGTGATATTCTTGATTAGTTTCATGTCATGAAGAGAATGTTAAATTTGACAATTTTTTGATAAGATATATTAGTAATATTATGACTTTCAGACTTTATTTTACAAATAAATTTTTTATATATAATTTTTTTAATATGTTTTTTACAAATATATGGTATATTTTATCTGGAATTTATGTGAATCATCACTTTTATGAAAATAATATGAAATAGTATCATTTTTATACAAAACAATATTTGAAAGTTCATTGAAAATGGTTTTAAATGTCTTTATTTTCTAGAATTTGTTTACAATTTTGTCAATAACAATGTCTTATTTTGTCCATAAAAATATGTTTTTCATAACAATGTTTTATTTTATAGAAAAATTTGCAAAATGAATATGTTTTTCTTTTTAAATTGCTTATAAATATATTTTATTTTGTTAAATATCTAAAAAAACACTAGAAAATAAAAATTAAAAATATTTTACAACAAAGATAATTCAAAGGCCTGAAAAAATGCCGCGAAATGAAAATGTGTGATACTGGTATCAACCCTTTTTTAAATGGAGGTAAAAATAGCTATAAAATTAGGAGAGAGAAAAATGAGAACGATGTCGAGTTCTCATTTCATAGTATATGTGGTTCTATCCAATCTATTGTTTACTAAGGATTTTCACTTCTACAAAAACATGAGTATCGAGATCAAATAATATTGAATGATCTAATCATTTTCTCTTAAATTGGAACATTCTCTTTTAATTATTATCTTGTAATTTGTAACATATATCTTTATAATAATACACTTGTGGTTTTTTATGTTTCAAAAAGAATAATGAAAAGAACATGTTTATAAATAGAAAAACTTCTTTTAAAGCATACATGGATACACCACCATTACTATTTTACAATTATATCAATCACATGCTTCATATTCAACATTTAAATATAAAACTTTATGCTACTCTCATTCTAATTTTATCCTCAATAAAAACCATTAATAAAGAACTTGGGAAATGCATCCTCCCTACCTATCCACCATTCTACTATTCAATATCACCTTTGAGTTGTCATTTAATTTTTGATCCCACATATTTAATTGTTTGAAAAAGTTAAGGACACCCAAAGTAAACGTAAGGAAACAAAACATGTTTTGGAGTTTAATCCAAAACCTTATATTATGGATCCAAATAAAATACTAATCTCATGTTTCTAGTCTTCCTAAAATACATTCAAATTCAAGTTAAAATTTGAGAACAATCCCACAAAAAAGAGACAAAATTTAAACATAAAATGCATCCTTTACAAACACTTGTAAATCACGTTTCCACTTGGAGTAGATCATTATTCCACTTGCACCTAGGATATATCTTTAATTGCAGATGAAAATCACTCTCAATTTTCATGTTGTATAACTCAATAAGAAGACCTCCAATGATCTTGTTATCACCTAATCATAGGTGAATGGCATATTTTATTTTCTTCATGCCATATAAAATGTTTATTTTAATATTATAAATCAGTGATGCTTGTATGTGAATATACTTCCTTACAAATGTGTTTTTGGTGGTGAAAGAAAACACCATACTCCCCTATTCCAAAAAAAAATTACTTTAGTAGTCCTAAGGGAATCCAATGTCAAAGGAGGATTGTAGCAACCTAACACATAATTCCCCATAACTTGATAAATCACTTACACTAATGGATTATTAAGTTTCTACACCATCATATGAACAAGGGATTCATCTACAACTTCACTAAATTCCATAGCTCCATATTTTCTCATGGTAACTTCCTTGAATCAAAATCTGGGATCAATAAGCATTTAACATTCTCCATAGTATGGTTACACGAAAAACAATCAAAATGGTTACTAATTTATTAGCATGGCTTGGTTCATCATTGACGATGTGATCTACCATCATAACAAGAATAGTAATGGAAATGAGTTAGAACTATATAGAGAGAATTCATGAGTGATGAGACGGGCCTTCATGGTGATATTATCACCTTCTATTTGTCTCTCTTGCTTGTTGTTTTGGGGATTTCAAAATTGTCTCTATTGTTAGTGAGTATTATGAAGACTCCATCTTTTCCTTTTTTATTTGTGATGGATATCAGGTTACCTCTATTACAACTAAAGGTTGATATTATCTAATATTATTACGAGGGCCTTTGGAAATCACCTCATACTTGGGTGTGTCAATACTAATTATAGAGAAACATAATGCTTACTATATGTTATCAGAAGTCTTCACTAAGCCAATGATCTAATCCAAAGAAGTCTTCACTAAGAATTCATTAGAGTCTAGCAAAATTGTGAAGAAAGCTAGATGCATAAACATGTAGAATGTAATTATATTACTGTCCATTCAATTATGATTTATATTCAATAATAATAATAGAAATGTATTACATCTTATAGAGTGAATTCGAATGTACTAGAGGCAATTCGATAGGTTCACTGAAAAAACAGACTTATTTAGCACTAAAACCCCAATCTAGACAATAAGCTAAAACCAACTCTATGCAAGTGGTCACGAATGTGAAAGTAGATGTTTGGTGGACCAAAGTGACATAAAATAACAAAGAGGATGGATTTATTTGAAAAAATATGGAAGTGGTTGGTGGAAAAAGCCAACAACTTGCCTAAAGATACTCTGGTGTAACTTAGCCAACTCGATCCAAGAGAAAAGGTTCTAAAAGCAATCTTTGTCTCAAAAAAGTAGGATAAAATAAGAATAAAGATATCTAGGGTGCATTAGCTCATAAAATATTTGTAAAAGAAAGTATAAGGGCACATCACTAGTCTACGATGGTAAAAAAGTGGATAAGTGTGAAGAACCTGCAATAATTAATTAATGCGAATACACGAGATATCAGAAATAACAAAACTCAGAATCACTTTTATATTGATCACAGGCCACTTCGAGGGGGCAACCTCCTTTGAGAAAGCTCAATAAAATTAACTTCACGGTGCCTTCAATGACTTCAACACACACTTATATACTAAGTCTATGCCCAATACTATGAGTCAAAACCATGGGACATATAATACTACGGGACGACTTACAAATCATATGCGTCCAATACTATGGGTCAATACTATGGGATAATATAAACTATGGATCAACAAATACTACGAGACGACTTACAAAGCATATGCGCCCAACAAAAATATACTAACATAGTAAAGAGAAGGGTTGACACGGGTTCCTAACATCCCCTCTCCCTTACAAAAATCTTTGTCCTCAAAGATTTGGTTGGAGAAATTGCTACACAATCTGAAGGAGTGGTTCCTTAGTAGCATCCTCGGTTTGCATTTCTGGCCACTAACACCTTTGGAGTGTCAGGGAGGATTGCTTGGAAGGCTATAAACGAAGAAGAACCTTATCAGCTGTGTGGAAATTGTGCTCAGAACGGTGCCAATCGGGTTGCTATTTCAGGTGAATCCTAGCCATGTGAAGATTGTCCTGTAGAATGAGAAGAATCTAATCGCAGTTTCGAAGAACCGAGTCAATATCCTGAACTGGGGAGTTGCTAAGGGTGTATGGAAGAATAATTGGCAGTGTCTGTCCATAAAGTGCTTCATATGGTGTCCCTTGAGATGTGGTATTGTACCACCAGAGCACTGCTAGGAAATCCATAGAAATAGTTGGCCAAATTTGTGTAGGGATGGGCAAGGGTTTGAGCAATCCCGAAAGGAGTGTCGTTTCACCCTTGTTGACCTGGAAAGTATCACAGTTAGACACCATTTGTTGAATTATCATTTTCATTCCTTGCCAAAATAAGTTACATTGTTTCCGGTCATACATTTTGAAGAACCCAGAGTGCCCTACTGATGAAGAAGCATGGAGTTCATAGAAGACATAGCCCTGTTGAACAACCAATTTGGAGCAAGCAGAGAAAGAGCTGTAAGAGAAAATGGGTCATCAATTGTGTGAGAACGAGCATCTGCCACCATATTGTCCTTACCCTTCTTGTAAGTGATCAGATAGGGATACCCCATTTCAGGTGTGTTGGGTAGGAGACCCATTGTTCTAGAAAATTTTCCAGACTCTGGAGATGAGTCTTGATGCAAAAATAATTCCCTAATAGGTATGGCTACCACTTCTGTACTGCATGCAAAATAGCCATTAGTTCCTACTGAGAGGTAGATGCGACTAAATTCTTACCGAAAAGGTCTCTTGAAGGCGGCAAGCTCATTGGTTGAGCAAGGACACCTGCATATCTTTCCAAGGAAGTAGTGGAGACTGTTGATGGGTGCATTTGAATGGAGTGGATCTGAGCGATGACACCATGTGAATTCTTCTTAAATATTTTTTCCAGGCGATGTGAACTGATGATGCGAAGAGACCCTGGTTGTAATCCCATTAATTTGTGTTGTGCCCCATTGACTGAAAACTGCATCAAAAGTTACACAAAATCCCATAAGATGGGGCCAAGTGTGCATAACCATTAAACACCCAAAACCACATCAAATCCACCTAAGGACAAGGCAAACATGTCAAAGCACAGGCTATAATATTCCATAGAGATACCCACATTGTGACAGTTCCCCTTGCAAGGGAAGGTGCCGCCATTGGCAACCATGAATTCAAAGTTGGAGCAAGGATGGACAAAACAATCAACCTGTTTGGCAATCCGAGGGTCAATGAATTTATGAGTGCTACGAGAATAAATGAGTATGTTAAGAGGGAGCTTCTTGAAGTATCCCCTGACTCACATTTTATTTGGGATGGTGACGCCGGTTACAGCATGGAGAGAGATCTCGGGTGGGTCGTCCTCAGATGGGGTGTCAACAGGAGGGTGTTGAATGTCGACCTGATCATCTACTATATCTAGATCTTCTTCATCAAGTTCTGAGGCAGGCGGAGAATCCACATCCAAGAGATAGAGCTTTTGTTGAACACATCTATGTCCCGGAGTGAATTTCTCATCACAGTTATAACAAAGTCCTTTTTCTAGGCATACCTGCATCTCTGTTTTAGACAAATGCTTGATAGCAGTTGGTTGAGGAGCAGGCTTGATGGGAGGTCATTGGGAACCCATATTTTTTAAGGGAACAAGGTGGGTTTGGAGCGTTGTTGAGCTGCGATCTTGTCCTCTGCCAACTTAGCCAACCCTAGGACTTCCATCATTGCGTTGGGATAGAACATTTTGACCTCTGAGAGGATTTCATCCTTTAGACCACTGATAAAACAACTCCTCTAGAATTCACCAGACAATCCTTTTGTGTGATTGGCTAGTTTCTCAAATTATGTTTGATACTCTCTCACTGTGCCGATTTGGTGAAGTTTAGTGAGTGCTCCTGTGAAGTCATCAAAAGAACTAGGACCAAATCGTGGCAAAAGGAGTTGGCAAAAATCTATCCAGGTTGGCTCGGGATGAGCTTTGATGTACCAACGATACCATTGAACCACTTCTTGTTCCAAATGAAAGGATGCAAGTGGAACTTTCTGGACATCAAAAGTATTATGCAGACTGAAATATTGTTAGAAGAAGAGACACCGGTGGCTGCAAAAGATTCTGGCGGTCGGTTATTGTTATTGGCTGAATGCTGAAGATGGAGGCTGAGAAATTTTCATCTAGATCTTGGAGTTTTGTTTTGATGGCCACAAGTGCTTCCTCCATGGTTTTTACTGCTGCGCGGGTGACAACTACAACCAAGAGTTTTTTTTTTTGGGGGGGGGGATGGATAGAAAAACATAAACAAAATCTTATTTAGTAAAGGAACATTTGGACTTGGGAAAAACTCAGATGGGTAATTGGGGTTTGACTAGGTTTTGGACACTTTCTAATGGACGGGGAAGCAAAAAATGTGGATTTCAGAAGCGGGGTGAAAGAATGAGAAAATTTGGTAGAGAGGGACAAATAAGCAGAATTAGGAAAGGAACACAGTGGCAAAATTTGAAGGCGTTTGGGTGAAAATTGAAGGAGTTATGGCAAACCCTAAAAATAGACAAATGTGGGATTTCTGGCCTTCGGAAGTGGAATTTTGGATAGGGTCTTCAGGAATGAAATGTGCAGGATGAGATTGCAGGGATGTCGGTGAAGTTTCAGGGAAAACAGAGTTGAAACGAGGGAGATATGGCCGAAAAATAGAAACGGCGACTAGATCTGGATCGACTTTCAGAATAGATCTGAAACGGCTAGATCTAGAGTGGAAGTGATCAACAATAGTTTAGCTGAAAATAGATATGGATCCCAGGTATGTGTGGCTTCCTATTCGTTCAGAGGATTCACTTGGCCACCAATGCTATCTGACGACTTGCATATTGGGGCAGTACCCCCCACGCCACGGCTCAGGTAAAACTGATAACCACTTTGCCACAAATGAAAGCTCTTGGTTTACCTCACAGGTGGGAACTAGTCATTCAGGTAGGGGTCGTTGCCATTTTCGCTGGTAGGTCCTCTCAATGGGCCAGCAACTTTGGGGTTCCTGTGGTACTCCTCACAATGCATTTTAGGGATTATGCGCAAGTACTTCCCACAGTTAAGTGGATAGGGGCTATACCCAGGTCCAAACTTGCAACAGATGCAAAAAAACATTTGCCAGAAATTCCAGCCAACGAGCCCAAGAAAGTGCTCTATTGCCAGATGTGAAGAACCTACAATAATTAATTAATGTGAATACATGAGATATCAGAAATAACAGAACTCAAAATCACTTTAATATTGATCATAGGCCACTTCGAGGGGGCAAACTCATTTGAGCCAGCTCAATACAATTAACTTCATGGTGCCTTCAATGACCTAAACACACACTTATATACTAAGTCTATGCCCAATACTATGAGTCAAAACCATGGGACAAATAATACTACGGGAAAAATTACAAAGCATATGCGTCCAATACTATGGGCTAATATAAACTATGGATCAACAAATACTATGAGACGAATTAGAAAGCATATGCGTCCGACAACAATATACTAACATAGTAAAGAGAAGGCCTGACATGGGTTCCTAACATCCCCTCTCCCTTAGAAAAAGCTTTGTCCTCAAATCTTTGGTTGGAGAAATTGCTGCAGAATCTGAAGGAGTGGTTCCTCTGTAGCATCCTCGGTTTGAATTTCGGGCCACTTTTACCTTTCGAGTGTTAGGGAGGATTGCTTGGAAGGCTGTAGACAAAGAAGAACCCTATCAGCTATGTGGAAAATGCGCTCAGAACGGTGTTGATCGTCTTGTTGTTTCAAGCGAATTTTGTCCATGTGAAGATTGTCCTACAGAATGAGAAGAATGTGATCGCAGTTTCAAAGAACCGAGTCAATTTCCTGAACTGGGGAGCTGCTAAGGGTGTATGGAAGAAGAACTGGCGGTGTCTATCCATAGACAGCTTCATATGGTGTCCTTTGAGATGTGGTATTGTACCACCAGAGCGTTGCTTGGAAATCCATAAAAATAGTTGGCCAAAGTTTTGTAGGGATGGGCAAGG
This sequence comes from Larix kaempferi, assembly GCA_027924585.1. Lineage (NCBI taxonomy): Eukaryota > Viridiplantae > Streptophyta > Pinopsida > Pinales > Pinaceae > Larix > Larix kaempferi. Next base: position 6,052,259 of record BSBM01000403.1, read on the forward strand.
GTTTGAGCAATACCAAAAGGAATGTCATTTCACCCTTGTTGACCTGGAAAGTATCACACTCAACCACCATCTGTTGAATTGTCATTTTCATTCCCTGCCAAAAGAAGTTACATTATTCCCAGTGATACATTTTGAAGAACCCAGAGTGCTCTGCTGATGAAGAAGCATGTAGTTCATAGAAGAGATAGCCCTATTGAACATATTGCAACCAATTTGGAACAAGTAGAGAAAGAGCTGTAAGAGAAACTGGGTCATCAATTGTGTGAGAACGAGCATCTGCCACCATATTGTCCTTACCCTTCTTGTAAGTGATTGCATAGGGATAACCCATTTCAGGTGTGTTGGGTAGGAGACCCATTGTTCCATAAAATTTTCTAGACTCTGGAGATCAGTCTTGATGTAAAAATAATTCCCTAATAGGTATGGCTACCACTTCTGTACTGCATGCAAAATAGCCATTAGTTCCTGCTAAGAGGTAGATGCAACTAAATTCTTACCGGAAAGGTCTCTTGAAAGCGGGAAGCTCATTGGTTCAGCAAGGACACTTGCATATCTATACAAGGAAGTAGTGGAGACCGTTGATGGGTGCATCTGAATGGAATGGAGCTGAGCAATGACACTATGTGAATTATTCTTAAGGATTTTTTCCAGGCGATGTGAACTAATGATGCGGAGAGACCCTGGTTGTAATCCCATTAATTTGTGTTGTGCCCCATTGACTGAAAACTGCATCCAAAGTTCCGCAAAATCCCATAAGATGGAGCCAAGTGTGCATGACCATTGAACGCCCAAAACCACATCACATCCGCCTAAGGACAAGTAAAACATGTCAGAGCGTAGGTTATAATATTCCATAGAGATATGCACATTGTGACAGTTCCCCTTGCAAGGTAAGGTGCCCTTATTGGCAACCACGACTTCAAAGTTGGAGCAAGGATGGACAAAACGATCAACCTATTTGGCAATCCGAGGGTCAATGAAGTTATGAGTGCTACCAGAATCAATGAGTATGGTAAGAGGGAGCTTCTTGAAGTATCCCCTGACTCGCATTGTTTGTGGGGTGGTGACGCCGGTTACAGCATGGAGAGAGATCTCGGCTGGGTTGTCCTGAGATGGGGTGTCAATAGGTGGGTGTTGAATGTCAACCTGATCATCTACTATATGTAGAGCTTCTTTATCAAGTTCTGAGGTAGGCGGAGAATCCACATCCAAGAGATAGAGCTTTTGTTGAACACATCTATGTCCCTGAGTGAATTTCTCATCACAATTATAACAAAGTCCTTTTTCTCGGCGTGCCTGCATCTTTGTTTCAGAGAAATGCTTGATAGGAGTTGGTTGAGGAGCAGGCATGATGGGAGGTCATTGGGAACCCATATTTCTGAAGGGAACAAAGGTGGGTTTGGAGCGTTGTTGAGCTGCGATCTTGTCCTCTGCCAACTTAGACAACCCTAGGAATTCCATCATTGTGTTAGGACAGAACATTTTGACCTCTGAGCGGATTTCATCCTTGAGACCACTCATAAAACAACTCTTGTAGAATTCATCAGACAATCCTTCTGTGTGATTGGCGAGTTTCTCAAATTCTGTCTGGTATTCTCTCATTGTGCCAATTTGGTGAAGTTTAGTGAGTGCTCCTGTGAAGTCATCAAAACCACTAGCACCAAATCATGGCAAAAGGAGTTGTCTAGTTTGGCTCGGGATGAGCGTTGATCTACCAACGGTACCATTGAAGGGCTTCTTGTTCCAAATAAAAGGATGCAAGTGGAACTTTCTGGACATCAAAAGTATTATGTAGACTGAAACATTGTTCTACTCGGTATATCCATCTAGTCGGATCAGTACCATTGAAGCGAGGAAAATCAAGCTTCGGCCCACAAAAATTGTTGGAAGAAGAGACCCAGGTGGCTGCAAAAGATTCTAGCTGTCGGTTATTGTTCATGGTTGAATGCTAAAGATGGAGGCTGAGAAATTTTTCATTCAGATCTTGGAGTTTGGTTTGGATGGCTGCAAGTGCTTCTTCCATGGGTTTTGCTCCTGCGCGGGTGACAACCACACCCAAGAGTTTTTTTTCGGGGGGGGTAATGGATAGAAAAACACAAACAAAAGCTTATTTAGTAAAGGAAGATTTGGATTTGGGAAAAACTCAGATGGGTAATTGGGGTTTCACTAGGTTTTGGACACTTTCTAATGGACAGGGAAGCAAAAAATGGGGATTTCAGAAGTGGGGTGAAAGAATGAGAAAATTTGGTAGAGAGGGACAAAGAAGCAGAATTAGGAAAGGAACACAGTGGCAAAATTTGAAGGCGTTTGGGTGAAAATTGAAGGAGTTATGGCAAACCCTAAAAATAGACAAATGTGGGTTTTCTGGTCTTGGAAAGTGGAATTTGGGATAGGGTCTTTCGGAATGAAATATGCAGAATGGGATTGCAGGGATCTCAGTGAAGTTTTAGGGAAAACAGAGTTGAAACAAGGGAGATATGTCCGAAAAATAGAAACGGCGATTAGATCTGGAACAACTTTCACAATAGATCTGAAACAGCTAGATCTGGAGTGGAAGTGGTCGGCAACAGTTCAGCTGAAAATAGATATGGAGCCCAGGTATGTGTGGCTTCCTATTCGTTCAGAGGATTCACTCGGCCACCAATGTTGTCTGACGACTTGCGTATTGGGGCAGTACCCCCCACTCCACGGCTCAGGTAAAATTGATAACCACTTTGCCACAAATGACAGCTCTTGGTTTACCTCACAGGTGGGAACTAGTCATTTAGGTAGGGGTCGTTTCCCTTTTCGCTGGTAGGTCCTCTCAATGGGCCAGCAACTTTGGGGTTCCTGTGGTACTCCTCACAATGCATTTTAGGGATTATGCCCAAGTACTTCCCACAGTTAAGTGGATAGGGGCTATACCTAGATTTGAACCTGCAACAGATGCAAAAAAAATTTGGCAGAAATTCCACCCAATGAGCCCAAGAAAGTGCTCTAATACCAGATGTGAAGAACCTGCAATAATTAGTTAATGCGAATACACGAGATATCAGAAATGACAGAACTCCTAATCACTTTTATATTGATCACAGGCCACTTCGAGGGGGCAACCTCCTTTGAGCAAGCTCAATACAATTAACTTTACGGTGTCTTCAATGACCTCAACACACACTTATATACTAAGTCTATGCCCAACACTATGAGTCAAAACCATGGGACATATAATACTACGGGACGACTTACAAAGCATATGCGTCCAATACTATGGGCTAATGTAAACTATGGATCAAAAAATACTATGAGACGACTTACAAAGCATATGCGTCCAGCAACAATATACTAACATAGTAAAGAGAAGGGTTGACACAGGTTCCTAACAATAAGGTAGACCCAAGACACTAGACTAGGTGCTAGTTTGTTATATTATGCCAAATAAACTTGGACCAAGGTTCTAAACAGTAAGTAAATTAATTAAATGATTAATTTACCCGAGGTATAGATGGTTTAATGTTCCAACATATGTTTCCATTAATTTACATAGGTATTACATTTCCAGAAGTCAAACCTAGTCCATTGCTTCTCCTTGAATTCAAGTCACACTATATATCAAGGAGATGTGAATAAATATCTACCGAAAATGTGTGTCATTTTGTGGGTTGTACGCTAGGTAATTCTCCCTAGGTTTCTTACATGGGAAGAACTTAGGAAGATATGTCATGAAATTATATAAGTGCATGTATCAGTAACTTATATCAAGTAGAATGATTTTTATTAACATCTAGATGGGTTACAATGATCAGAAAAATCACTAGGCTTCATATGTGAATTCAATTTCAATGCTAGGTTTTGGAATTTGCATTTATTTAGAGATGAAAAAGTTTGTAACAATAACAAGAAGGCAATGACCTTATCGTCATGGTGCACCTGAATTATTGCGATGAGATGGATCGATAGAATTAAATATGGTAAATAAACTTGACCATATGGAAAAGGCCCATGTTTCATTTTGCTAGCTATATTTATTATTGGTATCATGGCCTATGCACTGTTGTATGTTAGATCCATGGAACTCAAATTCATTATTACTAAATGTTAGCTCCATTAATTGACAAATTATAATTCTCCCACAACAAGATAAAGATGAAATAAAAGATTCTGGGTCTTGTTGAAGGGACCCTTTGGTCCTCATGAATGTCATCATAATTAATATAATGTAATTAGTCTGTTAATGAGATTAGTTGGAGAAGGTACAACTCCTCCAACCAACTTCATTATGTACATATACTAATTCAAGATGGAGAGAACGCGGTTAGGTGCTTGGCCCAATCTTTGTTCCTCTTGTTATTTACTATGTGAGATCTTATTCTGTGTTCAAATGCTCTATTGATGTCCCTGTTCTCAACATCAAGTTCCATTGTCGGTGATACATGCACAAGATGATAGTGAGCATGATCAAATGATATCAGATCAAGAGATTAAGGATTGGCGGTAGAGAAAGATAACAAACTATTTGCAAAACTATGCCAGAAGAAACAAGTTGACTATCACTCAAGCAAGAGAAAAGTTTTTCTTCGAGACGCATGAAAAAATCATAGAGTCCATACCATTCGTGTTTAAGAAACTCTAGATGAAAATACCAGCAGATAAAAAAGAGCGATAATTAATTCAAACGTTTACCATAGGAGGGCATAGAAATCTATCAGAATGGTGCGAAAAAATTGATGACGAGTTCTGTGAAGAATGTTCTATTGAATAGCGAGTTTCCATTGAAAACATGAAGAAAAGGTTTTATAACGACCTTACTGACCAATTTATTTTATTTACTGATACTTCTTTTCAAGTTCCTGATCAACAAAGGATCAATGCATATTGTCGAGACTTGACCCATGTTGTCGTCGCCACTCCCGAATGCGAATTGGGAAGAAAAGCAAAGAAAGTGAGAAAAATTCATGCAAGAATGAGAGTGGGAATATTTTCTGAACAAATGAAGTACCGTACTTCCCCAGTTTCCTAAAGAGATTCGGGTCAAAATTCAGGGGGTAGCTAAACATGTCCCTGATGGAGTAGATGTGTGACAAAATTCAACAAATGAAAAGAGGACATGACCAACAGCGAAAATTCTAAAAAATTTGACAAAAATAGAATAATGAGCCACAAAAGCACTCTGGATATACAAAAGATTGAATGAGAAAAGAGGATAAATTTGTATGAAGAACTAAGGGAGCAGGCTAGTGCACTCCAAAAAAATGATATTCGGGTATAGCGACAGATATAGAAGGTAATCCGCCAGAGTCGAGTCGAGCTCAATGGGAAGGGGACATTGATAAAGCTCTGTCTCTGATAGATGAATAGTTATGGATCGAGTGTGGTAGAGATATCCAAGTGAACATACCTGAGACTATAACACCACATTCCTCGCTGCATCTAACTCAGAGTGCTCAAGTACAAGATATTGTCGAAGAAGATTTAGGACTTCATACTGGTCAGTCGAGCATCTGGAGTCGAAGAAAAAAAGAAGGTGATGAAGTCAACAGATTATTAATTCATCTACCGAAAGAAGGGAATTGGGTCACTTTTCAATTTGAATTTGGGTCACTTTTCAATCTGAATTCTCAAACAGAATTTTTCATATACTCTATTCAGATCATGCAGAAGTACCCCCTAGCCACTTTCAACATTAAGTGATTCTTTGATTCCATTGGAAAATCCCAGGAGAAGTGAAATTCAGATTGAGAAAATTTTTACCTAGGTTTTGACAAAAGCAATTGAAGAAAGTTGACCTTCTATAACCAAGGAATAATCGACCGAAGCTCGAGACGATACCATTGAAAGTGAAGAACAATATCTAAAACCTATCAATACACATTTAGAAATAGTACCTTTAGAATTTATTCAAGAAAGAAATTTTGTCGCCGAATGAAATCCACCGTTGCCACCAGTAAGCTTAGAGGTCAAAGCTGTAATAGACATGGCAGACACAACAACACACTTTCTTTTCTACGAAGGTGATGAAGATGCTAGAAGGCATTGGTTTGTATGTGAATCGATATGGGAAGCTAACACCCTTACCAGTGAAGACCGACAAATGGACCTTGATTTGCTGGATCATTACAAAAAATATCTCTATCTTGGTATATGATATATGTAAAAAAAACACCCAATGCAGCAAAAGCTCAAATTAAACAACAACTCTTATCCTTCTTTAAAACACTAGATGTGAAGTACTTGGCCGCTAAAAAGTTGAAGACTACAGTGAAAAATCCAATAGAAACTGTGATGGAGTATGACAAGAGATTCAAAGACCTACTAAGCCATCTCGACTATAACATTGAGGATAATTTGTTGATATAATGGTTCGTGGCTAGTCTATCATTGAAGATCAGAATACACATCCGTTTGCATGACTTCACCAAATATGAAGAAGCCCCAACGAAGGAATTAAAAATAGAAATGGATGATGACTACCCATAGCCCCTATTGACAAATGTATCCAGGAAAAAATGGAAATAATGCAGAAATCCATCCGATAAATCAGCCTCACAGGAGCATAATTCTAGTGTACAAAATGCTAGAGAGTAGAGCATACAAAAGACTATTGTCATCATGATGACCGATGAAAATATGTTCGGTTTGTACTGCAATATACCGAATCCCGCTAACAATGAAGAGAATCCATCTTCGATAATAATCTAATAATAAATGAGTAAAAACAATAATACAGTGATATGAATTATAGGTTTGGCCCACTTAAATACAACTGAGCTTACATAACAAAATGTTGTGTCCTTATACTTATGATATTTAATATCTATTGCTATTTAATTATTAATTAACTATTATTTATTTATTATTAATGTTTTTATATTTATTTATGTAACATGTACACACAAAGTGATTCTGTGATATATGCCAAGACAATGACTCTCATGCCAAAAAAGATTGTCCATATAATAGGAAGAACAAGCAAGCTCGGTGGTCCGCTATATGCAAAGTCAATTCTCATTCCATAACATAATGTCATTTGAATTGAAATAGCAAACAAAACTATTAGGAAGTATACCAGACTAATACTGTCGACCAAAGAAATGAAAGGAATGATAGAAATGACCGGAGTGACAGAAATGAGAGATATCAAAGGAATGACGATAGAAGATATGATCGACGTAATGATAACTTCAACCATAGAGGAGGATTCCAAGGTCGAGGTTGCAATAATGGAAGTCAAGATAACCAGCCTCGTCGACCCATGCAATGTTCACATGTTTTAATGAAGGAAATCATCATGCAGAATGTCCTTACAAAGATCGAATAGATCTACAATTTTGTACAAGGTGTAGAGTAGGGGATCACTATTTGGAGGATTTCCCTATCATGCTTGAAAATATCAATAATAAAAAGAATGTTAATATCTTATCCCGTGTTTGTAAATATGATATAATTAGAACTAAAAACCTTGAAATTGTAATGAGGCAAGGTACTATAATTGGTCATGATAATCCACAAATTAGAAAATTAAAGAATAGAGAGGATTATCCGAACCCCAATGAGAAAAAACATATCTTTAATAATGCATCTGAAATATTTTAAGAACTGGAATCTCAGGAAGATAATGATGAAGCTCGACAAGAAGGTACTAATGAATTTCTCAAATTAATAACTAAAGAGGAAGTTGTCGTGAAGTTAATAGACTTAATGTACAATATTAAAAGAAAATCTATCTAAGGAAAGAAAGCCACAAAGATATGTCGACTAAATAAAAAAGACAAGAATGACAGAGACCCTCTTGTCGACTTAGAAATAAAAGGATACTGTGACCGACAAGTAGTCCACGAATTTTGATCACAAGTAAATATCATGATTCCTCATACTGGGGAGCACCTCGGTCGACCTCAGCTACAGGAGTCAGGCATCTACTTGAAAATAGTCAAACAAGGTATGATCGAACCAATAAGATTATGGAAAGATGTTGAAACATCCATCAAGGGAATAATGACAAAATTTGACTTTGAAATCATAAACCACAAAGATGGATCCAGTTCGTTCCCAGCGTTAGTTGGCTGACCATGGGGAAGATAAATGAAGGCATCAATATCACTTGGTAAAGAACGAATCAAACTCAAAGGAACTGGTCAGAAATTCATAGTACCAATTCAGATGTTGCAAGGAGAGCCTTGTACAGAACCAATTGATGATTATAACAACATCTGAAAATTGTACCATTTAATGAATAATGAAGACTATACTGAACCTAATTCACAAGGAGAGGTACATCTCGGAAATTTTGCATCGGTCAGATACAATTCAGATGTTGAATTATATGACTGGAAGATAGAGAACTATGAACGACAACCAAGAGAATGTTGGACAATCAAATCTATTCCCAAACAGAAAACAACGCAATGCTTATCTATCTCTACCATCCCAAAGATATTCGAAAGAAAAATCCAAGAATATCCAACAATGGCACCATTGAATAATGACTCGACATACACTAACCCACTAAGATACAAAGAACGCGAATCTTTGTATTTAGACATGGAAGATGTTTTAAAGAATGTCGGAGAACAAGAACGACTGCAGAGCTTGGTCGAGACATTCACAGGTCAAGCAGCAAGATTTTGGGATATGCACCAGTCGAGACTCTAGACTTGGACCACAGCATTGACATATTCTGTTGAAAGATTTCGATGAAAGAAACTAATAGCTCAAGATATCATTCTATTATTCACACAAGGACAATATCCTGAATTACACATCAATAACTATAAAAGGGAACGAAAAATATCAGGATACAAATACAAAAGAACATGGCCAGATATTTTCTAAATTACACTCAACGACTTACCGAACAAGTGGTACAAAATGGAGGAGGCAAGAGGATAAACGTTCATATGGAAATCAAATATCTAAAATTCTCTCCAAAGGAGGAGCAATTAATCGAAGCAAGCAACCAAGTGAAAGAGTTTCTACAAATGACAAGCAATAAAATATCGACAAATAATTACAACTTGCTCGATAAACTGCTATATGCAATAACATCAAGTCGACAAGAATCCATCATTTGACAAAATTACAATTGGAAATGGAGAAAATAGACGGAAAAAGCTTCAAATGGAAATAAGATAATCCAAGCACATCCAAGATGGTAAGAAAAACCTTCAAAGTTGAAGCAACAGAAAAGGAAGAGCCTTAAAGGCTAGCTAAAAAAGACTTTCCACCTACATTCACACAATTCAAAGAAGGTGAACGACCAGTCAATGAAAGAAAAGCACCAGAATGGATGGATGCAAAAATCATGACAAAATAAATCGACATATCAAATGACGAAAGACCAAAAATGGAAAAATTCAGTGACTACTAGAACGAAGAACAGACAACATAAATCACAAGTCTCCTAAAGGATTTTCAAGATGTATTTGCACGGGACTACAAATATCTGAAAGGAATAGTAGAGGAAATGGGAGAAATGAAGATTGACACTAAACCAAATGCAAAGCCAGTGAAGAAAAGGTCATGCAATCTAGTGCACAAATACAAGGAAATTATTAAGAAAGAGATCGACAACATTCTTGCCATTGGAATCATCTACCCTATTTATCAAGAAGAATAGGAAAGTCCGATGGTCATCCAACCAACTAAGCATGATCCGAATCGAATTCGAATATGTGTCAACTTCATAGATCTCAATAAAGTAACACTTACTGACCCTTTTCCCACTCCTTTTGCTGATGAAATTATTAATGAAGTTGAAGGTCATGAGTGTTACTCATTCACAGACGGATTCTCTAGATACAACCAAGTAACCATCTTCGAAGAGGACAAGAAGAAGAATACATTTGTCTGTGAATTCAGATCATTCCCGTAAAGTTATGCCATTTGGACTAAAGAATGCACTGGCCGTATTTTCTAGAATTGTTGTCAAAGCATTCCAAGAGTACATATACAAAACCATGGTTGTATACTTCAATGAATGGACAATATATTCCATGTTGAAGGATCATTGAAAATGGCTCAGACTAAAATGGAAAATTCATTAGCATTTCCTTACAACCCTTAACTTTGGTGCCTCCTGTGGTATCATGGCCCCTATAATACCCAAAATGTTGTACCACAATAAAGGATTATGTCCTTTGTCTATTTGAACATGTGAACATTATCCTTGATGAGTTATTATGTACTTGGAAATATGTTATGATGAACTTGGAATTTATCTTTTGTTAGGTTGTGTGGGAAAACCCAAGAAAGAGAGTCAATGGTATCTATAGGGACTAGTTAAGCTAAAATAAGAAGAATATCAACAATAAATGCATATATGAAACTAAAAAAAACTAAATAATTCCATAAAATTGAGAAGAAACCCTCTCGAAACATAACTGAAATGACAAGTGTCACCATCCTAATAATATATATTAAAAATATAATACCTCCTATACAAAATACTAAAAAATAATGTTAATGAAGCTATAGAACAAGATGAAAAGAAAAAAAATGAAACCATATAGTAAAGAAAAAGAAGGAAAGAAAGGGAAATCGATGATATCCGCCTGGTATTTGTGCATCCGATGAGCAAGGTCCAAGTTCATTTTTGGTTTAGAAATATTTATGGACATAGAGTGTGAACACTAGAGGTGATGATGTAGGAGTGTTGCATGAGTATTCTTTTGGTTGGAATACTACATGATTCCTTTTTGGTAGTAGTACTTTTGATTTGTGTTTTTGGTAGGAGGACTACTTGTATGAATGATCCATGGAAGGATAGTAAAATAAACCTTGGATAGATAAGTACTAGAGAGACATAGATTGCTTGATATCACTTCTATGAGTACTTATATAGTGGAAGGTGGGTCTTGGAGTGAGTGTATCTTCTATTTGGTGGAAAAATATAACAAAAAATTATTAGATTTAATTATCCCTAGGGATAAAAGAAAATGAAATCTAAATCCTAGAGGGACTAGGACCTGGCTCGAAGGTGTCTATGTGAAAACATAGTTTATGTGTTTTCTACATTCTATGGTTTGGTTGACCATGGTTTTCCCAATAGTGGTTTGTAGAACGGACATTTCAATATAAAATAAAATAAGTACAATTCCCTAGTTATATATATATATATATATATAGAGAGAGAGAGAGAGAGAGAGAGAGAGAGAGAGAACTGTTGCACATACAACGTAGAAATGTATTCATCATGGTTGCACCTTTGGACATGAAATTTGGTGGTCATGCTCCTAGACCTAGGCCATATGCAACACGATATCGATGTACACATAGTACTTTTCTTTATGTGTTTATACATTGCTTCCTTATATATATATTATCAAACTCCCTAAAAGGGGATTCCTATGGCATTGATTGATGGTAAAAAATAATGAACTATCAACAAGAGAGGTTATATATATAGATAGATAGATATAAGTAAATAAAACAAATCAATTACAAATTCTTCTTTTAAAAATTATTTAAAAAAAATTAAGGAGATTTTGTATTATTTACCTATAGTAGACTTCCTAGAGCTCACTAATTTCTATTCACTCCCACCGTTCACTTTTGAACCAAAAAATTAGGTTCCCCTCTGCTCCCAACCTAATCCCTTAGCTAAAATTTAATATCGCTGGATCTCCCAACCGATAATATATACCAATCAATGATTTCCCCTCATGAGATTTCCCCATTATAAAAAATCTTGCACTCTCTAATCCCTCCTTCCCCCCATTTGACGCAAGCTACATTATCGCAACAAGGTTCTTGATTAACAGTACACACAACACAACCACAATGCTCACATAAACAATATGTAAAGCAGGATGCCAGAAGTGGCTTATATTACTTGTACCAATCGGTTAAAATGCAAAATAACTATAAATACAAATAACTAACGATCTGTTGGCCTTGTCCTTTAAAATATAGAAGTGACTGCGGTGTGTTCTCTTAGTGTGTCAACCCCACCCTCTCCTCGTTCCTTGTGGAACTATGCCCTATGCATGGATCTTCTCTGCATTCAAAAGTTATGTAACTATTCTCTGCAGTCTACCAATCTTCTCCCCAAACACTGCTCTGCAATTCCAACACAATGGAACTGTCGTCCCAAAATTCCAAAATACCCGAACTGATCTGAACTCCCTGGTCTTCTACTCTGTTGCTATTGTTCCTAATGTCGAATCCAACACCCGAGACATGCATGTTAGTTGATCCTTCCATGATCCTACAAACCTACAACTGTCAGTGCCCCTAACTGTGCTACATAGCCTCTACCTGTGATGACATCTGTCATGTATTTCACCCACCTGCAATAACTCCCATTAACTTTCTTAGAAACCTTGAACTATTTCCAAGTACTCCTCATGACTTTACGCTTCCTCCTAACATGATAGAGTAAACCATCCCATTGGCCATACTGTCCTCTGTCAGCTTCGACTCACCTATGGGCTTCTCTCTGTGCTTAGGATTCGCCAATCCACCCCTTCCTCCTCCCCTGGATCATGCCCAAAACTTATCAATGTCATGGTCCAAAAACATGTTGACTATAGTGCAAATCTGCAGTAACTTGTCGCCTATCGACATTCACGTGTTGACTATCAAATGTCATCTGTCGACATTGACATGTCAACTCTAAACCTCTTCACTCCTATCAAATGCTTTGACAGCTTCTTCTCGACTGTTGACTTCGACAGCCAACTTGCTCATCCGCACCAATGGTCGTCGACACTCCCTCTGGTCAGTCTTCTCATGTTGATCAACTTCGACCGATCTTCCTAGGCCCCGATGCTCCTGCATCAAACTCCTAGGTGAAAAAGAATTTGACTACTCTGTCAGTGTTTTGAATGCTTCTTTGGAAATCCATGTCACCTTCTGCAACTCATCATCTTTCCATTGCACTAAGTATTCCTTCCTTCACGAACTATGAGTACGCCCAACTTCGCATTCCTCTATTACTTATGGAATCTCTTCCTTGTGTCAATCTGGAATATGCACCTTCCAGTCGACGTTCGACAATTCCGTGCTTCCACTACTTGAACCTTCTTCGAACTTGTACAGATATGACACATTGAACGTTGGTGAAATGCTCAAGTCATTCAGCAGCTCCAACACATAAGAATTGTCCGAAATTTTCTTTAGAATCTTACATGGTCCAATCTTCTTCAGCTTCATCCTGTTGTACGTCCTTGTTGGAAATATCTCCTTCTGAAAATGAGCATAGACCAAGTCTCCTTCGTTGAACGACTGTAGTCTCTTCTTCCTGTTGACTCTCAACTTTTATGCCACATTGCTCTTCTCTATGCGCTTTCGCACATATTCATGAATTTCTTTCATGTGCTTTGCGAATGATTCTACATCCATGCTTTTCCTGATCTCTATCGGCAACTCAACCAAATCCAACACTCCATGTGGGATTCTTCCTTGTACAATCTAAAATGGGCTCAAACCTATCGAATGATTCACAGAATTGTTGTATGCGAACTCTGCTTGCACCAACACATTCTCCCACTACTTGGGTTTGTTGGCTGTCAAAAATTTCAGAAGGTTTCCTAAACTTCTGTTCACCACCTCGGTCTATTAGTCTATCTGCGGGTGATATGCCGAGCTAAACTGTAACTTCGTGTCTAGTTTCTTCCATAGGGTTCTCTAGAAATGCCCCATAAAATTGGTATCTTTGTCCAATGTGATACTCTTCGGCAACCCATGCAATCTGACTACTTCCTTGAAGAATAGTACATCAATTCGTGTGGTGTCACTTATCTTCTGACACAAAATAAAGTGTGCCATTTTAAAAAATCTGTTGACTACAACAAAAATTGAGTCACTTCCTTGCTGCGTCTTCGACAATCCTAGCACAAAATCCATGGTCAGGTGCTCCCATGGGGTATTCGGTACCGGAAACGGTGTATACAAACCCATGTTCTGACTTCTTCATTTTTCCAATTGGAAAACTCTACGTTGTTGAATCCACTTTCCAACATCTATCACCATCCCAGTCTAGTAATATTTTTCTTCGACCAATGACTTAGTCTTGTCGATGCAAAAATGACCTACTAATTCGCCGCTATGAAACTCTCGGATTAGGTTCTCTCTTACTGATCCTCTAGGAGCACACAACTGATTTCCCCTGAATAGATATCCTTATTGGATGAAATAATCCAAATATGGAGTTATGTCGGCACTCCATGGTTCGCGACAAGCTTCCCATGCTTTTTCAAAATCCCCGTCAGTAGCGTACTCTGTCTTCACCAACTCTATTCATGTCGCCTGAACTGTCATCATGTTGACCAATGCAATTCTTCTACTCAGCGCATCAACAACCTCATTTGACTTGCCCGACCTATGTCACAACATGAACGTATATCCCTGTAGGAATTCGACCCATTTCATGTGCCGCTAATTTAACTTCGACTGAGTATTCAGATACCTCAGCGCTTGGTGATCTATGTATAACACAAACTCCTTTGGAAACAAATAATGCCTCAACTTCTTTAATGCCTGGACAACAACATAAAATTCCTGGTCATAAACTGGATATGTTTCGCTTCACATCATCTAATTTTTCACTAAATAATGCAATTGGTCAGCCTTGTTGGCTCAACACTGCACCTATTTCTATTCCACTTGTGTCGCAATCAACCTGGAAAATTTTGTCAAAATCTAGGAGCACCAACACTGGGCTCTCAGTGACCTTTTCCTTGAACTTGTTGAAAGCTCGCTGGGATGCTTCCATCCACTTGAACTCCCCTTTGCGCATGCACTCTGTCAATGGTGCACACATCCGACTGAATCCCCTGATGAAATTCCTATAAAAAGTGGCAATTCCATGGAAACTCCTCACTCCAGTCGCGCTTGTCGGTTTAGGCCAATCCAATATCGCCTTCACCTTTTCTGGGTCCATCACCAACCCTTTACTCGAGATTACAAATCCCAAGTATACCAGTTATTCCTTCATTAAGAAACACTTTTGTAGGTTCACCATCAGCTTCTCTTCCTGCAACTTCTGCAATACCTGTCGAATGTGTCCCAAGTGTTTTTCCTTGGTTCGGCAGAAAATCAGAATGTCGTCTAGATAAACTATGACAAACTTTCACAAGAATGGTTTTAGCACTTCGTTCATCAATTGGATGAATGTGTTGGGTGTGTTATTCAATCGAAATGGCATGACTAACCACTCATACAACCCTTCTTTTGTCTTGAATGTTGTCTTCCATTCATCACCTTCTCTAACATGAATCTGGTGATAACCGCTCTTCAGGTCTATCTTCATGAAGTACTTCACTCCAATCAAACAATCCATCAAGTCATCCCTTCTCAACAATGGAAACCGATATTTGGTCGTGATCTTCTTGATAGCTCTATAATCTGTACACATCCTACATTCTCCACCTTTCTTTAGCACTAATACTGCTGGTACCACGCATGGACTCAGACTCTCTCTAATCAATCCTCTGTCCAACAAATCCTATACCTATCGACTGAGTTCCTGACCTTTTGTTAGACTCATCCTATGCGGTGCTTTGTTTAGCAGAATCGACCCTAAAATCAACTCGATCTGATGGGATATGCTCCTTGTCAGTGGCAATCCCGTCAGTGTCTCATCGACCACTATGCTATGAAACTCTTCAACCATCTTTCCGACTTCGACCAGAATATTCTCCATTGTCGCCTTCTCAACACATGGTCCCTTTGGAATGATAGCATAACAACCCGACTTATTTTCCTCTTCCGCAAGGATATCTTTCATTGAACACATCAGCACTCACTTCTCCCAAAAGTTGCTCTCTCCCTACTTACCGTCGGTTTGCTCCTCTGGCTTCAGCTTAAGAGTCCTCTTCACACCATTATTCCAAACTGTGACTGTGTTGGCTCGACCATCATAGATCATTTTCTGATCATATTGCCATGGTATTCCTAACAACATATGGCACACATCCATTGGGATTATGTCACATAGTACACTATCCCTTAAATTCCCAACCTTGAAGTTAATCAGGCACTGTTTGGTCACCTTCACATGGTGTCCTTTCTGCCACCATGAGATCTTGTATGGGTGTGGATGTTCTCGACACTTCAACCCAATCCTGTTGATTACCTCTGTTGACACAATATTCTCAGTGCTTCCACCATCAGCAATGGTCTTGCAACGCCATTCGCTGATTCGAACCTTCATTCGAAAGATTGCCTTTCGCTGTGTCGACTCTTTCTCGTCAGGTTTTTCTTCTTGAACCAATGTTCTGCTGGCCATCAGACTTCGGTTCCTTCTTTTCTCCTCTCTACTGCTGTTGGATGTCGATTCTTCCCTCTCGTCGACTTGTTCATCCCTTCGACGTCTAGGCTTCAACTCCTCTACATCATGTAGGTTCTGTGGGCATTCATATGCCTTGTGTTCTGCTCCACGACACTTGTAACATATTATGTCTGGTATGTTAGCTCCTTTTTTGTCGGATGGACCACCTCGACCATACACACCTCGACCACGGTTCTCTTGCATTTTTTCCCTTATCGATGTCCCTTTTGCATGTCAAATATCTTCGACAGTTTCCTTCCTCTAACCTCTACTTTGGCCTTTCACGGAAACATTCTTGGCACCTCGACCAGTCGTCCTACCTCTAGTCGCTGTGGATTTCCTTGCTAGTTTCTCTTCTTCCTTTAGAGCTAACTGGTACCCTTCACCCACTTCTTTGAATATTGACATGCTCAATTCATCCTGAATGGAATATTTCAAGACGTTCACATACCTAGCGACAACTTCTTCTCCTTCGTTATTCTGGCCCGACCTTATCACAATCTATAGAACTCTTCCATGTACTCGTTCATGGTCATCTCCTTTTGTCGGAAGTTCTGCAACTTCTTGAAAAAGAAAATCACATAGTTGTTGAGCAAGAACTTTCCTTTCAACTTGGCGACCATCCTATCCCAAGATTTTATTTTCTCCTTTCTCTTCTTGACTCTGTCAACGTGCACCTTGTCTCACCATAACGAGGCATGACCCTTCAACCTCATACATGCAGTCTTAACTCGCTTAGGATCCACGATCTACTCTATGTCAAAGTATTTCTCCATTTCTCTAAACCAGTCGATCAAATCTTCTAGATATAGACTTCCCGAGTAGGTACAAACGTCTATCTTGGTCTGACCTCTCATCTCTGTCAGAACTTTCATGAGTTTTTCTTATGGTTCTTCTCCTGCAGCTTCCTGAGCTTCCACTTCTTCAACTTCCTCGTCGATTTGGTCTAGCGCATTAGGAATACAATGACGCCTCTGGCTCTCTTTGATTGATGCGACTTCATTTGTCAAAGTTCGCATTGTTCAGACACACTCATCGAGCATCTCACGATCAACTGTGACTGCTATGCCACGTGCTCTTCATCCTCAAACATTAACGACTCTGTGATCCATTTTCAACCTCTGCTAAAACTCCCATTCATCCAATAACAACCAGACTTCAACATGTCATGCACAACTCTGCCCAACCTCAGCTGGAGCTGTTCAATGCATTTGCAGTCTTAATATCATTGACATCCTTCTACATGCAAGATTTTCTTACCACTCCGATATAGCTATCCTTCGGCTCTCAGGATACTATAGATCTAATACCAACTGGCGCAAGCCTCCTTATCACAACAAGGTTCTTGCTTAACAGTACACACAACACAACCACAATGCTCACGAAAACAAGATGTAAAGCAAGATGTCAGAAGTGGCTTATATTACTTCTACCAATCGGTTACAATGTAGAATAATTGTAAATACAAATAACTAACCATCTGTCGGCCTCAATCGTTAAAATACAGAAGTAACTATAGTTTGCTCTCTTAGTGTGTAAACCTCACCCTCTCCTAGTTCGCCACGTAACTCTGACCTATGGATTGATCTTCTCTGCATTCGGAAGTTGTGTAACTATTCTCTGCACTCTATCAATCTTCTCCTGGAACCCTGTTATGCAATTCCAACACAATGGAACTCTCATCCCAATATTCCAAAATCCTTAAACTGATCCGAAATCCCTGGTCTTCTACTCTACTGTTGCAGTTCCTAATGTCCCCTCCAACACCTGAGACATGCATCCTCCTTTCAGTTGATCCTTCCTTGTCGTTTCCATGGTTAAAGAACCAATCATATGCTATGTGCATGATTCTTGATAGTGCCAAGGGAAATGCTTCGCATTTGCCCAAGAATTTTAGGGTTTACCTAGAATGAGGGTGAGCCATGCGACTTCCCTCATATCCTTCGACATTGGATAATATATGTAAATTTAAGCCTTTAGGATCTTATACTCCGAATTTATAAATTTGAAAGCCTTTTGGCTCTTTGGAATAAAATACTTTTGTGAAGTTTTAGTTTTGACTATGTTCGTTTTTTCATTTTTATCTATTTGTTTGGTCATATATGATGTCTAAATATGTAATGAATCGATTTGCTTGTGAAAGATTGAGCCATACGATTTTGTGTATAAAATAGTTTGGTTTGTAAATAAAATGTTGTCTCTGTATTAATGGACTCTACTTCTATTATCTATCTCGAATGTATATAATATTTGTAATGATATGTTTTTATAATCTATTATGAAATATGGTAATATATAATACTATGGTTGATAAATATACATTTATTTATCTCTGATTAAAAATTGTATAAACCATAGGTTTAATATATATAATAAAGTTATAATAGAATCTTGGAAGATACAATAATACAGTTAACATACACATGATAGCATAATGTACACATAACTACATAATATTATTATATTTCCGAATAAAGTATTTAAACATTGTCATATACTAAAAATTTCAAGCAATAATATTTAAATATACAGTTTAGCAGGTTGTGAAACATTATAAAGAAATAAAAGTCTAAATACCAATAAACAGATTATCAGAACATGAAAACCAGAACAGACTGAATCCAATCTGAAGCTCGCCGTTCCTCCCAACCAATCTTCTAGAACAACCAAGATTACTTGCTCTAAAACCCCCGAGCCTGTTTGTTGGACCACAAGTACAAAGACTGTTGAAACTAGTTATGTACCAACACTTAATTCCACTCTCGTAATCAACAATGATATTTTCCCTCTTCCATCCAAGCCTCCTTCCTATCTGATGGGAATGCATATTTAACTTTTCCTAGGACTTAGGTATCTCATGAGCCTCCTTCTCTAGAACCTCCATTTGGAGTTCTCACCTGAATTATAGGGATGATTCCTCGTGCACTTGTTGATATATTAATTATCTGTTTTCACCACTTGGGCTTCTTGTCCAATAGTTGTCATTTCTCCTTGTGGGACAACAATCACTATTTCAACAGCTACTTCAAATTGGATTCTCCTGTTTTTATTTATTAAATAATAATAATTATTCAAAATCCCCTCACAAATGTCTTTGACCAAACTTTGTTAAAATAATTGTTCAACAATAATTAAAACAATATTACAAAGTATTAAAATTTAATTAAGGTTCTATGGGTATTACATCATTGGTCTTGGCTGGACGAAGAAAACTATTAACATGGACAATGCACAAGATCTGTATGCATCTAAAATAGATGTCAAGGGGGCAAACATACATGTTCAGAATCTAGAGATAAAATTTAATGGTCAAATAAATAAATTAACTCCCCATATATTGAAAAAACTATGAGAAGAATGGAATTACAAAGTTGAAGAGCAGATTATGGGAGGTTGATTAGAGCTCAAGAAGAACATAACCAACTAAATGAATTCATGCTCCAAATATTAACAGATATTCAAAGGAATATTCATTGTTGGAATCACTAAATAAATGATGAAAAGGAGTGGGAGTAGATCAAGGAGGCATTCTAGCAAGAGGCCGCATAGCTCAAGAAGAATTTCTAAAGATAGGACATACACTCAACAATTCTCCTCTAGTGAGTCATTTACCACTAAGGTCCCCACTAAATATTCAATCCCTTCATCTCCAAGGAATAAAACGAATAGACCTTTCAAGAAAAACTCACATGAGGAATTTAAGAAGGCCAAACCTTCTACTTTTGATGGTGAATTTATAACAACGAAAGAGTTAAATCTTGGATTCTTAGGATGAGAATGTATTTCTAATGACTATTCTAAAAAGATGAAGGTCGAAGTGGAAATATTTAATTTTAATGGAAAAGCATATATATGGTGGGATTTGTTAGTTTTTCATCATTTAACTCAATGGATCTAGGATCTTAACTGAAAGAACAACATGTAAAGCATATCAAACATAAGAGACAAGAGACAAGAGACACAAAACATTTTACCGAGGAAAACCA
The DNA here is from genome assembly GCA_027924585.1 of Larix kaempferi. NCBI lineage: Eukaryota > Viridiplantae > Streptophyta > Pinopsida > Pinales > Pinaceae > Larix > Larix kaempferi. The sequence continues at coordinate 6,072,491 of BSBM01000403.1, forward strand.
AGAAGGTGAAAAACCCCGCAACTTCCTCAGAGATAGAATAAGCACCAATACAAAGATCACCAAGATGAATCCCCAAAATATAAATGGCTGTAGCAGCTACTCCTCCTCCACTTGTGTGCACTCCTCCTCTCTTTCACTAATGCAAAGTGAGTGAATGAGAGAATGTGTCAAATGAGAGAGTCAGACTCTCTAATTATACTTTTACTTTCAGTTAATCTTTACTGAACTAGGCCAGCCCCAACTTAACGACTTAACATAATGTTGACTTGTCCAACCCCACTAGGGTGGTCGAATAACCATTTATCCCACATGAATCATATAGGGCCGACCCCATCAAGGTAGTCTAATAAACTATCAAATATAAGTTGCGACACTTACAATATAACTTCATCCAATAGCGAATACAAATGACGACACTTACAATCGGAGGAATAATACATCTCCGTTGGGGATACAAATAAAGTACAAATGTAATACATACAATATACAAGTGAATATCTTCCGAAGATACAAATACATCAACACTCCCTCTTAACTAGGAAGTTATTCTCTTGACACAAATCATCGATATATATAGACACAAGTCTTCAATACTGGAGTTAGATCATCGTCACTGGATCACTGGAGCATAATCGTCATTGATGCTGTCATGGTCATCTCGATCACTGGTCTATCTCGCAATTCTTCTCGTCATAGGAAGTTCTACAAAGCCAACCCTTTTTCATGCTAGTTGTAGGCCTAGCCTCCTATAGGTCTTCAACATCTCTGGCCATCGTGTTGAATTTCTGTCAACAAAACCTCGAAAGAGCGTCTGAGCTCAAACTATCGGATCTCTCAGGATATTTTACATGTGACCACCAGAAAGCCTCGAAAGAGCATCCGAGCTCAGACTATCAGATGTCCCCGGATCTTTTACATGTGGTTAGGAAAAACCTTATAAGAGTGTCTTGCAACCTACAACATCTCTGAAGAGCATCCTATGACTTTTACGAGCACACATCTCAACCTATCGGATCTCTAGGACTAATTACATGCCTCCTATAGGAAAACCTTGAAAGAGTATCCGATCTCAGACTATTGGATCTCCCAGGATCTTTTCTATGCTACCTGTACAATCTTTCCGTGGCTAACTTGTAACAAAACCTCAAAAGAGTATCTGAGCTCAGACTATCGGATCTCCCACGATCTTTTCTATGCTACCTGCACAATCTGTCCACGGTCGTAGAGTATCATCCTGATACTCATGATCATACTGATCATTATCATATAGTACATCATTCTGATGCCATCATCACATGATCACCCTCATCATATACAGAGCATCGTCCTTATGCATATCATCTGGAGCATCATCCCAATGCTCATCACACATGATCATCTTGATTATCACCATAGCATCGTCTTGATGCATATCATCTGGAGCATTGTACTGATGCTCATCACACAGGATCATCTTGATCATCATCATAGCATCGTCCTGATGCATATCATCTGGAGCATCGTCCTAATGCTCATCACACATGATCATCCGGATCATCATCATAGCAGTAATCAGATCATTGTCCTAATGCTTATCGCACATGATCATCCAGATCATCATCATAGCAGTAACCGGATCATCGTCCTAATGCTCATCACACATGATCATCCTCTTCAGATAATCTCATCGTTCACGGAGCAAAGCCCAGATCAACATCATACAACACTTACACCACCGACATGGGAGAACACATCTACCACCATTCGAGGAAGGCTCTAGCCTTACTTTTTCACCATGGGAGAACATAGCTACCACTATGTAAAAAATGGCTTCATCCCTTACATCTACACCATGGCAGAACACATCTACCACCATGTGAGAATGGCTCCAGCCCTTACATCTGCCCCATGGGAGAAAACATCTACTACCATGTCAAAATGTCTCAACAATTACATCACGACCATGGGAGAAAACATCTACAACCATGTCAGAAAATCCCATGTGCATCTGCATCTTCCTAACTCATCACTTCCCCTTGGAAGGAACCTCGATCTGAAGTACACCAATCCTCTTTCTGAAGTACTCAAACTTCACTCTCACTAGTGGTTTGGTCAACACATCTGCAATTTTCTCATCCATCGCAACATATAGGAGCTTCACTGCTCCTCTCTGCACCATATCCCTGATGTAGTGATATTTTATCTGGATATGCTTCGACTTGTCATGGAACACCGGGTTCTCTGACAACTTCATACAACTCTAGTTGTCACAATAGATACAAGTAGCATCCAACTGGAGATCAAATAAATCAGACAGTAGCTTCCTTAGCCATACTGCCTCATAACTAGCCGGACAAGGTGTGACATACTTTGCTTCAGCTATACTCAGTGCTACCAAGGATTGCTTCCTGCTAAACCAAGAGATCACATTTGATCCCATACTGAAGCAGCACCCCGAAGTTCTCTTCCTATTTGCAGCACTACATGACCAATCTGAATCAACATGACCCTCTAGGTTAAACTTTTGATTCACATCATACTTGATCCCATAATCAATCATACCCTTCAGGTACCTCAGAATATGCTTTACAATAATCAGGTGAACATGTCTGGGATCCATCAAAAACTGGCTCAAGGTGTTCACCGCAAAGCAAATGTCTGGTCTCATGCTCGTCAGGTACATAAAGGACCCAATCATTTGACAATACACCATGGCATAAACCAACTTTGATGAAGCATCACTCAATAGCTTTAGGTTTGATGCCATAGGTGTGGCCATGGCCTTGGAGTCCATGATCCCGAACCACTTCAGGATCTCTACTGCATACTTCCCTTGTTTAAGGAAGATTCCATCTGCACTCTGTCACACCTCCATACCTAGAAAGTAATGCATCATACCCAATTGCTTCATCTCGAACTTGGAAACAAGCTTCCTCTTCATGTCGGCAATCAACCTATCCTCACCGATCACAAACAAGTGATCCACATATAGTAGGAGTATCACTGGATTGCCTTCCTCAACCTTTTATTAAAGGTTAAAATCCGCTTTACTCTTCGTAAAGCCCAAACTGAACAAGAAGTTGTCTATCCTATTGTACCATGTCCTGGGTTGTTGCTTCAATTTCTTCAATTTGCACACATGTGAATCCCTGTCATATGTCTCAAATCCGAGTGGCTACTCCACTTCCTCTTTGACTACACCATTTAAGAAGGTTGTCTTAACATCCATCTAGTGTATCTTCCCCTTCATCACTTGCCTTGTATTTCTCTATGCTACTATCTAGAGCATTCTTGATCTTGTATATCTACTTGGAAGTCACAACAAACTTTCCTTCTAGTATTGGGACCACATCCCAAACATCATTCTTCATGATCGATTGGTATTCTTCAATCATGGCATCCTTCCATTACTGCATCCCAGATCTTGGGAACTTCAGATTCTTCAATATCTTCAATAGGTAGTTTTCTTGAACTTCGTTGCTAGAACAAATGTCATTGTTGAGTCTTTGTTACTTGTTCTTTGAAACAAGTCTCTCTTGTAGGTGATGGTACATGGTCTTTCCTACAATATAAGTTCAATTGGATGATTAGAAACATCTCATAGATTTCAGAACAAATTCTTACACAAAGATATATGTCATACAGTCATGCAATTATCTTTAGCGAATGCTTCACTACAACATTTATCCATATCTTGTAACTTTCTAAATGCCTTCCATCTCTACCAAAACATTTGTTAAGAGTGTGAACAACTCCCAAGATTGTAGCAAAGAGGTTTCATTCTAGATAAGTAGCAATGGAATGTTGTACAGTACTATAGGCCACTTACCCATTACTATATTATTAGTATCTTGTTCATTAATGCAACTTTTCTAAAATGCATAATATACATCCTAAATCATAAATATGTACATGAATGAACAACATCATTTAAGTAATAAGAAATGACAATTCAAATAATTATCTTTTTTTGCTTGTTGGGTGGACTCCCTCTCAATCTTTGCTTCCTTGTAGGAACTACTGGAGTAAGCTCCCTCTTGATCTTTGCTTCGTGGACTATCTATCTTTGAAATTATATCCATACTATACCACTATGCATGCTTATGTCTGCACTAGTGTCATCCTCAAGATCTCATACATAATCATACATGCATTAGTATAATCTCAATACTATCAAAACATTATGATTCTAAATAATATTAAACATGTATGGTTATAGTCATTTCATACATAGGTAATTTATCACAAGAATTAGTATTTAAGGTTTCGGGGAGGACTTCTTTTACTCATGCATATTCTTATATGACCATATGACTCTTCATTAAGAAGAATAATATGCATAAACCCATGATTACTCAAACTTATAACTTCATGAATAATCATTATCAATCATACAAAAAATATACTTATATAAGATCTTAACATAAGGTAGGATTCTAACTCGATATAGGAAAACATACCTGGATTATCATGCTTGTCTAACATACCCAAACAATGTCTTCTTTGTTCTCTTAGAGACCTTGTGCTAGCAACTGGAATATCTCATAAGTTAATAATTGTAGAACCAACTTATACATACCTCATAAGTAGAGCTTCTATGTGATCCATGACTATGGATGAGTCTTTTTTTTTTCATGTCACCATGGTCATATGTTCTTGATCTAGAACTTGATTTTTCTTTCTTGATATACCTTTCATGTTAGCGAACAACATCATCCTCATACCACAAAATAGTGTATTAGTACAATCATAAGTGTCCTACCCCTAATCAATTAATGTATTCACATGCATTCATACTTTTACTATGGTGATAAGACAATCAAGATTGTACTAACCTCAATAATATGAAGACAAACATATCATAAACATAATCATGAACATATTTCAAAACATACCTATATCTCTTCAATTCATACCCGTCACGATTGCTTGTAGCCTTCTTATGTAAGGGCTTAGCCTCATCTCCCTCTGGAACTCGAACTTCTTCACTTATGTAGGTGTCCAATTCATTCTCTTCTAAGATTAACCAAATCCACTTTGATTTTCTAAAACTGGATCTAGAGCTCGATTAGGGTTTGTCAGAGAAACCCTAAGAATTCAAAATTTGAATTTCAAAATTTTGATTGGATGAAAAAAAGCACCTTGCTGAGCTTATCAAGATGGTATACTTCAATTCTGAAATCTAGAAAATTTGACCCCTCAAAATTGCCTTTGAAACTTTCGGATCTTCTCGTCAAAATCACAAACTAGGGTTTGATAATGCTCGGGATTCTTCCGTGCCAAAAGGTTCAATCTTTTGCTCTAAAATTCAATTTTTTCGAGGAGTATCCAACCGTGGTCACCAAATTCAAAAATTTCAACTTTTGCAGAAACCCTAATTTTCCACCTTTCACATCAAGATCCCAAACTAGGGTTTGATAATGCCCGGGTTCTACCCAACAAAAATTTTTGAACTTGGTCTCTAAAATTTGATTTTGCTGAGGAGAGTAATCCTATGCTAAGATCACTCCAAAATTCCACTTCTGTCAAAAGCCCTAATTTCGTGCAACAATGACAAGCCAAAAATGAGAATGCTCAGAATCCAATTCTATTTCATAGAAATATGCACCTTATTGTTTCTGGCTCATCTCTCAAATTTTGGATCCACACGAACTGAAAATTTGACATGTGGTATCCTCACCTATCATCTTTCCAACCCCACAGGTCTGACCTCAAATGGATTCTCTGAGAGAGAGATATGCCAAATGTTGCAGTGTGATGTGTTTATGGGTTTAGATAGTATAGTGAACTTGTACAGAGTGCCACGTGTGACTGTTTCAACTTCGGCTTCTGAAACCTAGACCTGTTAAACTACATTCCGTGCTCTTACTGTCACTTTTTACATAATTTCCTTTGGAGCTCCCTAGCCCAATTTGTGACCTTTTTTCCTAGGTCACCTATTTATGACTGAGATGTGGAAGAGGCAGAAACCCTAACTTGTACGAATCATAAATCAAAAAGTATAGTGAATTAGATGTTGTGCTTCGGACACAAGGTACATGGGGATGTTATCTTCGATCTATACATGTTTCAGAACCTAATTTGTACAAGGTACATGCTTGAGCTCCTCGATAGTCTATTGACTCTGGTGTCTATTCTAGCACACTTCTTGTACAAAATACCTCTTTAGATGTACTTGTGCTTTCCTCTCACTCCATTATGATTGTTTTTTAACATTGTTGCTCACAAGATTGATAATTTTTAGTACATGCTCTACTTCACTCTATAGTTCTTTGACTATCTTAATGCACCTCTTTGCTTGTTTCTTAGTTGATTAACATCCTGTTGGAGCTATTTGTTCTTCACAACTATAACCCTTTTCCTTGGTGCTAATAGACACTCCAGTTGACTCTTCATATTCATCATTTTGTTAAATGTGTCTCCTCCAACCTGACATTGATGTCTTTCAACTCTGCATCATATAGTAGTGTTTCCCATGCTTGTGTATCATATTCAAATAATTTTCTAAATTCACCCTCGCAACTCTTTATAGCTCTGATTGCTTAAGTGACATCCACACTACGTTGCGCTATCACTTTTTGTGGAGTACTTGGTACTAACTTGTCTCAAACTGTCCAATATTCACCCAAAATCCTGAAATGGCTCTAGTCAACCTCATCATATTTTCCTCAATATCCATATCTTCATCTACCTCGAATTTAGGTACTACACGACAAGCTGCGACGATATCATTTTGTAGTTGCTCCTCTTTGGCGATTTCTTCACACTCCTTCTACATCCTCTCATACTCTTCATGTAAGGTGATATGTTTTACACATAACTTTATCATTTCCTCATACGTATTTTTCTCATGCACCCTTTTTCCTCTACGACATGTTATTGGATGTTTTTCAATATGAACATGGGTAGCATGGATACCTTCAAATCAATGTAGCTCATTTGATGAGACCATCACTGTAATTTGGGTTCTCCAAAAATTATTGATATGGGAGATACTTGAATTGTTCTCCCCATCATAGTTGTGGATGCCTTAGAAATCACTTCCTCATTTTCTCTTCTTTCTTTCTGTTGCACGGATCCTTGCTAGGTCGGATCTATATGAAGCCACTAAATATCTTGTTGCATACCATCATCTGATTCATCACTCCTCCAAATAACTACATGGTTTTCTTCTAGACCATATTCAATGTTTCTTCTCCCTCTTCGGTCATACAATCATACAGGATGTTAACATCATCCTCATTTAAGGCTATCATAGGATTTTGCTTCATTGCTTTTGATTTCTCCACTTTTTCACAAATGTATGTTTTTCCTTTTGAACATCAAATGGTATTGTTTGATGAGCAGATGGTCTAATTGTAGGGGCAAATGCAATGACAAATATTTCTCTATCATTTCTTGTCATAACACCTCCTCTAGTAATATAATTGATAGTGGGTTGCTCTTGTCTCGGTTCTGTTGAGATATTTTGGACATTGTAGTTTTGATTCTAATTTTGATTTTCATCTCCCTTAGCTTTCCGCTTTGCTATGAGTTGTGCACAATATTCAATAGTGTGGTTGCATGTTCTACAGTATGCGCATGTCGAACAAGAGTTTGGACAGTCCTTGGCAACATGTCCTATCTAACCACTGTTGCAACAGATTATCTGATCTCTATCTCGACCAATTAATCAATTTCCTCTTCCGCGGAAGACACCCCTTGGTTGATTAAACTATGCACTACTTCCTTCATCATGCTCCTTACCTTTTATTCTATAAGCATATGTTTTCTCTCTGTGAGAAACTAATATGCTCAATAGTCCTTCTTATCATGGTAAACTAATCGATAGAATTTACAAAACAAATTTTGTGGAGTACTTACAATTTTCTATAATAGGTACCATTCTGCTAGTTGATGTCACCTAGTATGAAAAATCCTACACCAGACTCCAAATCCAGAGTTCAATGGATTACGAGCTGTAATAGCTATGTAATCCTGAAACATAGTGCATTGGTGTTTAAAATGACCCTCCTTTCTAGACCTAGTACACAAAACTTCTTCTCTTTGTTATTTTCCTTTCTTGATTTCTTCAATTTGTAATAATATATTTTCGAGTTGTGATTGGATTTGAGCCATACCTGCTATGTTTTCTCCAACGAGGGATGCCTCCAATTTCATAGTTGGTTCAAGAGCCTCAGTCTATGACACAATATGTTTCTACCTTGGAGGAACTTTGATATGTGGTAGCAAAGAAGCTATAAACCATTATTTATGTTGAACATCAGTCATTTGGAATCTTACATGGGACATTCGTGTCTTGAATCTCTGGTCAAAATCCCAAATAGATTCATTTGTTGACTGCTTGATCTCTTTGAGTTCAGTAATACTCTACGATTTGTATTTTGGCTTCTTAAATTCATATTTTAATGCATCTATAATCTCTTCCAAGGTATTCTATTGTTGTCCATCAAGTACCTTTGAAAACTTCATGAACCAATCTAAAGCATGACCTCTAAAATTCATAATCAATTGCACTCTTTTTACATTGTCATCCTACACTTGCTTGACAGTCCATGCTGCATCACATAAAAAACCAACGTGATTCCGGGTCCTTTGACCCATTTCCATGAAAAATTGGTAGTTTCATATCGTCCCAAACCAATTTTTTTCTTGGGGGAATTGGTTTAGTTTGTATTACAGGACCAACACTTACAACGAAGTTATTTGTCAAAGTACTATTGTGACTACCACTCATATTAATTGCTTGTATCAACTACGATGGACTAGTATTTCTTACCTTAGATTATGTAGATGTGCATAGGGTCATAGGTATGTCACAGTGTCTAATTTGATATAGTTAAACAATATTGTCTTCAAAAGTGGGCTAGTATCCTTCTTCTTCATCCTCTTCTTTATCATAAAATTTTCTTCAATCTATGGTACTGGTTTGCAGTCGCTTCCTTTAGTGAAACTATAACCGTTTCCTTTTGTCTTAGTTCTCCTTTTCTTTCTTGACCAAAATAGTCTCCCACTTCACAGTAGACCCCACTCTTCATTTGTTTCACTGTCTCCCTCCCTTTTCATGTCATCTGACTTCTTATAACATAGTCTTAGACCATCTCCTAGTGAAATCTCAAACAACTTCCCACAAATATCTTATTCATTGAATTCCATCCTCATAATCCCTTTTCCACGGAGCAACATTTTAGTCCATAGTTTCAAGGAGTTCGGGTACTTACCTTGTGGTCCTTGAAAGAAATCCCATTCAACATTATTCTAGTATTTTATGGTGTCTACAACAAACTTCGTAATATGTCCCTCAAATATACTATCTAACCGATGATAGATGACACGAGATATCTTGTTATTAACACTTTTAAGGGTCTCGATTAGCTCAGGTGTCCAAACCGTAGGCTCACTCCCTTGAAAGGGCCTCTTTTGCATGCTTAACCTCGCCAACCATTCACTCAATATAATAGGAAATTATCCAAATAACACTTCATGGCTGTATGAGAAAAAAACTTACCTAACTACGTTTTTGCATCAATTCATGGATCTTTATTCTAGATTTCACCAAACTTTCTAAAAATTTTATCGATCCAATCCTGGATTTTGGGCTTAGTCAGATGTCACATCACCTTTCAACACAGATCTTGGTACTATAAATGGTACCATTTGTTGGTGCGGATCTAGTTCAACCAAGGTTCACTCAAATAAACTCCAAAAAACCCCAAGACACCGTCCCTTTTGGCATCACCTATTAAGCAAGTGCCTTTTGGCATCACCTATTAAGCAAGTGGAGTCTCACGTGAGGTATCTATGGAAATTGCAAGAACCACATTTTTGGGGTGCGATGGGGAACTACCAACCATCAAATTCCATATTTTGACAGAATACAACACTTAAACATTTTTCAAGAGTGCATACATATCGTTTAACTAATTGTGACATATGTTTATTCACTAGGAAGTATACATATCATTCATACATCTGTATTGATTAATATTCATTCATCATTATTCATAATGAAATTAAATACATAACACATAATCACATCAATCATACACATTGAAAACCAGATGTAATGTGGAAACCCAAATGAATAAAACCACATAACTTCAATGTCTTGGCATTCCTTTTTACGTAAGAGTTGTTAAGGCTCAAGCTAGATTGTCTATCTTATCTATGGCATTTATATCCATCATAGCATGATATGGCATATTTAGCTTTCCCAATGAGATAATGATATATATGGACTATTTATTGTAAGTGATCATATTCTTTTCATGAACTTTATCTCTTTGTTTGTTTAAGTTGTATTTTTCATATTGAAATTCATTTACTTTAATGGTGGAATTATGTTCCATACTTGGCCTGAGTCTTTACTTAGTAGTTGCGCTAAGATTCTCATTTTTCACTCTCTTGTAGGTGTAAAGGGGATACAATATCCCTATGACTAGAAGTGTTGATATAATTTTTATACCCTAATCTTATGACAAATTCTAAAGTAAGCGAAGTTCATTCTACATATATATCATACCCATGTTTATACCAAGACTAAGTCTATTGTTGGTCATACTAGGTTCAAATGCCTAGAAAAATATGACAACCCCTTTGTATTAACGTTGAAACTTTGTACAAGTTTATACTATGCAATGTATGTGACTTTTAGTCTAGGTAGGTCTTCATTTAATACAGCGCATGTGATGGGCAGGTGATGAGGTGAATCATGGTCTTCCACGCTGGCCAATCATTAACGCTTTGTACATGAGGTTGAGTTTTCTGATGGTTGGCATTCGGGAAGGTTCATTTTAAAATAACATTTTAACATAACATTTTATTGTGGTATAAAGAAGCTGAGGGATTCCTCTCTGCTGAATTTTCTTGAAACGTTCTGAATACTTTTGAGATTGATAGATCCATGCTCTATATCCTTTAGTCATTTTCGTGGGGTTCATGAGAGGGAAGCATCGTTTTATTCTCAAGATATGGAAGTGAAAGTCATCTTCCTCTCGGGTATCAATTTCATGCTTCTTTGGTTATGTGCTATTACATTCTCTATGGTTTATATATTGGGTACTAACTATTTGTGTTGTGGTGTACCACATGTAAAAAAATGGGTGTGGGGCTTTAAATGTTTTACCCTCATCTCACTCCTTGAACTCGGTAAGCTCATGGCCCCTTATGAACCAATTTCCACCGATGGAGGAATGATTTCGGAATCATCTTTTCCCTTGCTGTTGAGAAGAGGACTTGGCTGTTGTTTGTTGGATTCTTGTTCTGTCTGCCCATACTAGGTATGTCTTCGTTTTGAAGGAGAGACAAAGGTTTAAATGTGACATTGTTTTATCCCATAATAGCAGGGTTAGTCCTATTCTTTTTTTATTTAGATATGACCGGTGTTTATGGTCTCATGTAAAGCTTCTCTAAGCTTTCAAGGCGTTTTATAAGACAAATCTGTCACTTTCACATATACTTCTACGTTATCCTTTTTTGAGGAAGAGTTTTATTACTCATTCCTGTAGCTTGTGATTGTATGGGATTTTGTGTGGAACTCTGTTTTGGTTGAAAACCCTAAGTATAATTTAATTCTATTTAAATGGATGCAATCGTTGATTTTCCCACAGGTCGTTAACCTCTATTTATGGATGACTGTGTAATTTAATGAATACTATGTCTTTTTATGAGACGATGAATGCCGCATAATAACGTATGTAATATTCCTCTAATCATTAGTCATCTATATGCTACTATGAGATAAATCTCAGTTTACTGTTTTTATAATCGTAGAGGTATTTTGCTAATGGGATTCGATCCCATATGTATTTGTAAACATTCAGTGGGTTAACATTGTGTTCTATGTCTACACTATTGTTTTCTAAAGGTGTCATTCTTCCTAATAGTGAATCATTACACTCACGTATAGGCTACGTTCGGTGTTTTAAATGACTCGTGGGATTTGATCCATTACTTTGTTTATGTTTAATTGATTGTGCATAAAGGCATGAACCTCAATTTGACCTAGTTTCATAACACAATTAGGTTGACTATTTATGGTAAGCAATGATCGTATAGTTGAGACTTCCATGAAGTCGTTATTCGCCCAGCTCTCATGCAGTGGGTGTGGAAGAGATTTGATATCTTGACCGGTGGCTAAGTCATGTTAGTTTAGCATGTGCATGTGCATGTGCATGTAAATAATATATATTAATATTATTTTTATAGGGTTTAACTCTGAGTAGTGGACAGTTATGAAAGTGTGAGCTTGTAACGTGGCTCCCATGGGTAATGACCCATCCCTTGACATGAAAATGTTGTAGTCTAAATTTTATTGTTTGGTTTGGTTATAGCATGGATAATATGGTTGGATTTGGTTTTCTACATTTCGGTTTATATAATATTCGCTTGTTTTTTTTATATAATATGTTTTGTTTGATGGAATATGTTTTATAATATATAATGTAATTGTCCTAGAATGTAATTACTATTTATTCATATTTTATTTAATATATATAATTTATATATTTATATTAAATAGCCTATTTAGGGTTTAGGGATTTGGTCCCGAGATCCAAATTTTGGATCCTCTCCTTATTTAGCATAAATGAGAGGATTCTCTTTAGGATAGAAATCCTATGTTATATTTAAAATTAATTTTTTATTATGAGATTGTTCATAATTATAACTTGAAATAAAATGTATTCAATACTAATGATGAAAATACTAAGTAAGAATTAATAATCCAAGGAGCATGAGCTAAAATAGTTCTGCCAATAAACATAGTCAGAATTTAAATAATTATTACAGCATGTGGAAAATAAGTTTATCTCGATCTTGGAGATGTATAAATAATCATATTTAATTAAACATAACTAGTCCCAACAATTAGTTTTTCAATGAGACTTAAATGAACATAAAATAGTCTAGATTCTATATCATATTTTAAAACATGTGTAAATAGAACTAATAAGCCCTTCTTTTACTTTCATTATGCATAGAAAGAATTATCATATTCATAAATATAATGAAACATCAGAGCATATAGAATTGATATCAATAGGAGATTTTGCATGAAAAAATTTAGGAATAAGAATCCATAGATGATAATCCATAAAAATAAATCTTGAATAATAGCAACTTTAAAATACTTATTAGTCCTTTCTGATTTCCGGATGAATTGAGAATTGCCACGTTTCACCCAACTGTAGACCTTAAACCGTTCCTAGTTCATTCAACAGGTCACCGTCGAGCCGAACCGAGCATGACGGTAATTTTCTATCCTTCTTACTAATCAACAAAATAACCAGAAGGTCTGTTTACCGGCCTTTTGGGTGGACCTTGTAAAATAGCTTCCCATATGTTACCATAGTCCCTTTCTTGGACACACCAAATATCACACTTTGGTAATATGAGCACTCAAAGATCAATGAATTAGCCCTCCAATGAAGTTGGAAACACTTTCCCCTTGCAAGGTCCTCTCTCTGCTACTTACAAGTTTTTATGAGGAGAAGGATTCTAGGATTTAGGTTTAAATCACTCATTTTATTTACTAGACACACTAATTGTTTAGTTTTTATCTTTATTTAATAATTTAGTTTATTTTTAACTCATACACTTTATTTTATCTTTCATTAAATAATATAGGATTTTTACTCATCCTAACATCTAGTTGTTCTTAGTTATAAAATACTCAACTATTATAATCTCTTGCATGCTTGATCCCTCTTTGAGTGGCATTCCCAATCGGTTTAGAAGGAATAAAGTAGAGAAGTAATTATTTAGCTTAGTAATAGTTAACAGATTAGTGATGCTCCACAACTCCCAACTCAACATCAGTTAACCACCAAAAGTCTAATTGCTCCATAGCTTTACTGCTCAACACTACTTAATCAATAGTCCTAGTGCTCCAGAACTTATGCTCAACACCAACTAACTAGTATAAATAGTCTAGGTGTTCTATAGCTCACTTGTCAACACCTTTAATAAAACAATATTAAAATAATCTAGGTGCTTTTCGAGCTCACTTGCTCAACACCTAATTAAAGCAATCTAGGTTCTCAAGAGCTCATGTGCAACAACTCACTAAAATGAATTAACCTTAAAAATAAATAGTCTTTTCTTGGGATATTACAATGATAAAATCGAAATTAAATGTTTCCTAAGTGGATCACCTTAGCCACACAAGGACATAATTGAGTTTGATGAACCTCAAACTCTAGATCAAACCATGAAGAAGTCTAAGTGTTGTTATGATAAAAAAAAATCAAGTAAAATTTCCATAAAGCATGGAAGGACAAGAAGAAAAAAAATTATAAGCAAATAAAGAGGGCATTCAAGCCTCTTCACTAAATGAAGCAACAAAGGTTATAGCTAACACACATTATGAATAATACAGATAATATGATGGGAGCCAAACCAAGATAGCTACTTGTTAGCACCTAGTTTTCAGAAAACATGTAACAATGAAATTAGTATAAAAATGTTTTGAAAATATTGAAAAGAGTTGAAAATAGATTGTTGTCATAGTTTATGAAGCTAAGATGTGATAAGGTATAAATGGGAGTACTAAGGAGAAAAAACAAAGAAATTTCAAAATATATGAAAATTTGATCAAAATGCTCAAAAGGATGCCAAAACACTAAAGTCCGAAAACAAATATTGCAAGTACTATTTCCCGTGCAGGATGCACCGTTGATTGAGCCCAAGAGACAAATCAATGGTATTTATGTGTTGTCGCATTTCCAAATAGTGCAAAGGTTAGAAGTAGATGCAGTTGCAAAAATTAAAACAGTGTACCATATATCACCTTCAAAGTATCTCGCGAGGAGGATAAATGGTATTGAAAAACCATTGGGACATGGTGCGGAAATGTTGAAAGGATATCATGCTATACACATGGACCTCTAAGAGAAGCGCTAAAGGAATCTAATCGCCAAAAGGGAAGGAAAGGCCCGAGTTATTCTAGAATTGATCGACGATCCAGGATGATTGACGCACAGGAGAGATGCATGGCAGATAGAAGATGTAGGTGGTCGCAGAAAACTATACCACCTAACAGGTGTCAGCCCCAGGTTCTCTCGCAAGAGGGATAAGTGGAAATAAAAACCACTTTAGAAAATCACGACACCGCTTTGTAGATATATGGTGCTAATAATAGATAGTGGAGATTAAAGCAGGTTGTAAAGCATTAAAAGGACATCAAATCTCACAGCCAATATTGTTGCACAAGAGATAAATGGATGAAAGACTTGACCACTGGCGAAGAATACCGAAGTATAAGGGGAAAAGGGTTATATATATAATAGTCAGCATGTAAAGTTGACATTTGTTCCTCGAACCTGTTGGAGTCAAAAGCTTCCGGACATGTGGAATACGAAGAAGGAGAAAGGACATTCTCAGAGGTTGCTAGCGACAAGTAGGCTCTTTCAACCAGTTCTATCAGTGATATAAACGTCTTAGCTGTAAGAAAACGGAAGAAGATTCAATTTTAAGCATGGTTAGGGTTAAGAGTGCTCTCGAAGATAGGGATTTAAATGTATTTGATACAGAAATTTGGCTTCCTGTCTCCGAAATTAAAAGAAGATTGAAGAATTTACATATTTTTGAGAGAGCCCTCTCTGGTAGGTAAAAGGCTAATTTCCCTCCTAAATATTTGTTTGAAAGAGTTACCTTAGGTTTATCCTATCACAACCTAAGGGTAAAATATGAGTGCTAACATTTTTGCACCGTTGTCGGGGAAGCGAAAGATTCATTATCCCTAGGAAGAAGGACATTGCATTCAAATTTGAGTGGGCAAAGAAGTTTGATATTCATAGTTGGTTGTATTTTCCCTCGCAACTTCATGTTGAAATTTTTCAGTTTTACAAAGGAAACTCCAAGAAATACATTATGGCTTCTAGAAGAATCCCTACGAGGGGAAATCCAGGGTCACACTTGTTCTCCACGGTAGAATGTCCAGAAAGACTCCTGAAAATGAACAAAGGAAAATATAAAGAAGGTACTTCTCAAACAATAGATTCTTTTCCTAATTTTCAAGAAAGATTGTTAGATAATGAAAATGTTGATATAAGTGAAAGACCTTTGTTTAGAACTAAATCAGAATCAGATTGAAAATAAACTAAGGTTGATCAAGAGAATTTTTGGAAGTATTCTTTACAGTCAGTTTGGGAGGGTTTACAAAGGTCTGAAAGAAAAGAATCTAAAAACCCAAGGCTTGGAGAGTACCCTTAAAGAATCACAACGCTAGTCAAAATATTTCAAATACTCAAAATCCTCCATTAGTACGACCTCCAAGACCAATGGCCGCTAGGTTTGCTCCTCTTGTCTTACCAGCTGCTTTGCGTGATCTTCGTGAGAAATATTCACAGAGGATTATATAGTTTGATGGGGAGGGAGATGTTACTGCACAACAACATGTTGATAAGTTTAATGATTTTCTTGATCTTGAAGAAGTAGACCATGATGATGCAAAAATGCGGTTATTAGCTCAAATTTTGTAGGAGATGTCAAAAAATGGTTCAGAACCTTATGTGCGGGATCTATTGCTACATATAATGATTTTGTAACACTTTTCATTGAGCGGTGGGAAGATAAAAAGAATCCTTCACAAATATTAACGCAGTATAATAATCTGAAGAAGGGAGGTTTTGAAACAGTTCAAGAATTTTCTGCTAGACTCATGAGGGTTTATAATTCAATTCCTGCTGATTTTAAACCATTGGTAGGGGCTTCTATGTTGCATTATGCAAATGCATTTGAGGGTGGTTTCTCTTGTACATTAAGGGAAAGAATGTCAGCCACCTTGTCAAATATGATGAGAGATGCAGTAGAGGTAGAAGCAAATTTGATGGCTTCTCGAAACATAAAGCAACAAATTGATATGGATAGAAGGAAGATTAAAGAAGATAATCATCCTTCAACTTCCTCTTCTTCTAATGATGTGAAATTCGATGCTATGATGAGAACTATGGAGAGATTAATAGATAGTCTAGCATTGGAAAATAGACCTCCAAACAAAGAACAAGCAGAACCGCCCATTAGAAACCCTAACTTCAGAAACCAATACCCCCACAAATTAGACAAAGAGAACAAAGAGATCAGAGAGATCAAAGGAATCCAAGAAATCTAGAAGATAATCCTGTAATACCACCATTTCCTAAGAATCATGTTAATCAAGAAAATGAAGAAAAATTGATGGAAAGTGAAATTCATCTTTTTGGAGATTTAGACTTAGAAGTTTATTTAACAAAGATGGAGCATGACATGTTTTCCACAGAAGGAGAATGTAACATTTTGGAAGCAGAAACAGAATAGTACCAGATTAGATATCAAAATGCAGTGAATGATCTTCAAAGGAAGATTAGTCTCAAGAAGAGGGATGTAATGATAGATAAAGGTAAGGGCCAAATAGATAAACCCTCAACTAGCCAGAGTAAGAAGAATAAAGAAACACAAGATGCAATGAAAAAGGTTCCAGAAAACACAAGAGATGTAATTAAGGAAGGTGATAGAAATTTAGTTCCATTCAATCTGCATAGTGAGATATCAAAAATCAAAATTTCTATACCATTTAATAAGATTCTGAAAAACATTGAGTACAAAGAACATATTTCCAAGATGATTGGAGGTGGAAAACAAGTACAACCAGATACATTAGAATTGAATGATGATGCCCCAACAATTCATCTGGGTTCAAGAATGGAAGATAATAGTACGGATTTTGTACCATCTTTTTATATAAATCTAAATGTTCATGATAAGGTTGTGCACAATTCTATGCTTGATTCAGGTGCTTCGCATAATCTGATGCCGAAGGTTGTAGTGGAAAGTTTGGGTTTAGAAATAACCAGACCATACAAAGATTTATTTTCTTTTGATTCAAAGAAAGTAAAATCTTTGGGATTGATCAAAGATTTGGTGGTGAATCTTACTCAAATGCTAGTCAAACGTGTTGTCATGGATGTGGTTGTTGCTGATGTTCCACCAAAGTTTGGTGTGTTGTTATCTAGATCTAGGGCATCAAAGCTAAAAGGGACTTTGCAGATGGATATGTCATTTTCTACTATTGTAGTTCTTGGGAATCATATGAGATTGTATTCTTTAAAAAAGACTTCAATATATGGTGAGTGATAAAGGCGAACCTGATAGTCATGCTACATATTCGATGGACATAGATTTGGGATCTTCAATTTTTTATAATGATGGTCAATCTGAAGAAAAAATATATGTGATGAAACGAAAAGAGGATAGTCTTCCAAGCGAAGAAGAGAAATTGTTGAAAGAAAAAGTAAGAAGAGAAGGGACCTGGATTATGCCTTTTGATGGATCAATGAGTAAAGAGGGTGCTGGTGCAGGCATATGGATAACTTCTCCGGATCTAGAACTCCTGATGTTTTCTTTCAAAATGGCATTCAAATGTACAAATAATGTTGTAGAATATAAAGCTTTAATTTTGGGGCTGAATTTGTTAAAGGATATGAAAGCAAAGAAGATTAAAGTGTTTGGGGATTCTGAGTTGGTGATAAATCAAGTAAAAGCTATATATCAAGCAAGACTTCCGAGGTTGAGATCTTACAGAAATGAGGTTTAGGACCTATTAGAAAATTTTTTTTATGAACATGATGTGGTTTCAATACCTAGGGTGTATAATTCCATAGCAGATTCTTTGGCTACTACTGCAGTGGCATTCAAAGTTCCTAGTTTTTCTAAGAAGAAATATGATATTGAAGTGGTGAATAGACCTTCTATTCTTGATAACATAAGACATTGGAAAGTCTTTGGAGATGATTAGCAAATCAAAAGGTTTTTGGAGATGACGGATGAATTTAATTATAGAACTATTGATACTAAAGATGTTGAAGATTTTCCTGATATAAATGAATTTTTTGAAGAATCAGAAAAATTGAAAGAAACAATTGGAGGTAAGGATATAATTCAGATGAAAAATAATGTCATCCCAAGAAGGTTTGTTCCATTGGAAAAATTATTTGACAGAAATGATGTAGCAAGAATATGAAGGTAGAAAATCGTGACACTGCTTTGCAGATATATGGTGCTAATGATAGATGACAGAGATTAAAGCATGGCAGATCATCGAACGGTTGACAAAGACAGACTGTAAAGCATTAAAAGGACATCAAATCTGACGGCTAAGATTGATGCAGAAGAGATCAATAGATGAAATACTTGACTGCTGGCGAAGAAGACCGAAGTATAAGGGAAAAAGGGTTATACATATAACAGTCAGCATGTAAAGTTGACATTTGTTCTTGGAACCTGTCAGAGTCAGAAGCTTTTGGACGTGTGGAAGACGAAGAAGGCGACAAGACATTTTCAGAGGTTGCTAGCGATAGGTAGGCTCTCTCAACCAGTTCTATCAATGATATAAACATGTTAGTTGTGAGAAAATGAAAAAATATTTAAGTTTAAACATGGTTAGGGTTAAGAGTGCTCTAGAAGATAGGGATTTCAATATATTTGATACAGATTTTCAACTTCATGTCTCTGAAATTAAAAGAAGATTAAATAATTTACATATTTTTGAGAGAGCCCTCTTTGGTAGGAAAAAGGCTAATTTCTTTCCGAAAGATTGGTTTGAAAGAGTTACCTTAGGTTTATCCTTCCACAACCAAAGGGTAAAATCTGAGTGCTAACAATACTTAAATTTTGGGGATGTGGAGAGGACCATTTTCTTGAAATTTAACTACATCAAAATGGGAGTGCCAAGCATTTTCACAAAATATAAGATGCTAAAATTGTGGGTGATGTAGAAAGGATTTTCACTAGGATCTATGTTGCAATAAAGGACCTCCAAGCAGACCATCAAGGAGTTGAGTTTGAGGTTGAAGTTGATATTGCTAAGAAATCTATTTTTATTTTTATTGACCCTGAATATACTCGCAGTTATGTCACTCCTAATATTGTCGAGACTTCTGATTTTGTAGAAACAAAGCATAGTAAATCATGGATGGTCCAACTATCCACTGGAAACAAGTGGAAATTTAGTTAAGTGGTCAACAAATGCCAATTAGTGATGGATGGACTCATCACATGGGAAAATTTGAATAGTTTCCTAATTTGTTCTTATTATGTTATCATTTGAATGTATTGGTTGGAATAAAATAAAGTTGAACTTAATTTCTAAAACAAGACATTTGAATGAATTGATTAAGAAGGAAATTAAAGGATAGTAGAAGTAATTCTGAAGGTGATTTCTATAAGACACATTTTAGCGTTGCAGCTGAAGAAGTTATTTAGAAAGGGTTGTCAATTGTATGTAGTCCATTTATTGGATAGATGGAAATGAAGCTCTCGAGTTGGAGGACTATCAATTCTTGCAAGGATTTAGTGTTTTGTTTCATGATCATGTGTGTTAACACCTGAAAATTGTTCACACGACTCATTTCCCTAGTCACATAACTCATTTACCACTTTTTCCTACATTTTTGTCCTCCAAAACACCAAAAATCCCTAAATTGGTAACCAAATGGGCATAAAATCATTATTTCCCCCATCAATTAATGAAAATCCTTCAAAAAAGTCCAAATCTTCCAAGAAAGGTCAAAATCCCTCGAAAAAGGGTCCAAATCCCCAAAAACGAAAAAGAAAAAGGGGAAAAGTCAAAAATAAAATAAAAAAGAGGGAAAACTCAAAATACCACTAGCCAATACTATTGTTTTCCCAAAACCATCGGTCAATACTCCACCACCAAAAATCACTATAAAAGGCTGATGGAGGCCCCCCATTTCACATCCATGATCAACTCTTCATGCCCTCGTGCTGCCAAAATTCATGTTGAACTTTAGCCTATCACCTTGAGATTATGTTTCCCATTCAGTTGAGTCTTTTCCACCTTTTGAGAATTTGGATAAGAGTAAGGAACTATGGAGACCTGGTGCACTACTCTTCGTACAGTTGGAGGGCCCACATCTACTCACCTTATGAGTTAAACCTCATTGTAAACTCGTGTTTGCACCATAATACAAAAATATTTCTTGAGTTCCGATTTACTTCATGTTTTTACTGCAATAATTAGTTAGATTTATTTTTATTGTTATTTACACTCACACATCATTATTTATCTATATTTGGATCTACTACTAAGGGTTCCATAATCCTTAGTAGGTGTCCTTTTGCACAGGATGGTGTGAAAACACTAGCTACAATGTGCTAACAATTCCTTCAAAGAGGGATATTGATTTCACAACTGATATTGTGCTAGGAGTTGCATCGATGTCCAAGACACCTTAAAGAATGAGTACACTAGAATTGCTAGAACATAAAATACAATTGTAAGAATTGTTGGAAAACAAATACGTTCGGCCAAGTGTGTCTACACAGGTAGAACCCATCCTATTTATGAATTATAAAGATGGAACACTCAGGTTATGTAGTGCCCCGCTTTTGCTTTGGACCTTGGCATTGGAACATAAAGAACTAGTTCATTTACTAATAAATTGAGTGTTGTTTCAAGACACTTCGTCTATGTGGACAAGGTCAAAGCTCTATAGTCTAAATGTTCTAGATATAGAAAAAAACACAACATAATACAAAAACTTTCCTAGCCTAACCAAATTACGAAGGATGTAAAGGAATTTATTACCTTGCAGTCATAGTGATGTATCCTTGCTTGATATATCCTTGATCTTCAGCTCCCAAATAATAAACAACATACATGTGGAAACACACAAACAATAATAATATGCAATATTGATTAATCCAAACTAGTGTTTAAGGAAACTAATTCTAAAGATTTGATACAAACAATATTTATGGAAAGAGTATATATTACTCTAATGAAACAAGTGCAAAGGGAGATATTACAACCACACATTGATGTCAGAACTTCTTCCAACTAGCCTTTTTCCTAAAAAATCCAACCTTGTCCCTACTAAAGAAAAGGAAATTAACTC
This sequence comes from Larix kaempferi, assembly GCA_027924585.1. Lineage (NCBI taxonomy): Eukaryota > Viridiplantae > Streptophyta > Pinopsida > Pinales > Pinaceae > Larix > Larix kaempferi. The sequence goes on from BSBM01000403.1 coordinate 6,094,363, forward strand.
TAAGGAAATTTCAGCAACACTTGGATACTCTCTTCTTCCTCTCTTATCCCATGAAGGTAAGATTGAATCTATAGGTCAAAGAGGATAGAATAGGTTGAGGATATCATGGAGAAGGTTAGGGGATCATCCCAAAAGGATAGGTGTTCAAATTCCACCTATCTTGATTTGTACGGATAAGCCTCCACGAGAGCTTCATTCTAGAAGACTCTCACAACTTCTCTTTTTTCCTTTTTACAAGCACCGATGCATCCTGTAAAAGAGAAACATGCATCACTGAGAGGTGACGCATGCTAAATAAAATCAGCTAGGGTAAACGACGCACTTTGTCAATGTGTAGAGTGCATCATTAAGTCTCTAATGCATATTGGAAAGGGGCAAGGTACGTTGGCCTTCAAAAACTAGGAAAATGAAAGGAAAAGTATCTTCCCAGGTCATTTGGAACTCGGTACTTAAGGGATCATGGTTAAATCAAGGATACACATATCATTAACATGGTGATGACAAGATTTTGGTGTAATAGATTCCCCCCCAAATTATGAATCCATATGAATATGATAGGCGAGATACTTTGACAAGTGGAAACGGAGGAAAAAAACCATCGGATGAAATGCTGAGAAAATACTTTAGAATAGGGTAGAATCTGAGATACACATTTCCCAAACAAATCATAACATGGCTTCCGGCGAATACATCATAGATCCATGTCTGTACTGACTAACTGAACACAATCATGGCTACTAAGATATGAGAATATATCCATGATGAGATAATTACACAACCATGACTAATACAATAGTGGATCTGTGTGATATGAATCAAAAAATCTCCATCGCAACTTGGGAAAAAGTTCCCCGGGGTCTTCACCCTGAACCTGCAATGATATAAATCTAACCATGTGATTACAATGTGTTTGAATTTGAACATGGTAAAAACCACTTGATTACCAGTCAATGACGCAAACCGTTAACTAGTGCGATGAAAATCACCATTGGTATCAATGATTCCCAAGGTATCATAGTACATCCTGTTGAATGTGAATTAAGGAGTTGAGTTCGAACATTCAGTGGGATATTTCAATCATAATTGAGTGATGTAAAATTACTATTGAAAGAGAGGTAACTTTCCATTAAGACATGTAGGCCCAAGGTACTTGAATACTTCCTTGGTCTAATCCTTGGATGATATGATGGAGTCGACAAGCATATACCTATAGTAGGAGGGCCCTTATTTTTCCCTCATCATCGACAAGAAACATAATCAATTATTTTTGGAGAAGATCAGAGATTACTTCAGGACTAACTCAGAGATAAAATATCAAAGGAGGATGATATGATTATAAAGGTTTGACTTAATAGGATATACCTCCCTTGAACACTTAACGACATGACAAACGAATAATCAACATTGACTCAACGAGGCGAAAACCAAGGCATAACATGACACATGATTGTATTATTCTTTGGATGATGCAAAGTAAAAACATGACTCATGGAATTGGCATGACTTGAGGACAAGGTAATTATCGAACACATAAGTTCCATGTTCAAGGGCGACTATAAGCTGTCATTAATACCGGCAGATACACACTCTTTTCTTATTCCCCGTCATGATTGATGAGTACTTCTTTGTTTATTAATGAGCTTGAGGAGGATAACAGATTCTTAGTATATCTCATCCTTCTAACGAGTCCAATATACCATGTTTTACGAACCTGAGAAAGGAGAGGTGCATCCCTATAAGTGTCCTTCAATGTTGAATTTTAATGAGTCCATAGAAGGTAAACGCGACTTCATTTCATGTTTAGAGAGTTTGAAAATACTAAAGAAGACTCCAAGGTGTAATTTTTCGTATATTTAGTCCCCAAGGTCTGAAAAAGTATAAAATCATACCCAACAAAACTCTTCTAGTCAAGGATTGACTAGAGTATTCCTTTTTCGTAAATAGTTGAACTTGTCTGAAAAAGGGATAAACTATCACCAGAAAGAGAACCTTTCTAATACATTAACAAGTGTGAAAGAATCAAGTTCTCTTAGCAATCTTTTCTTATTTAGGGAGTCTCAAAAAGAACTTAAAGAGAACTCGAAGGAAGGTTCCTTTTTCGTAACAGTTTTACGAGCCCAAAAAAGTGATAAAAGTATAGTACCTGGTAACATATTCTCATATCTTTACAAGCATGACAATGAACAAATACTAAGATCAACATTGTTTTCCTATGTTTTTAACGAGGACAATCATGGTAAGGAGCATTCAGAAGCTTTTTCGTGTTTAAGAAGGAGTATGAAAAATTCAAAAACTAACTCTCCCATAGTCAATTGTCATTAAACTTAACTTGCAATTTCCATGATAAATGTTAGAATCGTGTTTGATTTGAAGTAATGATAAAAACAACTAAATTCGAAAAATAACTTGAAATAATGAAATAAAATATTAAAATATTCTATTTCAAACATATAAAAGAGGTAAAAAGTAAAATATTTTTACCAACTAAGTGTGAGAGAAGGAGCCTTTTCTAGTCCAAACTTGTTGTGGATATTGCAGGAGCATCGAGAATCCATTATCTATCCCGTCAGATTCACATAATCACCCTCCTCATGCTCTTCATTTTTATGCTTGATTTTTCACTTTTCATGCCATTTTGGGGCTTTCTGGGGTCATTTTCAGAGGGGAAAATGTGTTCCCTATCCGACGCACTTTCCTATTTCGGGAAGTGCATCATACAATGAGTGACACCGATCCCAAAGGGGAAATATGTGTCATAAACACCGTGTGTACAAACTCGCGGTGTGTCGGTGTAGGAATGGATCCAAAAAATAAAAATAAGGAAGATAATTAAGATTTTCCACTTGAAATGTCTTCTAATGCCTCCCTAATGATTTTTTATGCAGATTTGATTCATCAAAATAGTTCAACAGAAAGAAAGGGATAATGAATTAGAGGATGCCAAAGCGGCCAATGATCCAAATGTGATGTTTTCTTTGAGAGAGTGTGGACTCTTGAAATCCTTTCAACTTCCTGGAATGAAGGCCCAAGTTTTCCTATTGGACCATTTGATACAAATCTGGGACCCTGATCAACAATATTTCCATGTTGGGACTCATATCCCCACCTTAGAAGTTGAATACATATACTTCATCATAGGTATTTCAAGACGAGGGGCTCCCATTTCACATTCAAGAACCAGGGGTGGTGAGATGATCATTGATGAACTCATTGACCATTATTTGCCTCCCGGGACTCTAACACAAGGAGAAAAAATTTCCATCAAGCATGTACGAACGTAAGTAGTTTTCCTTCCCCTAAAAAATTTGAAGTTCAATGATACTCGTAGGTGGTGGTAGGGATAGAATAGCCTCTACCTTTAGAGGATAAATATGAATCCAATATTTTGATATGATGAAGTCAAGGAGACATCCAGACTCCATGCAAAATATACACTTGTGAGGATTTAGGCGGATGTTATAACGTTAACATTTGAGGAAAACAATCGACAGATGATCGATGTGAAACTCACGATGATTTGAATGATATGGGAAATCATTGAGGTAAGGATCCACAAAATACTTAATATCTTTAAAGGCATATGACATGGCTCGCTAAAATGCGGCACCAACATTTTTAAGGACAAAAGGTAATTTTCAGTATGAAAACATACCCCATGGACATATGAATGCAGTCTTGTGCAGGTATGCTGGGTGGATCTCAATCTAATTGTAGACATAAAAGGCACCCATAAATGAGAAGATCACACTACATGCACAGTTGTCGATGATTTGGTTGATAAACGGGGTAGGGTAATTGTCCTTGGGACAAGCCTTATTTAAATCCTGGTAATCAACATAGACTTTGATGGTTCCTTTCTTTTTTGTAATAAGAACGACATTAGATACCCAATCTATCAAGGGGATGGGATAAATGAAATCAAATTTCAATAGCTTTTCAATTTATTCTTTAATAGTCGCAGTCTTTCGAGGGTGCATTGAACAAATTTTTTTATAAACATATTTTGTGTCGAGATAATCTTTGATTTCATGAACAACGATGGCAGGAGCAATCTCGAACATTTCTTCATAGCTCCATGCAAATACATTGGGGAATTGTTTAAACAAGGCCATATAAGTTTTGATTTCTTCAAAAGAACAAGTTTAGCCAATATGGATATGCTCCATGACACCAGGTTTCGCCAAGATATCAATGGTAGTGATAGGTGTAATGTTTACCAAATTCCCTTCGGTTACAGTATATTAGGTGAGAATAGGATACTGAGGGTTGGAAGTGACATCTAGTGAAATAATAGTTTGAATATCATTCTCTACCATGTATAAAGGTGGGACGAAGGACCATGAATGATGATGGACTCTAATGGAAGCTCATTGAATCTCATAATCTCCATGCCATAATTGGAGTGAAATGTTTGGAGGATATGATCTAGTGTTGGCGAGGAAGAGTTCAACCAAGATGGCAGAGAACATGGGTCTAATGCCACTAGGTGATGTTAATTAGGTGAATCAGACTCCGATTGGATGGCCTTATAAGTAGCCTCAGTTGGGATAAGCGACATATGATCTCCAATCAAATCAATGTCAATAGAATCATGAACAATCCAAGGACTCAATGAGTTGGAGGAAGATGGGTTCATGGATGAGATCATCTCCATAGTGGAAACTTGTGATGTGGGATCAGGTGTTGGAAAGACTCCCATCAGGGATGAGTCCTTAAGGATTCCTACCCCCACACTCTCATATATTTGCGAAGAGTTCTCTAGAAGAGGTACATTATCCATGGGATGAGTTGTGGTGTCCGGTGTACAAAAATCTAATTGGTCGATAGTGACAATTTTCCTTTAATGGTGAAATCCCACAATCAGGAAGATGAAAGATGCGACTACAGTCATAGCGTAAAACCAATTTCGACCAAGCAATAAGTTGTAATCCAATGGTGCTGCGACTACTTCCACGTTAATTGAAATAGTCTTTCCTCCTAATTCAACAACTAGGATTGTAAAATCCCATGTGGTTGGAATCCACGTTCTTCAAATGATTTCAAAGTGGTAGGAAAATGGTTCAGTTCAGGATGGTCAATGGCTCTCCAATAGGAAAAGGACAATACAAAAGTAGAGGATCCTTTGTCTAAAACAGTAGGATGGATATTTTTCCCACCGACATTGGTAATGATTTGGAATGTTAGTCGGTGGGAAAGCCTTGGATTAAAGTATTCCAATCTAAACTTGATGGTATTAGATGATTCTGGATCCACTGCTCCAATAGAGGATAGAAGAGTCTTAAATTGATTAGGACATTTTTGTAAGACTTCAAGGGTCGACATAGCACATTGTGCCTAGGCCAGATCTTCCACGATGTTGTAGTTTTGAGCAGCTTAGGCGTTGCATTGAAAATAGATTTTTGGATTGTGTTTTTGGGGGAACGCAATGCTGCATATGATATAGGCTTGTCTATTGTGAAAGAAACTTGTGTAGGAGGGATATTGGATGCATATGTGGAGGATGTTTCAGTATGACCTCCATTAGATTCTTTATCTGGAACAAAATCATACGTGCGTTCCCTAGTAGATAAGTTAAAATTTTCACTATGCATCATGAGAACATGAGCAGTCATGGATGTTTCTCCTTGCAAAGGAGTTGGTTGTTGTCTAATGATATATTGTTGTTGTGTGGGCAGGGGGTCTATTAAAACTGTGGGTTGAGGGTTTCCTTTTAGGAACCTTTGGAATTCTTCACAAGGTGGGAATTCTTTTGTGGAGTGGTCATCACCACACAATAAACATGGATATTTAGCCTTCTATTTCGGTTTGGCATCAGCAGAGTCTGGATTGCTTTTTGTTCCTGTTAGTTAAAAGATTTATTGGATTTTCCTTTATTTCTATTCTTACCATAGGATTTATGAGATGAAGTAGATTGGATTGAATTCACCTCTATGGTAGGAGGAGGACTAGGTGAATGGTTAGTGTTATTATCATCCTGTAATGGTGTTGGATTTGACACCATATGGCTTTGTGATACAATCAATTAGATGGAAGCTTGGGTTTCAACGGAACCAATTATGCCATCGGTGTATGATCCCGTGGATGGTTTAATTGGGTCATGAGTGGGGCAATGGTAATTGGGAATTATGTTGTATAAACTGCTAGGTTGAGCGTAGACCAAGTCAAAGTACTAGGCACGTGCAATGGCTTGTTCCTTTGTAACCGCCCCACCCATAGTGACATCGTTAGCTATGATAGTAAATAATTATTTGGTAAGCCAATAAAGCATGAACTGATACAGAATGGGATCCTTAATGAGCCAATGTCTTCTCCTCCATTCATGAATATGATTGGAAATATGACTTGAGGTAGATTTCCAGAGCGAATTTATAAGATACGTGTCGATTTCATAGCGGATTGGTAATTCGAAATGCATAAGAAAGGCCATATCCAAGGATCAAATATTTGGGAAAGAATGTGGTGGTAATTCGATATACCATTTGGTGGTCGTGTCAATGAGGTTTCTTTTAAAGAGCCTCATATGAATAAAATCATCTATTAACAAGTTTGAGGAACACCACAAATGATATGTCATTACATGCTTTTTGGAATCCTCACCGGGTGTGTTGTCAAACTTGGGTATGTCTGATGGCATATTCACAGGAATGGGTGGCCAATTCATGCCATTTTGAATGGGATCATTTGTCAAACGTGATAGGTTCGGTAGATATAATGTACCAAGAAATAGTCATTGTTAGTTTGGTTGTAGGTACTTGTAATATTAGTATGAAATTTGAGTACTGGTAGGACCATAGATTGATTGATCATAAGGTCCTCCCACAGAGGGCTAGCCATATGGTGGGGGTCCACCCATGGTAGGAGGTGGACCCGATGGGGGTCCTCCTCCCGAATGAGGGGGTCCTCCAGAATGGGTTGGTTTTTTGGATGGTTGAGGTGGAGGTGGCACAGGTGGTGGGGGAGGGGGTGGGAAGCTGGTTGGGGTTCCAGCCGGTGGAAATTTATGTTGACCACATGGGGTGTTTGTTTTTATGGTGTAAGGTACTCCAAAATAAAGGTTTCTTGGAGTAGTTTGATATATGTGAGTCATTGCCATATTATTATTACCCAGATATGTATAACCCAATGTGGGTTGGGCCCATACAGATGGTCACCATGAGTGATGTCCCCATGAAGGTTCTCCCAGGGATGGAGGAGGACCTCCAATCATATTATAAGTCATAAACAAAGGTTTTCCTCCACTTAAATTGTTTCCACTAACTAGAGGTTTCCCCCCAGTTAGATTTTGACTACCAATAGAATTTTTCTCCATAATTATATTTTTACCACCAACCATAGGTTTCCTCATGGCCATACTTTGACGACGACTTTGACCACTAACTAGAGGGTGACCTCATATTATACTTTTTCTTGAGGGTTTTGTTCCAGTCATGAACTTAACAGTGGATGAAGGTTCACCCCAGTCATTGAGGTCAATAGAGGTCTAGAACTGACCAAATAATTTTGATGTGAAACATGTGGAAATGATGGTTTTCTTGGTTCATAGGAGGTCATGTTGGGAATATACATTCCTGGTGAAGAAAGACTAAAAGAATACACGGGATAATGGTGTTCGGGATTCACTACTTCCAAAGTGTACCACAGAGGGAAACTCTCATGCCTTACATGTTCTCCAAGTATCAGTAAGCAAGATATTGTATCTTGAAGTGGTCCAAAGAAATCTTCATTCGAGGCGAATATGGTAGGAAAAATATGTGGAGGTGTCTCCATAGTCGATGGTGAGCCAAAATTGGAAATAAATTACCCTAAGGAGGTTCCCAAAAATGAAATGGTTGGACCAAAAGAAGTCGCTATCGGGTGATCTAGAGGTCGAGTGAGTATCCAATCGACAGATCAAGGGTGTCCTTCAAGTGAATGGTGAAAATATGTGTCATGCAAAGAAGGTTTTTCTACCACCAATGGTCCCATAGGATTGGTGATAGGAGGATTTGCAGGAGGATAAAAATTCCCCCCTACTTCAATAACTGGAATTCCTTCTTCATGTGAACCATTTGTAGTTGGTTGGTCCATATATTCCCCCTATGCTTCCTCCCTTGAAGAGAGGATATTCAGGTGGCAAGTTTTGTATTCTACGGGATCTCCTTAAGGGTTGCTCAGCCAGAATGACTGATGAAAGTCTCCCCCTCAGAGTATTCTAAATAAAATCACACTTCAGGTCCTACTCAAGCTAAAGCCGCAAGAAAAATGATGTTACAGGTGGGATGAAAGGATGGATCCTCACAGGAGTGTCAAGTCCTTGCAACTCATGATATACCACAGGGTCCAACAATAATAATCGGCCCGATATTTCATAGCACTAACCAAGGAGGATTAGGACCATACCCGTGACCGTATTACTCGATGACCTAACAGTACATGCATAGTAGCTCCTTGAGTGTTTTTCTGAGTGTATTGCAATGCCAATATGACCAATGGCTGACTCAAATGGTTTCATTATCCTAGTGGGGTCTCTTGAGAAACACAAGGTACGTGGGAGCTCAAATCCATAGTAATGATGTCTAATGCACAACCATTCAATATGATACTTCCTATATACCATCAAGTACATGAAGTACCTTTCTATATACCGTAGGTACGTGAAAGGTCATTCGATATACCAACTGGTATGTGGAATAACCGCAATCCCCCAGAATGTAGTGCAAGCAAAGAACGACAGATCCTATGCTTAAAGACATCGGAACATGTCTCTAACCTATCACTCAAGTTCTTATAGGTTTTCAATTAGACTAGCATTTGATTTTATCTTGTACAAATAAGTGGACCCATGAAGTGTAGAATCGAACCAATATGTATGAATAGGTTAAATGAGGTGCAAGTCTCTTATTTTTTGATGAAAAATATCTAAGGAAAGGAGGGATATTTCTTTTTTTGTTGAGATAATTAAAATATACCCCGAAACATAATACTATACTTTAAATTTTCTTCTTAAGCAAAACCAAAAGACATAAGCGAGTAACACTCTTTAAATCAAATCCAACGACACCAAAAATAATACCAAAGAAAAAAAAATCTTTTTGTTTTTTCAAAAGAGACTTGATGATGCAAATCGAAAATAAAAGAACAATGGATTCTTTTAATTTGAAAAACACCTCAATTTCAAACAAAGAAGCAAGGAGTGAAAATGATGATTTTAACAATCTTTTGAACATGCACTAATTGTCAAAAACGCTTGAAAATGTAACCATTATGATCAATCCAAGAATTCTTCTCTTTTTCAAAGACATTTTAAAGATAAAAAGCGAGAAGATGTGAACAATTTATAGATCTTCCAAGTTTTTCAAACAATTATTCAAGACCCAAAAGATATATCTTCTCAAGAAATCAAAGCACTATACTTCAAAAATTAAGAGAAACGAAAACACAATTTCTTTTAAAAATATTTTCAATCATATTCAAATATGACTTTGCTCACTTTGAGAGAGTTCTGCAAATTATGAAAATAAAAATCACTCACCCAAGAAACCGATCTTAAAGGATACAACAATCCAAACCAAACTCACACTTTCATAGGTTTCAAGACTTAAAATAGAGAAAACTAGAGGCTTCTATGGGTCCACAAGACTAGTAACACTTGCAAGGGACTAAACCCAAGACAAAGAAAGTAACTGCTTGACTCATAAGGAATCAACAAGAAACTAAGGAAAGCTTTAAATATCATAAGAAAATGTGAGGAGAAGAAGTAAATGGAATATTTTAACTGAGATTGACATGAACATAGGACAAACCTTAGATGAAACACTTGATCCAATTTCCAAACAAGGATTTTTATCAATGATTGAGGCATAGACATTGTATTTTCAATAATATAGGTCATGTTGCAAGATTTGAGTTCTTTTAAGAATGAATGATATTTTTCAAATGGTGCAGTGTTAATGCAAACCACTTTTCTAGAAGAAGAGTACAAAGGAAAAGACAGAAAAGGGTGCATTTATTGACATATTGACATTTGTTTCATATTTAGAAGTGCATTTCCAATTTTGTGTATAGTATCAATTCTATTGTCAGTGTTACAGTTACAATATTCTCTAACATTCCTAAAAGAATATTTCATTGTGCAATCCATCTTTGTCATGTACAAACTGCAATGTGTTACTACAACATAAGCATCTAGAATGAATTATGCATATGTTTTTGGCCACAATTCAAGCACCTGTCTAGAAATTGCATTTATCCAAATGTCACATGTGTAAAATTAGTCACAACAGATCTATTGAACAAGTAAATCAATCACAATGATTTAAAAAAAATTGGAGTAAAAACTATGCAAGAGAGATGCATCAGTGCTCTATAATCCAGAATGGTAGAATTACAATACAATACTATCACAACGAGTGAGCAGTTCGAATTAGCCAAGGAGGTCATTCAAATATACTGCATGGCATAGCTTGGCTCCAACTAGGAGTCCTCATCAACAATTAGTGGTGGTCATCAATGCACAAGTAACTGTCAGACAGGTGTCAAACAGAGTCTAACTGAGTCTAACTAAGTGTAATAAGTTCAACTGATGGTAATGGCACTAATGTAGCGAAGGAGGATCAGTTGAGGGCGCATGAGGAGTTAACTACACTCAGAATAGGTAGTCAAGACTCATCGAAGGTCAATCGAAGTGATAACAACAGTTAAGAGTCAGTCTAGCCTCAAATCAAGGAAAGTCAACTAACTAGCTGAAGTGAGATGGACTGGTAGGTGAGAAAAGAATCCCTTCTCAGGTGGTATGTGCATGATGGGCGCACTAAGTAGTAGGAGGGATAAATCTGAGTGGAAAGAAGCTCCCACGTGCTTCTAGACTAAGGACTACATGCTGGAGGCATCAAATTGGTGACTGGGCAGCATGCGGATGCATGCAATGCATGCAAAGTACGTACTAAATGATGAGACATACTAGCAACATGGATTAACTTTTAGCAACCAAACAGGGTGTAGGAGGCATGAATGCAAAAGACCAATATTTTTTTCTTTGGATAATTGGAGTTCCTTTAAAAATGTTTCAAAGGAGGTGTTTGTAGGGTAATTTCTATGTTGCAGAAGACAACAATTTATTTTTTCTTTTTTGCACCGAGAGGCACTCTACAGCCCAGTATGAGGAAGATCTTGTTAGTCGAGTGTTTTCCGAGTAACAAAATAATACAAAGTAAACAAAAAAGAATAATACTATAAAAAGTAATAAATATCATGTTGGCCATAAACAGAAAATAATAATACAAAGTAAAAAGTAAATATGAGGGAGATCTTGTAACTGTCCAGTGTTTGTCAAGTAACAAAATAATACAAAGTAAACAAAAGAAAAATACAAACTAAAATCTAATAAATATTATGTAGGCCATAAACAAAAAAGCATAATACAAAGTAAAAGGTAAATATGAGAGAGATCGTGTAATTTCTATTTCTTATGTCAGCTATAGTAATTTCTATTTACTAGCTCTCCTTGAATAGCTCCTTGAGTGCAATGCTGAGTCGAGGTTTGCACCTCGGGAGATTTGATCCCTCTCGATGCTTGATAGAGCCTCGGATTTGGATCTAGGTTGGTTTATCATCAATTGTTTTTCATTGTCAAATGGATGCAAAATCATAATTTTATCAATTGGAAGGAAATTAAAACTGAATCTAAAACTAGAATTGCAATATTTTTGCAAATTTGTTTTTTGGTGATGAGTTTGGATCTTCAAAATATCTTTAGACAGTAGTGTTGAGTCACTAGATATGTACTTTTCAATATATTATGTGGTATCACTTTCATAGTTTTGTTCATAGATTGGTGGATTTTGTAGCCAAAGTAGTCCATGGTCATGTTTGTTTCCTCTACTTTGAAATTCAATGATAAATCTAAGTAGTCTTTTATTTCTCCAAACAACACAATATTTTTTGAAATTAGTGTGCGTATTGTTGTAATTATATGTCTATAGTACCAACTGCAAATGACAGGATGGTTTATAATAAATGAATCAATTGGTTTCTCAAGGAAACTATTGTTATGGCTAGATACAAGGTCGTTGTTTTTTTTCAATGCATTAGTCAACCTTCTCCAAAGATGTTTTGCACTATTAAAGGTGACAAAAAATGTTGGTGGAACAAGTTGTTGTATTAGTGGAAATAAATTATTTCTTATGTTTTCAAAATACTCAAGTGAAGTACGTATGCTTTGGAGTGAGAAAAATGCAATTGGTGATTTCAAGACCTTCTGAATATTTTTTTCGTGTTTGACATCCTTGGAAGTTGGCTTCTTTCCTTTTAATTATCCTCTATGAATAGAAATCCATGCAAAATTTGAGACTTGATTTATTAGTATTCGAATTGTTTTGAAAAATATGTTGGTATTATCTAGTGAAAATTCTTCAAATGCATGTAGTAGTTCACATTGATCTATTTTTTGATACGAGAAATGATTAACAAAATCATTGGGACGACTAGAACGATAAAACACAGAGGGAAAGTTTAGTTCTTCAGAAAACTTGTCTTGGAAAATACCCAAGGACCTAAAACCTTTAGAAGGAGCAATTTGTATGATATGTTTAGATTGGAAAACTTCATCTATCAAATCGGCTTATCAATAACCATGTATCAATGTTTAACATATTGGTTTTGGATCTTCCTCATTCTCATTTTAGTCAAGGAATTCCAAGTACAAATGTTCATTTTTGTCGTATTCCTAAAAATCTTCGATATTTTTTCCCATTAACTATTGAGGATAATTCCTTTGGATTTGTACAAGGGAGTGTTGCACAAGTATTTCAAATAAATCATTACATGTTTGGCCAAATGTTGTTGGATGAGAAGGAATTTTTGTATTCCATTTTTCATTTTATCATCATAACAATTGTCGTCATGTGACATAGACTTCTTGGAAAGGCCAATTGCACAATGTTAAAATTGGTAGGGGCATTTATTGTTGTGTCTATAAGACCAATTTGATGTCTTTTGTAGCCAATTTGTCTTATCTGTGCAAAGGTCATTCTTGGTGTAGTTAGTCTTCCCTCTAGAGGTTTAAAAAATGACACGGATGGCAATTTTTTTGTCTTTGTATTTGTAAAGGAATTGAAAAGGAAGCACTTTTTCATTGCAAATTGCATTGTTGCAGTATTTGAAAATATGTTCAAAACCGTTTTTTCAAGGTTGTGGACCATCTTCTAAGAATAAGAATCTCGACATAAAAACATTGTCAATAGCACACATGTATTTTTGAAAATGTAGGAATTCACAAACTGCAAATGCATGAGTGGGTATGTCTTGAATTAATTTCAAATATGTTTCAATTGCATTAATCACTTTTGCATGGTTTCTTTGTTGTTGATGTATAATTGGGTTGTAGCTTCTTAGGTCATGTTTCAGATGCTGAATTATTCCAAAATTCTTTCTTGGAACAATGGAGGAATTGGTTGAAGGCATTGAATTATTTATTTTATGGAAAACTAGAGATTGTGTATGCTCTCTTATGGCGTTGGTTGATTTGTTTATTGCAAACGAGATATTTATGTTTTTGAGATTTTGGAAAATGATAGGATGACTTGATTGACCTTAGTTTTGAATTACAGTATTTGTTTTACCATCACTTAAGAGTGGTTTATTTCAATTTGTATTGCTAGGCATTTCTATATTGGATAAACTAGAGAAATAAAAATGTGAAGAACATATTAGAGGAGAAATTTTTTCATCATGTACCAAAACAAGTGGTTGAAACTAATTATGTCCAGGACCCATATTTGAGCACGTTATATAAATGACATTTGGACAAGGGTTTTAGGAATGGAACTTTAGAGAAATATTCTATGTCTCACAAGTCCAAATGCATATGCTAACATAGAACTTTTTGTATAACCATTGGATTACAAAATAAACTCCTTCTATAATGCCTTCACTATAAATCATTGATCATTTGATAATATAACATTGCCAATTTGAAATTGAGCACTCATTTTCAACAATGCTACTATGAAGATATTTGTTCAAATTTCTTGAAGCCCTCGAGTCATTTGCAATGTAGTAATTGAAGAAATTTTGTGCAATTTTTTTTCCAAGGGAAGGCACATTGAAAAGAGGTGCAAATGTGCAAATGGATTCAAACAATGAATCATGAAAACCACCATGAATGTAGGCAGACAAGTGAAAGCATTGCTTTGAAAGTGTGTGTTGAAGTGATGGCATGCCTATATCAATGGTTGATGGGCTATTTGGACATACCAATGAATCATTTTTTTGTTTTTGGATGTGGCATGTTGTTAGTTTGAGCGGTAGGACAATAGAGTCTCAAAGTGTCCAAATGACAAATTCAGATCATGAAATAGTAAATTGTATTGATATTCTTCTTTTTTAGAGTTGAAGTGAAGGTATTGTTTTTTTCTCTACAATAACCATTTTTTTTTATGGGTAAGATAGTACCCATGAAGTTTTGAATTGTTCACCTATTACAAGTATTTCCTCAACACTACACCCATTCACCTACTATTCTACCCCTCGTTTGCTCAACAATGGCCAAATTGAAACTGGAACAGACAACCATTTTGAGAACCATTTCACACAAAAAATGTCACCCTATAAACCAATTCTAGGAGATGCATTTGAGAAAGATACATAAGTGCATACTCTTTTCAAATATGCTTCAGTATCATTTACATAGTGTAATATGTAGAGAAATTTATGACTCAATTCTATTCTCATTGACGTAATAGCAGGTGGATCTCCATGGTTTAAGAAATTTCAAAGGTGGTTACCTATACCTTCTCTTATTTCAATAGAAGTGTATAAAAAATGTAGCAATGTAGCCAATGAATCAAACAAATAATCTCCTGCATGATAGTTAAAATGTTGTATTTGGAATAAGTGCAAAGTTTCGCTAGTGCATAGTCGATTCATTGAAAAATATACTTTATTGATTGCAAATACATTTTGCACAGTTGGGCATGTCAACTAACAAGATAACTTTGTTTCCTATGTTGTTGTTGACATATTTCAAAAATAGGAAAGAAAAAAGTAGAGAAATTACAGTTATAAGGAAGCAATTTTTGGCAAAAGTGTAAAAGAAAGTAACTATGGGTGCTAGTGATCCATTTCTAACAACTAGTCTAGTGAATGAACCTGCAATAAGAAAACCCCATAAATGCATTGGTCATGACATGAAAAATAGTACTTGGAGTTGAAAACAAAGAAAAAACACAGGGAAGTGGGAAAGAGAATAGTCTTGTTTTAAAAAAACTACACTAAATCCTTCGAACAACTCCAACTTCCATTCGAAATTTAGAAATAACGGTATAATAGCCCTTTCTATTGTGATTAGAATTTTTATTTTGATGCAGCAAAGGCTGAATGAGCTCATAGATAGCCATACATTGAGTATAACCTCAAGTAAAATCACATACCTTGTACCAAAAGTGCATCAAATCCTTTCATCTTAGACTCTTTACAATGAGACTATTTTATTACAAGATGAAAGGTCAATGACAAGGATGACCACCTATCCTTGACCATTTTATTTGACATTATTTCTCTTTTGCAATATTTAGGCTGTTATACATATCAATACACTTGATCCAAACTATTAAGATTTGTAGAATGTCTCTAACAAAAGAAGCAAGCAATATTTTCTATTCCATGGACATCAATACCCACTATGCAATACACTATTCACGGTTAGTGAATGAATCTAGGGAAATTGAACCTAGTTCCAAGATTTATACAATTTTAGGTATCCTTATATCTTTCCAAAGTTTGAAAACTGAAATCGTAGTTCATTTGGTCCACGGTATGGCATTAGATTTTGAGAGAAAATTTTTTAAATGTTAGTCAAGGATTTCATATATGCACTTATCACAATAAATTTTCTAACCCATCTAGCGAATCCTATAGGGGTCAAGTCAACTTTTTCACTTGTATGGTTCAAGTATATAGTTATTCCTACATCATCATCAGCATCGTCGTCGTCGTCGTCGTCGTCATCGTCGTCGCCGTCATCATTGTCGTCGTCATCATCATCATCATCATCATCATTATCTTCATCATCATCATCATCATCATCATTGTGAGTATTTTGATTCATAGTAGATCCTGGAGCTATGGAGAACCTCACAAAATCGAATAATTTGCAATAACCAGCAAAATAACTTGAAAAGAAGATCAATTTACACACAATGTGAACTGAAACTTGGCATTATCAGTCTGTCTAACATGTGAAAATGTTTAGAATATGCTTTTATTACATCATAGAGAAATTCGAGAGCATTACATAGCTCAAGATGAGTGTACAAGCTAAAATTGCCAAATGGCCTCAATCCCCCCTAGGTGGGTCCAACTCAGTCCTAATCATCCCAAATAATCACGAATTCTATTGTGAAGGTGGTTGAAGCATGCTGGAGAAATTATGAGGCTAATGCATGTGTGGGTGAGCAAGTAGAGGAGTGTGGGGAGTCCAAGGAGGCATTAAATGCTCCAAAACTAACAAAAAATGAGCTAAATCCACTCAAGCACTCAAAGTCAACAGAGTTTCCACATTTCAATGAAGGAGAGTGATCAAGCATTTAATGAGGGTGCACTTGTGGAAATAAATGGAGTGTGGGTGAGCTAGGCTTCTTAGAAATAGGTGTGAACACTTCCAAAAGTGGATATTTGACCAACTAAAGTTACCTAGTCCACACTTTAGTGTAATAATGCACATGTGGCAATAAAATTGACTAAGGTTATGAACTATGGTACTAACTATGGATTATTGTTCTAGCATTACCCCTTAACCAGAACATAGTACATCTCATGAAATTAAAGTGGGAGGCCTTGGCAACAAAGGCTCAAGTCACCTCATTACAAACATAAATTTTATTTGTCCATGTAAATTGAGGACAAGAAGTAAAACCACATGGGATAAAATCTTCCCTCTAAAATGGACATGGGGCTGAACCTGCAATAAAATTGCAGCAATCACCATCCATTACTTACTCCAAGAAAATCTCTCAAGTAAGTGAAGCTCTTCTCAGTAAAACTCTTGGTGAAAATATCAGCAGTTTGCTTGGTGGATGGGCAATACTGCAAGGAAATCACTCTGTCATGCACTAAGCCCCGAATGTAGTGCATATGGATTTCAATGTGCTTTTTTCTCTGCCTCTATACTGGATTAGTAGATATCTTGATGGCACTTTGATTGTCCACCCAAATGTTGGTTGGAGAATCAATAGTAACACCAAATTCCTGAAGAATACCTTGCAACCAAACACACTGTGTGGCTGCATTCACTGTTGCCCTATACTTTGCCTCTGCTGATGAAAGAGAAATAGTGTGTTGTTTCTTACTTGATCAGAAAATAAGACCTTCAGCAAACATAAAAACAAAACCTTAAGTGGAATTTCTATCAATCGGATCTCCATCCCATTCAGAATCAGAAAATCCAACTAGTTGTAGTGAAGAACCAGCTGCATAGTGTACCCCAAAACTCTTTGTTCCTTGGACATATTGAAGGATCCTTTTGGATTCCTTCCAATGGATCTCATGTGGCTATTTCATATACCTTGCTACAACACTTATAGCATAAGACAAATCAGGTCTTGTATGTGTAAGGTACAACAAACTTCCAACTAGCTGCTTGTAGAGTGTGCAATCCACTAATGGAGAGTCTTCAAATTCACCTAGTTTTATGCCTGAAAGGAATGGGCACTTGGATGCCTTACATTCATCCACTGTAAACTTCAATAACAGGTATGAAGCATACTTTAGTTGACTCAGCAATATACCTCTTTCAGTTTTCTCAATTTCCAAACCCAAAAATTGCCTTAGCAACCCTAGGTCGCTCATGGCAAATTCACTATGCAAAGATGCTTTGATTGAGCCAATTTATTTGTTGCAGCTCCCTGTAATTAAAATATCATCAAAATATAGTACAATGACCTACAAGATATCATCACATTTCTGCAAATAAACATTTGGATCAGACTTGCATAGAATGAAACCAATTGAGAGCAAAAAGGCAGCCATTTTAGCATACCAAGCCCTGGGGGCTTGCTTGAGTCCATAGAGTGATTTCTTCAACCTGCAAACAAGTGAGGGATCCTCTTGGAAACATTTAGGTTGCTGCATATAGATCTCTTCCTGTAGCTCACCATGCAGGAATGCACTTTTAACATCCATGTGGTGAACTTCCCAACCCTTACTAGCTGCAATGGCTAGAGCTAGTCTAATTGAGTCCATCTTTGCAACCGGTGCAAAGGTATCTGCATAATCCACACCATGGATTTGAGTGTATCCCTTAGATACTAATCTATCCTTATACTTCAGATCAGAACCATCAGCAGCATGTTTGGTTCGAAAAATCAGCAAGTTCACTTTTATTTGCAAAGGAAGCATTGATTGTTTGAGATCTAGTCTTCCTAGGCTCTTGGGGATTGCCTACCAATTCACCTGCAGCTTGTATGATTTTTTCATCCCACTTGGGCCTTGATGGTGACTCATGTACATAAATGTCATCTTCATCCATGTCATCTTCAACAATATCAGAAAAATCAGAACTTGAATCATCACTTATTTCATTAAGGTGTGGAGGAGAAGAGCATTCCCCCAGTGCAAGCTCAAAATCAGGAATTGGTTCTTCTTCGAATTGCACACTTATCTCAATGAAAGTTTTGAGTGTGGATGTGTCAAAGAGATTGTAAACCTTTGTGTCTTCACCATATCCAACCATGATACATTCTTTGCTCTATGGCTCCAAAGCCGTCCTCTTGTCTGATGGAATTCGAGCCCATGCTCTAGATCCAAAAATCCTGAAATTTGAAACGTTTGGTTTTTGGCCAAACCATGCCTCATAGGGGGTTTTAACTTTGACTGATTTGTGAAAGGCTCTGTTCTGAATATGAGCAGCACAATTGATGGATTCATCCCATAGCTTAGGGCTTAGATCCCTAGCTTCAACCATGCAAGTGGTCATCTCTTTGAGAGATCTATTTCTCCTCTCTTCCACAACATTTTGCCGAGGTGTGTAGGGGATTGAATGTTGCATTTGGATGCCACATTCCTCACAAAGATGCTCAATGTTGTTATTCACATATTCCTTTCCATTATAAATCCTACGGATTTTTATCTTATGACCACTATGATTCTCCACTAAGGCCTTCCAAATCTTCATATTCTCAAACACTTTAGATTTCAATTTCAGGAAGTAAACCCAGCAGAATCAAGAGTATTCATCTATGAATGTGAGTACATACCTTGATCCACCATAGGATGGAGTGGGTAGAGGACCAATGAGACCTGAATGTACCAATCTAATTGGATGCGTGTCTCTCCTTGGCATTTCCTTCTCATAGCTGCGCTCTGGATGATTTCCAGCTACACAACCAATGCATGCACCATTTGAAGATTTGATTTCAGGAAGCCCTTCTACCATCTCATCCTTGTGCAATGTCTGGATATATTTGTAGTTCAGGTGGCCAAACCTTTCATGCCATAGCTTAGAGGTCTGGTTGGCATGAGAGACAAGAGCATCGTCACTAGAATTTGGAATAAAATTGGAGAATTTGTACATTCTCTCTTGATGATCATCAAACCCCACTGAAACACCTTGATTTGAAGAAATTTCTGATCTTTCTACCAAATCTGGAGTAAATGTTACTCTCTTGGCTTGTACTGTATGGGTCATTTGATAAACTGATAGAAAATTTGCAGCCAATGAAGGTACCTAGAGCACATCACTGAAATAGCCATGCTCCAAGTCAATCCTACCAATCCCCTTGGTATGGATTTCAGACTCATCACCCATTTGAACTATTGGACCACTATTCGAATGCATAGAGGAGAAGATCTCTCTAGATGAGACTAGATTCCTGGAAGCTCCTGAATCAATGATAAAGGATGAGGGATTCGAAATACCTGCTACCAAAGCATGACACTTCTC
Organism: Larix kaempferi; assembly: GCA_027924585.1. Classification (NCBI taxonomy): domain Eukaryota; kingdom Viridiplantae; phylum Streptophyta; class Pinopsida; order Pinales; family Pinaceae; genus Larix; species Larix kaempferi. The sequence goes on from BSBM01000403.1 coordinate 6,114,278, forward strand.
CTTGTTGTCTGAATTTGACGTGCCTTCTTTCTTCCTTGTGCCATTAGGGACTGGGATGTTATTCTTCTCCAGCAGCTGCCCCATTGAGTCAATGGTTTTCTTCATACATGAGCTCTCTAGATTCCATCCCTTGTGACAATAGGTGCATTTCGTCTTTTCCTTTCCCTTCTTTTCCTTCTCCTTGGAAGGATTCGAACCTCCATCTGCAAGCTTGGTTTTATCAAACTTCCTCTTCTCTGGCTGCTTCGAACCCTTTGCTTTCTGCTTTCCTTTGGTGGCATTCGAAACACCCATTTCCAGTTCTTGTCCTTTTATTTTATGGTTCCCATCTAACCTAGTTTATCCTGCTCCTGAGTAAGACCCTCCTTGAAGGTTGCTAGAGATGGCATTTGCCAATTTTGAAGGGTCATCTTGGGTGAGTGGAATGTTCTAACAAATATAGAAAACTCTAGCCCTAGCTTTGACAATATTGACAGAATCAGTTGTTCTTCCTTCTTAACAATACCACATTGCTACAACTGAAGTACCAATTACTTGATTTTGGTGAAGAATTCTTGGATTGTTTCAAAGTGAGCTGGGCTCAAGATGATGAGATCATTCTCAAGTTGGTGGCCTTTTAGCTCATCAGTCTTCCCAAAGAGTGACTCAATCTTCACCCATACTTCATTGGGAGTTGTTAGACTGTCAGTGTGAAACAAGAGTTCCCTTGAGATGCTCAGGCACAACATACCATATGCTTCATCAAGTCGATTGTAATACTTGGCTTTCTCTACAGTTGAATTTGGTTCTAGCTCTGTGCCCATGGTTACTCTATAGAGACCTTTCGATCTTAGTTTGATAAACATCTCATCCTTCCAATCGAAAAAATTGAAGGGAGTGAGAAACATTTGGTTGGCTTCCATGACTACTGTGTTGGTGAGAAAACTGCTGAAACACCTACAAAAGAGACTCCATTTTTATTTGGAAATCCTCACTAGAATGTAGTTCAAATGCTTAAGGAATGATCTGCCACTCACTAACTCCATAATGCTATGATACCATGTGAGTATTTTGATCCACAGTAGATCTTGGAGCTATGGAGAACCTCACAAAAATGAATAATTTGCAATAACTAGCAAAATAGCTTGAAAATAAGATAAATTTACACACAATGTGAATTGAAACTTGGCAATATCAGTGTGTCTAACATGTGAAAATGTTTAGAACATGATTTTATTACATCATAGAGAAATTCGAGAGCATTAGATATCTCAAGATGAGTGTACAAGCTAAAATTGCCAAATGGCCTCAATCCCCCCTAGGTGAGTCCAACTCAGTCCTAATCATCCCAAATAGTCGTGAATTCTTGTGTGAAGGTGGCTCAATCATGTTGGAGAAATTATGAGGCTAAGGCATGCATGGTTGAGCAAGTAGAGGAGTGTGGGGGGTCCAAGGAGGCATTAAATGCTCCAAATCTAGCCAAAAAGAGCTAAATCCACTCAAGTGCTCAAAGTCAACAGAGTTTCCCCATTTCAAGGAAGGAGAGCGCTCAAGCATTTAATGAGGGTGCACTTGTGGACAAAACTGGAGTGTGGGTGAGCTGGGTTGCTTAGAAATAGGTGTGAACACTCCCAAAAGTTGATATTTGACCAACTAAAGTTACCTAGTCCAAACTATAGTGTAATAATGCACATGTGGCAATAAAATTGACTAAGGTTATGAACTATGGTACTAACTATGGATTATTGTTCTAACAATCAGCAGCAGCAGCAGCAATAGTGGCAACAACAAGAACATCATCATCATCAACATCATCTTCTTACTATTACTACATTTTAAAATATAAATAAAAAGTTATAATAAAATATTTTGTATTTAATTAATTTTTATAGTTGTAGCATCTTAACATATATTTTAAAACATTTTTAATTATGATGATGATATTTTTAACATCCACTAATATCAACTTTGATTTATTGATTACTTATAATATTATTTCATATTAATCAATATCATATTATTTCATTAAAAATTTAAGGAGCACTTTAAAGATTATAATATTTTAACTTTTACAGTCATTATTGATGGAATCAGGTGAAGTAATCTTTGGCCACATGGTAGTACAGATCCTTTTAGGCCACTAATTATTAGGAAATCCCCAATACACTATTTCACTATGCACAACTCATGAGAGTTCATTCGTATTTCAGCTATGTGGATCTTCTTCTTTATGCTAATTAAAATAAAGTGATATTTTTTATCTTCAATGTTAACAGTAATGATCGGGCCGTTGCAGGAAGTTGAGGGACCCTTTAGGTGCAATTGTGCATTCGCAAAACGTGTTATAATTGTGTAAATTCAAAATGCTAGCAGGTTATTTAGAACTAGGCATGGGCGGACTCCAAACCTGCCATGTCAATTGACATGTAAGATAAGATTCGAAAATGCGCACGAGTTATAGTGATAAATAACGTGCACGTGTTATGTATCACTATAGCGTGTGTGCGTTTTGGTTAATATAACCAAAAAAAAGAAACAGTCAATGAACCGCAACATTGTTTTACCCTCTGTTTTCTCAAAACCTAAACGCTCTAGCGATTTTGAATTTCCAAAACACATTGGGGAAGCTCAACAAGGGAGATTTGGAAGCTCAAAAAGGGAGATTTCATCTTGCAAGGAGGATTGGAAAGGTAAGTATCCAAATAATTTCCTCATTTCATCACTAAAAATATAAATTTTTATGTTTCCCTAAACTAGAAATCTTTGTAAATGAAATACGAATACTAAAAATTATAAAATTTGTTATTTAACATATCTTAATTCCTCCCTACTATCAATTCCTTAATGAATTTTACATCCACCCGGTTAGACACAATGGCTCATTTCAATACCATATTCATCCATGAACTATCTACCAATCACATGTCATTCATCAAGTAAACACATCAACACATTGCACAAGAGACACAAGATATAATCTTTGTAACTTTTTAATTTTGTAATTTTGTCTCCTTAATTTCCTCATCAACTAGGAAGCCGACTTGTCAATATTAAATCAAATTTTAATTTGATTTCCATAAAATCCTCATAAATTATAAATAGATATATGGATATATTTATTTAGACTTTCTTTTTCCCACCTAAACGTGGTCTTCATACCCACATCATCACCATTTTCTTTTGCTTCCATCATGCCCACACTATCTTGTAACTCATGCCCGCAAGGGCCATATTTATGCCTTTGAACATGCCTACAACTATACCTTCTTCAATTGCCCGCATGGGGGTATTTGGCATGCCTCCAGGATGCCTGTAGCTTCCACAAACATGCCTGCATATGCATCTTCAATATGCCCACGTGTCACCTTGTCCATATGCCCGCATGTCCATCAGCTTCATTTCAAGATGCCCGCAGATGCCAGAAGGGATGCCCCAATCTCCTTGCCAAGTGTCAACTTCAAGATTCTTTGTTCATGTCACTTTTTATCTCCAAGTCATCCTTGTCTAGGGTATTAGGACCAACTCCAAATGACAACAGTTTGGGTCATTTGGCTCATTAGGTGTGCCAATGCTCATAACCTTTTCTTTTCCAAGTCCTTGTCAAGTCACCTTGTTTTCTTGTCATCATGCCATTTACACCTTTGCCATTAATGTTGTCATCAATGACAATCCTAATCACAAGATAATTCTGTCAGCTACAACTTATTGGGATGTACCAACACCACAACAGCCATAGATTTACAAATGATATTTCGGACTCTTCTTAAGTCTGCAGATTACATTCAATTGTCAACCAGAAGCCCTTGTTTGTTTCCAAAGAACTTCATCATTCTCATCAAGCACTCATTATTCAATATAACTTCATTATGTCCATAAAAAAATATCACCAATCATATCACATCTTCATTCTGTCATCATTATTGATTTCATATCAATCTGATGCCATATCTCCATTCATACACTTTACACTATCCATATGCACATCACAACATTCTACCCATATCATCAGTCATCTCTTCATCATTCTACCAACATGTCTTCATTGTGTCCATCAATAAGATGCCTCAGCTCAACCCAAAATAAAAGATAGAAAGAGAGATTGTTTTATTGGTCCACCCATTGTTGCTCCTTCACCAAAAAATGTCCTCATCTTCCTGATCCCTGAGATCAAAGCTCTCCTCTATCGCCTGAATTCTCCCCTGAATTCTCCACACTCACCACACAAAACAGATAGCCATCTTGTTCTTCATTTATACTTCTCCTTTCCATGTACTTAGGAGGCTGACTTGTCTTTTTGCTTTTATTATTTCAAATAAGTCAAATGATATTTTTATTTCCATGTTATCCTTAACCAATAAAAATACATATCTTTGCCACATCATCATGGTCTTTATGCCCGCATGGTCTCCACCCTTATGCCCACAAGGATCCATAATCTATGCATGCAATGGTCATATGAAATGATATTTATGTTCGCAATGTATTCGATCTTGCACAAAGTTTGTACATTTTTTATTTTTGAGAGATGTCATTATAGCACATGTATACATTTCTAATGATTTTTATTTTTATTTTTTGAGTGCAGTGACAATCATGGAGGCACAATCAGACATCCAAAGAGAAATTAAGAGGCTCAAAGAAATTCGAGCCTCAATTACTATTGTTGATGATAGACATCTTATGCTTGCAACCAATTTGGATGGAATGATAGAGACCTTTAGTAGGTATGATGGTGCACTATAATATATTGCCACATTCATAGAAAGAAGGAGTCAACAATATCAGGATGGACTTAGCTACAAAGAAGTCAAGAAGTTGAAAATATCAAAACAATATATATTTTCCCTCTTTAGAGATCCACGGACGGGTGAAATCCTGAATGCAAACAAAAGGCACATTTCTATCGAGTGGTGTACATATCAACCATTCATAGATAACCAGATCGACCTATGGTACATTGTGTTTGATGCACCACCACACAACAACAGGGAAATGCCCCTATATTTTTTGAGAAAGATGTATGTAGAATTTGTGATGGGGAAGCATGTTAACTATTTTCATGTCTTAGAGTACCAGGGCATTGGGATGGGTATGCCTTAACAACGTCCCAATGCGAGGCACATAGATCCCAATCGCCCAGTAGCTCCACCTCATAGGAGGATACCCAGTGCAGATGTGCCACCTGCACATCAATTGGTCCTAGAGATACGGGAGCCCTTCCTACTATTGGCGCAGGTGGTTGTTCGCCATAGCACGTATCTTCAAGGTACGTACCATGAAGGGCCATCAGAACCACAATTTATGGGTGGAGTAGATCCACCACCTACCGGTGGGGTAGATCCATAACCTTTCAGTGGTGGAGGAGAATCTAGTAGTGGCCCTAGACCTTCACATCATGAGAATAGATGAGAGTCACACCCATGCATAGTATGCGTCCATCCTTGCTTTGGTCCTATCCAAATAGATGATACCTTTACTGGGTATTTTACACATGAAGTAAGTGGTTAACAATTTAGTGTCATTTGTAACTTATTTTTCCTTACTATACACATATATATAGATTGCTAATATTTTTGATGATTTTAAAACTTGTAGTTGCTACAAAAAGGGCACGGGGTTGTAGAACTTTGCAGTGATGACACAAAGCATATTCCACAGGCTCATGCACCAGCACCAGAAGGGCCTAAGAGGAAAGAGGGGCAATAGGCTCATGCAACAACACTGCCCGATGATGATGATGTTTCCATACTTTCAGCGATGACATCTCACGCCGAGTTAACTATTTCAACATGACATTATTTTAATACATGAGTAAATCCAATTAACAATTTAGTGTCATTTGTAAATTATTTTTCCTTACTATATACACATATATAGATTGCTAATATTTTTTATGATTTTAAAACTTGTAGTTGCTACCAGAAGGGAATGAGGGGAAAGAGGCTCATGCAGCAGAACCTTCTAAGTTACAAGATGTTGTCATACCTTCAGCGACAACATCTCACGCTGAGGTAACTATTTCAACCTGACATTATTTTAATACATGTTAGTTTGTTATCACATGTTACTTAATTAATGCTACACGATCTAATATTTACAATTTTCTAAATTGTAGGTTGTAGATCCCCATCAAAGGTAAATGATTTCATCTAGTAAGCTCCCCCTTGGTGGGAATACAACCAATAGCATGCCCGTGGATATGCAATAGACGACAGATCGTTTCTTAGAATTGATTGAAGTATACAGTACATCAGTATGTATTTCATCATTGTCATTTTAGTAATACATGGTATTTCACTGACCAATGCATTTCTAACTACGTCAGTATTGTTGATTATAACCACCAGCCTCTATAAATCATAGACTGTCAGTATTTGGATCTCCTTGTAGTCCAAATGTGCAAAAGGCACAAGTGTATAAGAGAGGCTCCACTCCTAGAAAGGATGTGGATGTCCTCTATAGCAGATACACGAGAGATCCATCTACCCATCACCTAACAAGGGTCATTGATGCTGCAGTTAGTGCCGCATCTACAATAGGAACAAATCATACAGAGGTAACTATTTCAACAATCACAATGCATAGTATTTATTCATGCATGTCTAACTATTTCCCCATTTGGTGATTGCAGCCATTAACGGCAAAAGTGCTCGGCCCTCTACTCAATCCATGGTTATGACCGGGTATCCTCTTATGGTGAGATGTTCATTAATAACCAAGTTTTTTTATTCAATTTTCCCAAACATGTTGATCAATGTTGAATTGTTGAATTAATTGAGATATGATCTTTTATTTGCAGAGCACAACTATAGAGAGGCCTTCCATGAGCACATTGTTCACATCTATACCCCATGAGGATTTAATGAGTGTTTGTCATAAATAATTTGGCTGTAAGTTAATTTTTTAAGTTTGTTAATGGAAGGGTATTAGTGCAGTTATTTGATAAAAATAATGATTTTTTTTGCAAACTCTTGAGATGCAAAGTGATCCCAGGGAGATGGTCGATAGAGGAATGTCGGGGAAAAACAAGCGAAAGATTGATTTTTGATGTTGCATAGTCTTGTATATATGTATTTTGACACGTACATGTACACATTGTTGTACTTAGGGATACATGTACATTGACAGGCCATTTGAGGGCCGACTACTTTGCCATATTTTTATTACAAACATTTGACTATCAATGCATGATACAATATATTCCATATTTTCTCTTGAGTTTCCACTTGTGCTTGTGATGATTTATCTCTTCCACAAATTGATAAATTATGCTATTGAAATTTATATAATTACATTTTAAGCAATATTTATTCTCTTACATTTATTGCATTAATCAAGTAACATCTCACCATTGTGTTATGAAAACATTATCTTAATGGAAAAAACTAATAATATCTTTCAACAATTCAATGAACTTAGCACATGCATGCTAATTTGATATATAATTTAAAATTGTGTTTTTTGTCAACTCCAAGGGTTCATCTTTGGATTATTCATCTTGATACAATCAAGACCTACAACCATCAGCCTATGTGTATGTGCATATTCATGTTACTGGATTATTCATCTTGCTACAATCAACACCTACAACCATCATCCTGTGTGTGTGTGAAGGTGTCTTCCCATGCTGAAAATGATTAGCGTATTCAAGTTATCGGGAATCATCGTTGGCATTCTCAGACGAGTTCGACTGTTGAATATGGACATGGAAGATCAATAAAACAAACTTGCACCATGGCTGCAAACAACCATAAAGGTTGATGTCACATTTCTAGGGTTGATGTCACCATACTTTAGACCTTTAACCAGGTGCAAAACATACTTTTTTCTAGAGGCTTTTTTAACCTTTCATGGATTTTCAAGAAAGATAAGGAACTCAAAAATTTATATAAACGGTAAGCATCTTCATATTTTTGCAAGTAAACAGTGTTTCTCCCAAGAATTGGCAATTCAATATTTGACTTAGGGAAAGGTTAAGAAAGTCTATGTTGAATTAGCACTTTACCTAATTAGGGATAATATAATTTCAAGACCCAAAAAAGAGAGATCGTTCAAGATAAATGTCTCACCAAACAAGGGAAAAATATCTTGCATAATACCCTAAGTTTCTCTTATTATTTCACCTTAGAATAGCCTTAGAAACCTCAAGCATCAATATTTCATCCTTTGAAACCCTAGAAGAGCCAAGAAGAGAGTTGTGCACACCACTTAGTTTTTCTTGTACACAAGAAAGAATAAAATTCATATTTGATCTCATGATCTTGCTTACAAATGAAAGGAGGACACTTCATAACTAAACTAGTGTAATAAAATTCATTAGTCCTTCATGTACATATGGTCAAATATATGTAACAAATATACCCTAGTTTGTAAGACCCTAGTTTTTTCCAATATGTTAACCAATAGCTTGTCATGAATTCACTCTCATAAAATCGTTGAAGATATAAACCCTATCCTTACTAAACCCTAGTATGTAATACCCTGGTTTTTGCTTTACCGGTTTTATATGTCCATTTTCCACTTGTCATAATGAAAAATTAATCATAAAGAATCCATGGAAAATGAAATAACTAACTAGTTTAATGATATTCCTTGATATTGTTGTTTTAATGAAGGAAAATAAGATGTTCATGGTCCTATGTTTGTAAAAAGGATGGATTGTCCTCATATGAAAATGTATTTAAAATTGAATGTTCTTGATTGATACAAACGATGATGTAATGGTTCTTCATTGTGATTTGGAAAGTATTCCACCATAGCCTTATGACAAAGTTTCATGGTGACTTTGATCTAACAAAGCTAGAAAGGATCAGAGGGATATCATCGATGAAACATTGCCTCCATTATTTATTCGAAACTTTGACATCTTAAAAATAACATTAATTACTCAAAATCCAAATATAGTGGAACAATGTGGATAACCTGCAACAATTAATTAATAAGAATATGCGAAATAGAAGAAATGACAGAACTCAGAATCACTTTTATTGATCGCAGGCCACTTCGAGGGGGCAACCTCCTTTGAGCAAGCTCAATACAAATAACTTCATGGTGCCTTCATTGGTCTCAACAAAAACTTATATACTAAGTCTAGGCACCAATACCATGGGTCAATACCATGTGTCAATATAAACCATGGGCCAATATAAAATATTGATCGATAATTACTACGGGACGACTTACAAAGCATATGCGTCCAACAATAATAAGACAAACTATGGATTAAAAAATACTACGGGACGACTTACAAAGCATATGCGTCCAGCAGCAATATACTAACAAAGTAAATAGAAGGGTTGACATGGGTTCCTAACATCCCCTCTCCCTTAGAAAAAGCTTTGTCCTCAAAGCTTTAGATGTGGAAATTGATGCAGAATCTGAAGGAGTGGTTCCCCTGTAGCATTCTTAGGTTTCATTCTAGACCACTGACGCCTTTTGAGTTTCAGGGAGGGTGACGTGAAGGATGTAGATGAAGAAGAACCATATCAGTTGCATGGAAAATGCGCTCAGAACAGTGTTGATCGGCTTGTTGTTCTAGTCAAATTCTTTCCATGTGAAGGTTGTCCTGCAGAATGAGAAGAATCTGATTGCGGTTTCGAAGAATCGAGTCAATTTCCTGAACTGGGGAGTTGCTGAAGGTGTATGGAAGAAGAACTGGAGGTGCCTGTCCATAGACTGCTTCCTATGGTGTCCTTTTAGATGTGGTATTGTACCGCTGGGGCGCTTCTAGGAAATCCTTAGAAATAGTCGTCCAAATCTATGTAGGGATGGGAAAGGGTTCAAGCAGCCCTGAAAGGAGTGTCATTTCATCCTTGTTGACTGGGAAAGTATCACAGTCAGCCACCATCTGTTGAATTTTGCTATGAATATTATATGTAAGTTAATTAAAGTTATTAATTATTAAGTGAAAGGGTGTAACCCTTCACTATACATGCTCAAGCTTATAAAAGCGAGCCTCATTGTAAATTATTAAATCATCTTTATCATCATCAATTATATATTATTATCAAATGGAGTTATTTTCCACTGGAGGATTATTCGCTTGAATAATCATTGAGTATATCCGAACACGGATATAGCATTGGTATCAGAGCCTCTCGGCCCTCTGGATTCTGGCTACTGGCCATACAATTGTATACAATTGTCAGAGTTTCTCTGAGCAGCTGGTCCTTGACCATAACCTGGCCTTTGGCCTTCCTCCACTCACACATCAGTGACGTCCACCATTACATTACAGTTCTGACCCCTGGCACTCAGTCCCACGACAGATCCATGCCCCCATCATTGCGGCGACCTCCACAAAATCTCCTTCCCGCTTCATTTCTCCCCACGCTCCACTGCCTCCTGTGCCACACTCCACCCGCTCCTCTCGCTGCTCACTTCATGAATCCCCCCCCACGCTGCATACACTCACTCTCCAGCTTCCGCTCCCTGTGTCCATCTCCAGCCCACACTCATCTCCTTACTACGACCCGTCCACGCGCCCCCTCTCCTGCCCTTCTCCACGCGCCCCTCTCATACTCCTCCTCTCTCCCCACGCGTTGCCACTCCCACGCAGGCACCCCTCTGGCTGCACGTCCCATTCTCCATCGACTCCTCCTTACGCACAGCATCACCACAACCAAGCACCCTCGCCCTCCACTCCCCTCCTAACCACCGCGCCTACCTGCATGCCTCTCCCCGCACAACCCTCCACACCCCTCCAGCTTCACCTCCACGCACAGTAGCTACCTCCCTACGCTGCTACAAACCCCGTTCTTCACTTCACGCCCACCACCGCATCCCCGTCGCCATCCCTCCATACTCCCCACCTGCTGTAACCACTGCACACGCCACACCTCCACCATCCCGTGCGCAGCACCCACATCGGTTAAAAACCTAATCAGTCGAAGTTTCTATAATATTATTATTATTATTAAAAATAATAATAATTATTATTATAGTTTAAGAAAAAAAAATCGCAAACTCTTTATATTACCATCTTCAATTCAAATTAATATTATATTATTATATTTAATGATATAATAATTATTTGTTACATTATTACTATTATTAAATTAATAATAAGTGCACATTATAGGAGAATTGCATTTATTGCAATTATTACCTTATTAAAAGGAAAGGAAACAAAAGTCTAACAAAAAGGAAAAATAATTCTTTAAAAAAAGAAAAGAAAAAAAAAGACCACTTTAAGGTTATTACACCTTTTTGTTGCTTATCGTTGAAGGATAGAATCGAAAAAGATGAAACCATTGCCAAAGGAACATTCGTCAAGTCAAAGTAAAGGAAGGCTCATCAAAAAGTTGAGACACGTTAACGACAAGGATGACCAAGTTCGACATTATGAGCAAGGAACAAAAAATGTTAGACCAAAAAATGACGCAGAACCATAATACATTAATGGAGGTGTTACAAAGACTAATGCAAAAAAAGGACCAAGTCGGTAGTCCAAATGTGCTAGATGCCTCATCTCATATTTTCACACAGGAAGCACTTGCCAAAAATCAAGATATAAAGAAGGAAATAAATAATTACGAAGCAGAAATAATACGCTTGAACAAAATCGTTAGCGACAAAGATGAAGAACTAATGCAGTTACGACATAAATTAGAAAGTCAAGAATCAGAGGTCGGCCAGTGTCGACAACAAATAAAAGTTCTTCAACAACAAAATGACGACTCTAAAAAGACACATAAGTCAGAGATCGCGAAGAGTAATAAAGCATTATCTAACAATGCTGAAGAAATTTTTAGACTAAGAAATCATAACAAGATACTAGTCACAAAAATTAAGAAGTTGAAAAATAGTCGGAAGATAGAACAATCTTTGGACGACATTGAAGGGAAACTTCTAGACAAACAGGAAGAAAATAGTTGTATCAGAAGTCATAATGAAGATCTTAAGGAACAACTTAAGACATCTGAAGCTGACAGAAAATCGCAAGTCGAATTGATTAAGAAGTTTCAAAATGATAATAGGCAGTTAGAAAACAAGTTGGAAAAAATACAGAACAAAAACTTAAATCCTCAAGAGACGAAAATACAACTTCCAACTCAGATCAATGCTCTAAAGGCGACATCCGAAAACGAAAATGACATCATGAAAGTTCCTTATCGACACCCCAACCATAAAAATCGATATTTGAAAAAGTGGGAAATGTCGAAAGATAATGGTACTAATGTGATCAAATTTTCTGACGACACATCAGTAGGGAATCCCATCAGTCCACAACAAATCAATTTGGGATGGATTCATCCGTCGACGTATCGGAAGTTATGCTCTACACTTAACAGTTCGTATCGACATGTTTCATCAGCCATGACATCGCAAAGAACAATGCGACAAAATTATAAGGCTTTGAGGACAAAGCCTTTCTAAGAGAGTGGCAATGCTATGAATATTATATGTAAGTTAATTAAAGTTATTAATTATTAAGTGAAAGGGTGTAAACCTTCACTATACATGCTCAAGCTTATAAAAGCGAGCCTCATTGTAAATTATTAAATCATCTTTATCATCATCAATTATATATTATTATCAAATGGAGTTATTTTCCATTGGAGGATTATTCACTTGAATAATCATTGAGTATATCCGGACACGGATATAGCAAATTTTCAGTCCTTGCCAAAAGAAGTTACATTGTTCTTGGTCATACATTTTGAGGAACCCAGAGTGCCCTGCTAATGAAGAAGCATGGAGTTCATAGAAGAGATAGCACTATTGAACAGATTGCAACCAATTTGGAACAAGCGGAGAAATAGCTGTAAGAGAAACTGGGTCATCAAATGCACAAGAAGGAGCATCTACCACCATATTTTCCTTACCCTTTTTGTAAGTGATCGCATAGGCATAACCCATGAGTTGGATAACCCTTTTTAGGTGTGTTGGGGAGGAGACCCATTGTTCAAGGAAATTTTCCAAACTTTGGAAATTAATCTTGATACAGAAATAATTCCCTAATAGGTATGGCTGCCACTTCTGTACTGCATGAAAAATAGCCAGCATTTTCTGCTAAGAAGTAGATGTAGCTAAATTCTTACCAAAAAAGTCTCTTGAAGGTGACAAGACCCTTGGTTCAACAAGGGTACTTACAAATCTATCCAAGGACATAGGGGATACCATTGATGGGTGTATCTGAATGGAATGGAGTTGAGCGATGACACCATGTGAATTCTTCTTAAGGATCTTTTCTAGGAGATGTGAACTAATGATGCAGACAGACCCTTGTTGTAAGCCCTTAAATTTTTGTTGTTTCCCATTGACTGAAAACTACATCCAAAGTTCAGCAAAATCCCATAAGATGGGTACAAGTGTGCATAACCATTGAACACCCAAAACCACATCACATCCACCTAGGGACAAGGAAAACATGTCAGAGCGTAGGTTATAATCTTCCATAGAGGTACACAAATTGTGACACTTCCCCTTGCAAGGTAAGGTGCCCCCATTGGCAACCATGACTTCAAAGTTGGATCAAGGATGGACAAAACAATCAACATGTTTGGCGATCCGAGGGTCAATGAAGTTATGAGTGCTACCAAAATCAATGAGTATTGTAAGAGGAAGCTTCTTGAAGTAACCCCTGACCTGCATTGTTTGGGGGGTGGTGACACCGAACCAAGCATGGAGAGATATCTATGGTTGTTCATCATGAGATGGGGGTTCAATAGGATGCTCCTAAATGTCAACCTGATCATCCATTGTATCTGGAGCTTCTTCACCAATTTTAGAGGTTGGCAGAGAATCCATATCCAAGAGATAGAGATTTTGTTGAACACATCTATGTCCCCGAGTGAATTTATCATCACCATTCTAACAAATCCCTTTTTCTCTATGTGCCTGCATCGCTATTTCAGACAGATGCTTGATAGGAGTTGGTCGAGGAGCTAGCGGGATGGGAGGTTGTTCAGAATGCATATTTCGAAAGGGAACAAAAGTGGATTTCAAGTGTTGTTGGGCTATAATCTTGTCTTCTACCAACTTAGCCAACCCTAGGACTTCCATCATTGTGTTGGGACATAACATTTTAACCTCTAACCGGATTTCATCCTTAAGACCACTGATAAAACAACTCCGGTAGAATTCATCAGACAATCCTTCTGTGTGATTGGCTAGTTTCTCAAATTATGTCTAATAATCTCTCACAATGCCACTTTGATGAAGTTTAGTGAGTGCTCCAGTGAAGTAATCAAAATCAATAGGACCAAATCTTTGCAAAAGGAGTTGGAAAAAATCTATCCATTTTGGCTCGTCATGAGCCTTGATGTACCAACGGTACCATTGAAGGGATTCATGTTCCAAATGAAAGGATGCAAGTGGAAATTTTTGGACATCATAAGTATTATGCAGACTGAAATACTATTCTGCATGATAGATCCATCCAGTCGGATCAGTACCATTAAAGCGAGGAAATTCAAGCTTCGGACCATGAAAATTACTGGAAGAAGAGAACCCATTAGTTGTAGAAGATTCTTATTGTCGGTTATTTTTCATGGCCGAATGCTTAAGATGGAGGCTGAGAAATTTTTCATTCAAATCTTGGATTTTGGTTTGGATGGTTGCAAGTGCTTCCGCCATTGTTTGCTCTTAAGTAGGTGACAACCATAACCAAGAGATTTTTTTTTTTGGGGGGAATGGATAGAAAAACACAAACAAAAGCTTATTTAGTAAACGAAAATTTGGATTTGGTAAAACCTCGGAGGGGTAATTGGGGTTTTACTAGGTTTTGGACACTTTTCGATGGATAGGAAGCAAAAAATGGGGATTTCAGAAGCGGGGTGAAAGAATGAGAAAATTTGGCAGAGAGGGACAAAGAAGCAGAATTAGTAAAGGAACTATGTGGTGAAATTTGAGGGCGATTGGGTGAAAATCGAAGGAGTTATGGGAAACCCTAAAAATAGACAAATGTGGGATTTCTGGCTTTGGGGCAGTACCCCTCACTCCATGAATCAGGTAAAACTGATAACCGCTTTGCCATAAACGACAACTCTTGGTTTACCTCAAGGGTGGGAACTGGTCAATTAGGTAGGGGTCATTGCCCTTTTCGCTAGCAGGTCCTCTCAATGGGCCAGCTACTTTGGGGTTCCTGTGGTACTCCTCACAATGCGTTTTAGGGCTTCCGTCCAATTACTTCCCATAGTTAAGCGGATAGAGATTATTCCCAGATCTGAACTTGCAACAGATGCGAAAAAAAAAATTTGGCAGAAATTCCACCCAACAAGCCCAAGAAAGTTCTCTGATACCAGATGTGGAGAACCTGCAAAAATTAATTAATAAGAATATGCGAAATAGCAGAAATGATAGAACTCAGAATCTCTTTTATTGATCGCAGGCCACTTCGAGGGGGTAACCTCCTTTGAGCAAGCTCAGTACAAATAACTTCACGGTGCCTTCATTGGTCTCAACATAAACTTATATGCTGAGTCTAGGTGCCAATACCATGGGTCAAAACCATGTGTCAATACAAACCATGGGTCAATACAAAATATTGATCGACAATTACTACGGGATGACTTACAAAGCATATGTGTCTAACAACAATAAGACAAACTATGGATCAACAAATACTACGGGACGACTTACAAAGCATATGTGTCCAACAACAATATACTAACAAAGTAAATAGAAGGGTTGACATGGGTTCCTAATAAACAATAAGGAGTTGTTAAATAACTTGGCACAATAAGGACATAGATATACACCAAGGGTGTAGTGTGGTAGGTTTGATTGCCACTTTTTCAGTGTCTATTTCTAGAATCAAAATCAAAAAATTTCAAATTTGACCCCGTGTGCAAAAATTGCACACTCCCTTACTGAAGAAAACCCTATTTTACAAAATGGACCTACAAGATGACACCTGGGCCATGGGACTAGAGGAGAGGGGCATACCTAACACTATCTTGATGTCTGGAATCCAATGGAGTCGACAGTTTGTCGATTCGATCCACGGTGGTCATTCTATGGCTCGTTTCATCTCGCATCCAAAAGGCCTCCAGGGACACCTGCTGGATACCTACCGAGGGCATACAACTCCAACCATGCAACAAAACTGGGTTCAGCGGAGTCCTACAAGTGTGTCTAGGAAGTTTCCATCTAGGAACGCTAGCCATAAGTTCTCGGTGGATGATTTCGCAAAGTTGACCCCCATGTGCAAAAGTTGCACACTCCCCTATTGAGCAAAACCCTAGTTTCGAAAATGGACCTACAAGGTGACATCCAGGAAATGGGAACGAAGGAGAGGGGCACCCCTAGCACTATCTTGATGTCCTGAATCTAATGGAGTCAACGGTTTGTCGATCTGATCCATGTCCGTCATTCTATGGATCATTCGGTCTCGCATCCAAAAGGCCTTCACAGACACTTGCTCGATACCTACCGGGGGTATATAATTCCAACCGTGCAACAAAACCAGGCTCCTTGGAGTCCTACAAGTGCGTATAGGAATATTCCAGCTAGGAACGCTAGCCATAAGTTCCTGGTGGATGAGTTTGCAAAGTTGATGCCTATGTGCAAAAATTGCACACTCCCTTACTAAGCAACACCCTAGTTTCCAAAATGGACCTACAAGGTGACACTTTGGCCATGGTACCAGAGGCAAGGGGCACCCCTAGCACTATCCTAATCTTCCGAATCCAACAGATTCGACAGTTTGTCGATCCGAGCCACAGTCATCATTTTATGGCTCGTTTCGTCTCGCATGCAAAAGGCCTTTAGGGACACCTGTTGGATACTTACCAGTAGCATAGAATTCCAACTGTGCAAAAAAAATGGGTTCTGAGGAGTCCTGCAAGTGTGTGTAAGAAGGTTCTTGCTGGAAACACTAGCCATAAGTGCCCGGTGGATGATTTTGCAAAGTTGACCCCCATGTGCGAAAATTGCACACTCCCTTACTCAGCAAAACGTTAGTTTCCAAAATGGACCTAGAAGGTGACACCCGGGCCGTGGGACTGGAGGAGAGGGGAATTCCTAGCACTATCATGATGTCATGAATCCAATGGATTTGACTATTGGTCGATCCCAGCCACGTCCGTCATTCTATGGATCATTTGGTCTCGCATCCAAAAGGCCTTCATGGACACCTATTGGATACCTACCGGGGGCATAGATCTCCAACCATGTAATAAAACCAGCTTTTGGGAGTCCTGCAAGTGTTTCTGGAAAGGTTCCAACTGGGAATGCTAGCCATAAGTTCCTAGTGGATGATTTTTCAAAGTTGACTCCCGTGTGCAAAAACTGCACACTCCCTTACTGGGAAAAACCCTAGTTTCCAAAATGGACCTACAAGGTGACACCTGGGCCATGGGACCGGAGGAGAAGAGCATCCCTAGAACCATCTCGATGTCTTGAACCTAACAGAGTTGACAGTTTGTCGATCCGAGCCACGGTTGTCACTCTATGGCTTGTTCCATCTTGCATCCAAAAGGCCTTGAGGGACACCTATTAGATACCTACCGGGGTCATAGAACTCCAACCGTGCAACAAAATCGTGTTCTGGGGACTCCTACAAGTTTGTCTAGGAAGGTTCCAACTAGGAATGCTAGCCATAAGTGCTGGGTGGTTGATTTTAGAAAGTTCACCCCCGTGTGTAAAAATTGCACACTCCCTTACTGAGCAAAATCCTAGTTTCCAAAATGGACCTACGAGATGACACCTGGGCCATGGGACTAGAGGAGAGGGGCGCCCCTAGCACTATCCCGATGTCCTAAATCCAACGGAGTCGATGGTTTGTCGATCAGATCCATAGTTGTCATTCTATGGATCATTCCATCTCGCATGCAAAAGTCCTTCAAGGACATGTGTTGGATAACTACCGGGGGCATAGAACTCCAACCATGCAACAAAACCGGGTTCCGAGGAGTCCTGCAAGTGTGTCTAGGAAGGTTCTAGCTGGGAACACTAGCCATAAGTTCTCGGTGGATGATATTGCAAAGTTGAACCCCGTGTGCAAAAATTTTGCAATCCCTTACTAAGAAAAACCCAAGTTTCCAAAATGGACCTACAAGATGACACCCGATCCATGGGACCAAAGGAGAGGGGCGTTCCTAGCACTATCCCGATGTCGTGAATCCAACGGATTCAACGGTTTGTGGATCCGAGCCACGATCGTCATTCTATGGCTCGTTTTGTCTCGCATCCAAAATTCCTTCATGGACACCTGCTCGATACCTAGTCCTTCATGTACATATAGTTTCTCTATAAATTACATGCTACATTTGAGTATATTATATTATGCCTCTAGTACCACCTCGTCTAAAACTATTATATAAACAAACAAACAAGGTTGGTGATGGAAAGAGCCCATCTACCTAAGAAACTCCTCCATTGTAACCTACCATGAACTCCTCCATTCTAACCTACACCCTCCATAGTTGGAATAATAGTAAAAACTACATAACTCATATGATATTTTAAGAGTAATATACACGTTTTGCAACAAATCCACATATGCTATCCCAAACATTGAACCAACCAATGAAAAAGACGAAAGTTATTAAATACAACCATGAATGTCTTAAAATAAAATAAAAGTAATAAAAGTAATTAGAAGTTATTTGACTTCATTTCATTGATATCAGTGACAATGGACATGTTCCATTTTTTGCTCTTCCCAATGAAGATGAAATTACATAATTTTTTCTTAACATAAAATAGTAAAATATAAGGCAATTTTAAATGTCAACTCAACCTGATATTTAAAATCCCAAAATCTATTATAAACAAGGCCAAAGTACAAACTATAAATGTCCAACGTAGAAGACGCTCACAACAATAGACCGCCACCTCCTCTTCGGCTCCAAAATCGATCACTAAGCTCGAGATATTTATCGCCAAGTGTCAATGTTCTACGTTAGCTTCTCATGCCCCTAATATCAGAATTAATTGTGAAGTTAATGTTCGTGGAACACATCGCTTCAAATGTACAACCATTTTGATTACCTCTTGGTGAGGTATTACATTCTGCTGCTGGGGGAAGAAATTGTGGGAGAAACTGTGGCTAGGTATTACCTCTTCCTAGTTCAAAGGAGATCATGCTCCTCTGTTTAAAATCACATAAATTTTGGACTGAGATATTGATGATGTGAAAGTAGGCTCGATCAATTGGTTGGTCCGGGTGCTAAAACATTGGTCCTGGCCATAAAAGGTTGATCGATCTCTAGTCCACCTATAAAGTTGAATCAGATGGTTTGAAACCAGAATAAGAATATGCACCAGTTCTAAAACCAAAATAAGTAGTTTACGTATAACTCTTACCTGCAGCAAATTGTCCAGTGACCATAATTCCTGTCAAACTAAGTGGCAAGTGCATACCAGACTGAGAGAACCTAACATAAACTCCAAGAGAAAAAAGATGAAGAGGGGGAACTTGTTCATATTTGGAAGCCTCCCCTATTAATTTCTATGATGGTGCAAGGATTTTGTAATGTGACAAGGTTTTTCTCTATGCACCAAACATGGAAGCCATTAACTAATTAATGACATCATTAAATGCAGGGTAAGCATTCCTATAATTCCATAAAGGAAAGAGTTTATCATTTAAAGCATCAACGTACTGGATGTCCAGCCATGTCTAGAGTTTAATTTATTCATATTTTTTATTATTTATCTTTTTTTAACTAGGGGCATCGGTAATTGGGAAAGGGATGGTACTCGCATGACATGGGGTCCAGGGATCCAATCCCATCTGCTACCACTATACCCCTAGGTGCATCCAAACAACCTGCAAGCATGGGGCACGGGTAAGTCGAGGTGATTTGAACTCGTGACCTCCATTTACAACATTTCCTTCATATCAAGCGAATCGTTGGTTGAGCTACACCCCTGCAGGCCTAGAGTTTAATTTTAATCATTCATGTCATGTCCAATTGAAATTTACTGGAGTCCAGGTTCCCATGCTCCCGTCAAATTAGGCCCATCACTGAATGAAATGAAGCTAGCTAAGGTGTTGAATTTAAATCATTCATGTCATGTCCAATTGAATTTTAATGGAGTGAGTGAAGCTATCTAATGCGGTCATTGATGGTAACTCAATGGCAGTCAAATTAGGCTCGTGAGTAAATAAAGCTATCTATTTCTATGGCATTCAAATTAGGCCCATCACTAAATGAAGCTGTCTAATGCAATAGTTGTTCGTTAATTTGAGAAGGCCCATCACTAAATGAAGGCCTTTTGGATGTGAGACAAAAAAAGCCATAGAATGACAACCATGGCTCGGATCGACAAACTGTTGAATACATTGGATTCAGGACATCGGGATAGCTCTAGGGGTGCCCCTCTCCACCGTTCCCATGGCCCAGGTGTCATCTTGTAGGTCCATTTTGGAAACTAGGGTTTTTCTCAGTAAGGGAGTGTGCAATTTTTACACACGGGGGTCAACTTTGCAAAATCATCCACCAGGCACTTATGGCTGGCGCTCATAGTTCGAACCTTCCTAGACACACTTGCAGGACTTCTCGAAACCCAGTTTTGTTGCACGGTTGGAGTTCTATGCCCCCGGTAGGTATCCAACAAGTGTCCCTCAAGGCCTTTTGGATGCGAGATAGAACAAGCAATAGAATGATGAACATGGCTTGGATTGACAAACCATCGAATCTGTTGGATTCAGGGTGCCGGGATAGTGATAGGGGCTCCCCTCTCCTCTGTTCCCATGGTCCAGGTGTCATCTTGTGATCACGGTGGCATTGTGATCGCGACAATGACCATGGGGATAGTAATAATGAGCATGAAGATGGTGATGGTGCTAGTGAGCATGAAAATGGGCATGAGGATGTAGATATTATGGTTTTCTTAGATGGGAGAAAAAACAAAGAAAACAAATCTATGATGAAACTTGTGCAATTTATAAAGTTGTACCAAGTCTATGCAATTTATCAATCTATCAAGCTATCAATGTATGGCTGCAATAGTCAAAATATTAATGTCAATACTCAATGAGACCATGAAACAAAATCATAGCATCCATGTACATGACATACCTATAACATAGTACACAATAAAACATGCAAACCACATACTAGATTACGTACCTATGGTCAATCGACTAGACCATCAGGATCACCTCAAATACTAATAGTTACCTTTAAAATCTCGTGGTTGGAATAAGGCAATAAGTATTGTGCCTTTGATGAGCACTTCCTTGGCATTGTTTGTAGCTGGAGGTTTGTGCCAATAACAACTTTGTATAATGGTATACAATCTCACCTGGTCTATAATCTTCATATGTATACCCTTTTCTATCTGCTGAGTGGGAAACCTCATTTAAATATTCTCCCTTTATAACCATCGACCCAATAGGAAAATCATTGGCCTAAAAGTCCCGTAATGGGAGATTTAGGGTTTGCTTCCCCTCTAAGCAACGTGCCAGCCAATAGTCATTGCGCCATGCATTGCATCTCAAGGAAACCACCACGTATATGTGACCTAGAGAAAATATAGTTTCAACGTTTCAGTCTACTAATTAGACACAACTAGTTTTCAAAAATATAAAAAATATACACAACTAATTAGACACAACTAGTTGTAAAAAATATAAAAATATTAATCGAACCTGGTTGTATGAGATCTGATATGTGGTCATAGTCTGATGAAATACTTGATTGGTCCTTCTCGAACTCGGATAATTCAGTAGCTATTAATCGACCAATGGGGAGTGATACACAGTCCCCGCTATCAACCCAATCCATGGATTCAGATTCGTCCCATTCACCACTACTGCATGGAGAACAAAAACATGACAACTTCCTTGTCCACATTTCAAGTATAGCATTATCCAATGTTCTAATTGAATGAAATGCATGAGTTCCTTGGATGGTCTTGCACTCATATAAATGTGATCAATCTACATCATTATCTATGTACATGTGCTTTCCTGGTTGAGTGATCTTCCTACCTTCTTGCTCCTGTCACCTACTCAAATTCTGAAAATAATATTTTATTTGCAAAAATAATTTATGTTAAATTTTAATTTCAAAGTTTTGAAATTCTGACCAAGTTTGGTCACAGACAAATGTAATTACTGAATTATTATTATTTAATAAATTAAAGTAGGAGACAAACACCCAAGGGAACTGTTAAATGAGTGTTCACTGACCCACTAGGAGGAATGGAAGCTATTAGAAGGCATGGGATAGATGGAAGCAATTGCACTTCACGACTAGCTATTGGTTATGGGACAACTCCCCCTAAAAATGTGGCATTATCCCCCAGGTGGTGGGAATGGGCAGGAAACTCATTTAATGACCCAGTAACAACTGAAAAGGCCTAGGAAACCTACATAAGGCAAATTCAAATTGAGCAGGCAGCTCTTACAGAATATTTTCTGCAGAAGTATTTCCTCATGTGCATCAGGTGATCACTGAGAGATTCGAATAGGGAGGCTAGTTGTGAGTGAAATCATAATTCTGCATACTATTTTGAGAAGAGAACCAAAGGTGTTGGTGTAGGTCCTTTGGACTGCTAGTTTCAAATATTTGACAACTACTGCTACTACAAGTGGAGATCCTAAACTTCTAAGCTTCTTCCTCCTGGTGGTTCAGTGAATAGGCTCGAGGGTCCTAAGGCAAGTTACTTGGTTGTCTTCAGGAATTGGTTGGGTGGAATAGGCTCCTTGGGTTGTTTGTTTACCTATATTTAATGAGGTTTTCTTGTCTCCTATTTTGTTTACATAATAATAATTATGTTTAGTGAAATCATCAAACTCTGTTTTGTAAATGAATTTATTTATGATCTTTGTTTAAATATGAAAGATAAGCTTTGTTTAAAATCTGATTAGAAGACCAACTCTATAGTTTTCCACATGTTGTTATTTGCATTGTACTTGAGTATAGAGAATCAAATTAAATAATAGATTAGAGATAGGCATGTTGCCGTTACATTGGATAAATAATTGTAGTAATTGATTTGTTTGCCATTCTGACCTATATCTAAATAGAATAAGAATTTACTATATAACCATAGATAGTGTGATAGGATTATGTTATTCCTAGGGTTGTTCCATAGATTTACACAGCTCTTACTTCATTTTCATTCAGTTTTTCCATTTGCTTACCTTAGGTATTTCTTCCTTTTTGCTTAAAAGCTTTATTTTACCATTTGTCATGTTTTCATGATTAAATAAGGATTTGTCTCTTGTTCCTATTTTTATTCAAAATATGGTTTAATTTCTTGCTTTTAAAAACATTTCAAATGTTTTGAAAATTTCAAATTTGATAAATTAGATTTAAGGGTCAAACTAACAGCATATGCCAGAATTTCGAATTTAAAAATGTTGTCAGTTCTAAAGCAAATGCTATCAGTTTTGCAAAAAAATTGAAATTATGATTTAATAAGGGTTTGACTGTTCATAATTATGATTTAGCAATTATAATTCGAAATGGATTATACATATAAATGAATCAAGTACTCCATGGAGCGTGGTAGCCGGTTTCACTCAACACTTGGCAATCAAACTAGTATAGCAGTAATAGTGATGTGAACATCCTCCAAGCATCAAAATCAACAAATCTGACCAATAGAGGAGTGTAATTTCGAGAACAAACCCCTGCAAGCGAGGGTTTTCATTGCGTTTTACAAGTTCATTCTGGGCAACGATAGAAATATGGAGCAAACTTCACAACTGAAAGATAAAAAGAAAGTAGGTGGCTTCCCATACAGAGTCGAACCCAATAATATACAGTGGCTCTTGCAATTTCCCAAATCGACAAAGTTAATGAGAGATTCAGGGTGGCTCATTTACTGTGAAAGATTGCAGGGATATAATTCGCAGGTGACAAAGGCCTTCATAAGAAATTACAAGGAGAGGGTGGTTTATTTCAAGAGCTTCAGGATAATATTAAATGAACAGTTAATCTCAGAAGTAATTGGCATCACAAATGAGGGTGAAACTTGGTTCAAGCATAAAACGTTCGAAGGAGATTATGGTGAATTTTTGTTACCTGGTTATGAAAATTTGAATTGGCAGAATGGGATTCATGTTAGTAAAATGAAGCCAAATTGGAAAATGCCCCTGGAAATGGTCCAGAACTACATTACCTGTGATGGTCAGTTCGACAAGGTTTTGAGATGTCATATTAAAATGTTGATGCACTTGCAGGGAAGCAAAAAGTTAAATTTACCATACTATTTATGGAGGAGCTTGCAGAAAATGGTATTATGGGTACAGGGTCACACAAAACACACAGAGCATTCTATTTTTCATCACAGGCACATTGAAATTTTGGTCTTGCATTACTTAAAACAAATTGGACAAAGTTGGGATGAATTTCTCCTTGAGCAGGGTTACGATGTTAAAAAGAAGAAGAAATTGTCTAAAGAAAAGGATGATGAAGCAGAGTTGCCAAAGAAACAAACACAGGTTGATGCTGAAGGTAAAATTATTTCGAATCTATCCAATATGCAGAAGCCCGATACGTTGAGTATAGTTGCTAAAAACCCCATTGCTGAATTGCCCGATAATGAGCCAATAAAAACTTTAAGCACAGGGAATGTTAATTTAGGGCCAAGGATGAGATTAAGAGCTAAAACGACCACATAAAGTATATTGATTAATAAACCTGCTAAGGGAAATGAAATTGTCCCAGTGAATGATTCTGAAAATGACATGGATGTGCAAGAAATTGATGTCTTTGTTTCTAAAAGTGAGGGTTTTATAGATATGAAAGTAGAGGTAGGGCATGTTCCCAAAATATTTTATGAAAATAAACAGGTTCATGATAAAAAACAAGCATCACGTTCTAAGAGCATATAGGAAGAAGATATTGCAATGAGTGCAGAAGAAATAGAGACAGTTCCTAAACTAGACCAAATAAAGAAAACCATGCAATCATACAAGGAGTAGTGTCAATATCTACAGAACATCAATGAGAGCTTGTTGGTGGCAAACAAAAGACTTTGAGAGGACTTGTCATAGAACGACGAAGACTATCAGAAGCTGGCATCCATAGCAAAAGAGACACTGCAAAAGAAAAGAGCTATGCATAAGGAGTGGAAACAGATGAAGACCCAACTGGATGAGCTACAAGGACGAGAACACAATGCTGATGCCGAATACACCAGGTTACAAAGGAGGTCTCAAGCTCTAGATGACCTAGCGGTTCTATCTGAGTCATCTAGAAGCATATAGTGTCTTTTCTATAATTAGTAATAGGATTTCATAGCTGGAAGATTGTTCTAGTTTATTTACTTATGTTAAGAGCTCGAGAGACTTGAATTCAAAAAAACTTTGTTCCACTTTTTAAGAAATCAGATCCAATTAAATAGGATCTATTAAATGTTCTGTTAGGAACAATTTTTGTATATATAGGACAGACATAAAATATAAAAATGTTGGAACTTGACAACATTATCGAAGTTCAATTTTAGAGGATTTTACAAGCATGTATAAATTTCCTTATGTTTATATAATGCAGAAATGATTGTTTATGAATTAAGATATGATCTTAGAGTCAATCCTGTTTAATTTATGAAGTATATGATTTTAGTATTATGTCTGCACATGGTCTAAATTTTGTGTGATGATTCTTCTAAGCCGCATACAACTATGCCCTTATCATGAAACAATGTCTGAGCTCTTATTTTCATAGTTTATGATCACAGTCAATGTTATGTTTCTATTCATATATTGAAGTTTTATATTATACTTGTGTTTTGTTTTTAATCCTTCTACCTAATTCATGTTTTCAACTACCATCAGAAAAACATAAAAATTATTCTGTAGATGTCCCATTCCTATTATCCAAGATTACCTTAAGCTTGAACCCTTGTAGTCTAGGTTCATATTTAGGGATAACATCTTTTGGTGCCATTGCCGGGGACGGAAAAACGAAAGTATATCTTCCCTGGGTGTTGACATTTTTATAGATGGTTTTGAGAGGTGACAGAATTGGTACATTTGTTTACATACTACATTCGCTTGACAGTCAGAACGTTACAGTGGCTTCAAAGCCGATTGGTACAAGAGGGAATCCTTCATCTCCTTTACATGAAGGAGTTTTTGATCCAGAAAAGATTATCAGGGAAGCTAGAAGGAAGTTGAATTTTCCATCATCCAGTAACCTTCAGTTTTCCACTAATGATATAGATCTAGGATATTCCTCTTCAGACCCTGTGAATAGCCAAGAAGAAAATAAATTGGATTTATCAGTTAACATTCCTGAAGTTGATGAATTAAATCCAGCATGGGTTGGTGATTTTAATGTGTATTCAAATCCTCTTTCTTTAGAACATAAACATATTCCTGAGGAAGTTTTTACCCTGAAATAATTGACAGAACCTGAGATACCCCTTACAAGTAGGCTTTTCATTGGCTAGTTGAAAATCGAAGTACCTTCCCCTCCACATATTAAACCACCATCTCCACAGATTCAGCTAGTTGTTCCACAGATTTTCCATTCATTAAACATGGCAGGCCAACCCCCTGATATGATGGACCGCATGGTAGCATCTAGATATGCTCCATTAGTCATGCATCGACCCTTAATCCCTTTGCCTAGTGGTGATTATCATAAATACTTGCCTAGGTTTGATGGCCAGGGTGGGAGAACTGCTGAAGAACATTGGGATAAGTTTTGTAGTTATGCTGATAACTACAACATTGAAGCTAGAGATGTTCGGATGAGAATGTTTGTTCAGAGTTTAGATGGAGAAGTTAGAAAATGGTTCAGGGAGTTACCAGAGAATTCTATTGATGGTTTGTTGGAGTTACATCATGTGTTTATTAGACAATGGGGAGATACCAAGGATTTTCTCTATTATTACACATCATTCACAGCATTGAAGAGAAAGCCCGATGAAGTAGTTGCATATTTTTCCAAAAGGTTTAATAAAATGTATAACAAGATTCTGATAGAAATTCAACCTACAGAACCTGCAGCAAAGTTAACTTATGCTAATGCTTTTGATTATTAGTTTTCCTTGTGGTTAAGGGAAAGAAAAGAAGTGTCATTGATGAACATGCAGGATGCAGCCCTAGAAGTTCAGTCTAACATTTTGGCATCCAACAAACTTAAAGAAGAAGATGAAGCTCAAAATATGGATCGGAAGGGCAAAAAGGATATGATGCCTTCTTCTTCTTTTACAAAAACTTCAGATAGAAAATATGATGAAATGCACAAAACCATAAAAGATTTGTCTGCAAAGAATGGAAATGGAAGAGAAAAATCAGAATAGGCCTCCCTATGATAATGATAACAAAAACCAAAATCAATTTAGGCGCCCTTATCCTCCCAGATTCATGCCCAAAGAGAGAAGGAACAATGACATTGAAAGGGAGAAGAGAGAGAATGAATATCAAAAGGTACAACCACCTTTTCAGAACAACTTAGTAAGGGAGGATGATCCTTATGAAACAACATTAGAAGAGAATGAAGAGTGAGACCATGATATTAATCATCTAGATGATGTATATGCTTCTAAATTTATAACTAGGGATGATTACTATGTTGTAGAAGAAATTAATTATGAAGAAGGAAGTGTTAATGAGCAGCAATCTAGAATTTGTCAGCAACAACAGCAACAGAAATCATATGGACTTAGGTCTGGGGTAAAACAAGCTGCACCATTCAAAAAGAAGGTGAAATTTGTACCTAGTAAAGCAGCATTTCCTTTTACAAAACAACAGGAATCACAAAAAGATAAAAACAACCCTTTTAAATTAGTAGAAGGAGGTAATATGCTTGGTTTTGATTTGGAGCATGAGATAAATAAAATCAAGGTTCCCATCCCTTTAACTGAATTGATAAGGAGTAGATCTTATAGAGAACCTACCATGAAAATCTTGAACTCATCACCTATTCATGCTTCAGAAGATGTGATAAATTTGCAGGAGAAAGATCCCACCATTATCACTGGTTCGAAAGCTTTTGACCAGTCATAAATAAAATCCTGTTATCCTCCACCTTTTTATATTAAACTTACCATACATGACCAGATGTTGATTAATTGTCTTTTCGATTTAGGTGCTTCGCACAATCTTATGCCAAAAGAGGTTATGGAAGCCTTAGGACTATCTGTCACAAAACCCTATCATGAATTATATGCTTTTGATTCCTGAGCTGTCAAATGTTTAGGAGTCATAAAAGACCTTGTAGTCAAGCTATCCCAGTTGCCTATGAAAAGTGTTCTCATGGATGTTGTAGTGGCTGATATTTATCCTAAGTTTGGCATGTTACTGTCAAGATCATGGGCTAAAAAAATAGGAGGCACTCTCTAAATGGATCTATCATATGCTTCAATTCCTATATTTGGAGGTGAATATAGAAGGTTATACAGCGAGGCGCAGTTGGCATTCCTGGTAAGTGATGATAGAAATCCTACGAATCGTCCTATTTATACAATACAAGAGGATATGGGTTCATCCATGGTACAGGTAAATGATGATGATGTTGGGGTTTTGCAAGTGCGGAAAGATAGTTTATTTCAATGTGACACGGAAGAAAAGGAAGGCATTTTGCAGATGTACTTTGATGGATCATCAAACAAAGATGGAGCAGGGGCTGGTGTGTTGTTAATTTCTCTTGGAGGTGAGATGATTTCATTAATGTATAAATTGGAATTCCAAACCACAAACAATACTGCTGAGTATGAGACATTAATCCTGGGATTGAGGGATGCAAAAGATATGAATATTCAAAGTCTTGTAGTGTTTGGCGACTCCGAATTGGTAATTCAGCAAGTGAAGAGTATTTATCAGGTAAAGCAGTCATTATTGAAAGTTTACAGAAATGAGGTGTGGGACATGATAGATAAATTTTTCTGTTCTTTTAATATAACATATATTCCCAGAGATTGTAATCACACTGCAGATTCAGTGGCATTAGCAACAACATATTTCAGAATCCCAAAATTGACACACTTAAAGTATCCCATTAGTGTGAGGTATAGACCAACAGTCCGAGATGATATTAAACATTGGAGGGTGTTCCAAGATGAGCAAGAAATAAAAGAGTTTTTAGAATTAACTGAAGAGTTTGCAGATGACCAGGTTGACCTAGATGAAGATGTAGATCTGGCTGAAATTTCTACTCATGCAAAATAGTCAATTGCTGATCAAAAAATTATGGATTTAAAGAGCAATTTTATCCCTAAGGGACTTGTTCCATTAGAGAAGATGTTTTCAAAAAATGATACACTATTGAAAAATAATTTTCATACCACTGAAGAGAGTGTAATCAGCTGTAATATTGGGTCTGTGGCAGAACCAAGGATGGTTAAGATATCAAAACAATTATCAGAAAAGGAGATAAACAAATACATCATTTTGTTGAAGGAATTTATAGATGTTTTTGCATGGTCATATGAGGATCTTAAAACCTATGACACTAATGTTATTCAACATAAGATCCCATTAAAGATAATACTAAGCCTTTTAAACAAAAATTAAGAAGGATTAATCCAACGTTTTTACCAGTTATTGAAAAAGAGGTGAAGAAAATACTGGATGCCAAGATTATTGTTCCTCTTAGGTACTCATTCTGGGTAGCCAACCTTGTTCCAGTACGCAAGAAATATGGGGAAATAAGATTATGTGTAGATTTTCGAAATTTAAACAGATCATGCCTTAAATATAACTATTCATTACCTAAGATAGATCAGATTTTGCAGAGAGTGGTTGGTGCAGAAAGAATTTCAATGATTGATGGTTTCTCTAGTTATAACTAGATTGCAGTTCAGCCGGAGGATAGAGAGAAAATAACTTTTACAACTCTTTGGGGTACATTCATGTATGGCAAAATGCCTTTTGGGCTAATGAATGTAGGTGTCACGTTTCAAAGGGCAATGGACATAGCATTCATAGGTGAGAATGAAAAGTTTGTGGTCATTTATCAAGATGATATCACAGTCTTTTATAAATCTGATGAAGAGCATTTGAAACATCTGAAGCAAAATTTAATGAAATGCAGATGATTTGGGCTGTCAGTGAACCCAAAAAAGTGTCACTTTGCTATGACAGGAGGTAATCTATTGGGTCACATAGTTTCTACATATGGGATTAAAATAGACTCGGAGAGAGTCAAAGCTATTTTAAAGATTGCTATTCCTAGAAATAAAGAAGAAATCGAGTCTTTCATAGGAAAAATCAATTTTTTGAGGTGGTTTATTCCTAACTTTGCTGAAACTATTAAGTATATTAGTGATATGCTTAAGAAGGACAGGGAGGTAAGATGGTCTCAGCAAGCCAATTAATCATTTGAGAAAATTAAGCGGGCACTCGTAGAAGCACCTGTGTTGGCAGCCCCAAATTACACTAAAGAGTTTGCCATTTTTTCATTTGCATCAGAAGAAACAATTGCTGCTGTGTTGTTGCATAAAAACTCTAATGGATTAGAATAGCCCATCTCATTCTTTAGCAAGACTTTAAGAGATTCAGAGTCGAAATATACTAGTATGGAGAAACGGGCCTATGCTTTGGTTAAGGAACTTAAATTTTTCAGAATTTATGTACTCCATTCTAAGGTTTTAGCTTATGTTCCTAATTCAGTTGTAAAAGACATTCTGGTACATCCTGATAGCGAAGAAAAGAGAGGTAGGTGGATTGCAAAGGTGATGGAATACGGGGTGGAAATTAAGCCTACTAAATTGGTAAAGGGACAAGGCTTAGCTAAGCTTCTCTCTAAGTAAAACTGTCAGATATTGGATATGTATTTGATGGCAGAAAATTCAGAACAGGGTGAAAAATCAGTTTACAGTAGGTATTTTCACTATCCTTGGTATGCTGAAATTGTTTATTATTTGTTAAATCTGCAATGTTCCACAGAGTTGAGTAAAAATGAATGCAGATCTGTAAAATTTAAAGCTCTCAAGTATGTATTGATTGATCAAGTATTGTACTGGAAAGATCTTGGAGGAATACTTCTGAGATGTTTGAGTAGAACAGAAGCAAATGATGTCATTGAGGAATTGCATGCTGGTTTATGTGGTGGACATAAGTACTGGAAGGCAACAACCTTCAAAATATTAAGAGTTGGGTATTACTGGTCTACTCTTTTCACAGATGTGTATCAGTAGGTTAGGGCTTGTGAAAAATGCCAAAAATTTGCAAGCAGACATCAGCTACAGTCCTTACCCTTGGAACCTATATCAGTAGAGGCTCCATTTCAACAACGGTGTTTAGATTTTATCGATGAAATTCATCCTCCATCTAGTGGCCAACATAGGTGGATTTTAACTGCAACAGGTTTTTTCACAAAGTGGGTAGAAGCAATCCCAACTAGAAAAGCAACAGATCAGGTAATCATTAAATTGCTGCAAGAAAACATTCTTACTCGATTTGGATGCCCCAGAAAACTCCTTACTTATAATGCTCCTGCATTTAAATCCAAGAAAAGGATAAAATTTGCTGAATAAAATAGTATTTCCTTGAGACAATCTACACCATATTACCCCCAAGGAAATGGATTAGCGGAATCCAACAATAAAAACATTGTGACAAGCATTAAGAAAATGTTATCAAAAAACAAGAAGAATTGGGATTCTATGTTAAGGTTTGCTTTGTGGGCAGACAGAGTCACAATAAAGAAGTCAATTGGAACTACCCCATTTCAAATAGTGTATGGAACTGAAGCTGTATTCCCTGTTCAGTTAATGGCACCAGCAATTAAGTTTGTGCAAGAATTTGAGGAAGAACCAGAAATAAAAAAAAGAAGGACATTTCAAATAATTCAGCTACAACAAGAAAGGGAAGCTCTTATGGACAAAGCTGAAATACACAGAAATAGGATGAAAGAAAGCTTTGATAAAAAGGTAAAAAATAATATGTTTGCAGTGGGTGATCAAGTGTTGAGATGGGATGCCAGATATGAGGATAAAGGAAAACATGGTAAGTTTGATGCTCTGTGGTTTGGACAATTCATAGTGGTGAAAATTCTGGGAAATAACACTTTTGTTCTACAACTCTGGGTGGTAATGAGATTCAAGGTCTAGTTAATGGACGCTTTGTAAAGTTGTTTCATACTTGATTGAGATGATAGATTTTTGTATATATTCATTGTACATATTAGTTCAAATAAGTTCAGTACACTCTAGCCCAATAAAATAGATTGTAGAAGGCACAGGTCACATGTTCTTAAGGTCTCTTAGGGAAGACCTTATCCCCAGACGGAGCCTGATGTTATTCCTAGGGTTGTTCCATAGATTTACACTGCCCTTACTTCATTTTAATTTAGTTTTTCCATTTGCTTACCCTAGGTATTTCTTCCTTTTTGCTTAAAAGTTTTATTTTACTATTTGTCATGTTTTCATGATTAAATAAGGATTTGGATCTTGTTCCTATTTTTATTCAAAATATGGTTTAATTTCTTGCTTTTAAAAACATTTCAAATGTTTTGGAATTTTCAAATTCGATTTAAGGATCAAACTGACAGCATATGCCAGAATTTTGAATTTAAAAATGCTGTCAGTTCTAAAGCAAATGTTGTCAGTTTTGATAAAAATTTGAAATTATGATTTAATAAGGGTTTGACTATTCATAATTATGATTTAGCAATTATAAGTCGAAATGGATTATACATATGAATGAATCAATTACTCCAGGGAGCGTGTTAGCCAATTTCACTCAACACTTGGCAATCAAACTAGTACAGTAGTAATAGTGATGTGAAGATCCTCCAGGCATCGAAATCAGCAACTCTGACCAACAGAGGAGTGTAATTTCAGGAACAAGCCCCTCTAAGCTAGGGTTTTCATTGCATTTTATAGGTTCATTATGGGAAATGATAGAAATATGGAGGAAACTTCACAGCTGAAAGATAAAAAGAAAGCAGGTGGCTTCCCATGCAGAGCCGAACCCAATAATATACAGTGACTCTTGCAATTTCCCAAATCGACGAAGTTAATGAGAGATTCAGGGTGGCTCATTTACTGTGAAAGATTGCAGGGATATAATTCCCAAGTGACAAAGGATTTCATAAGAAATTATAAGGAGGGGGTGGTTGATTTCAAGAGCTTCAGGATAATATTAAATGAACAGTTAATCTCAGAAGTAATTGGCAGCCCAGATGAGGGTGAAACTTGGTTCAAGAATAAAGAGTTCGAAGGAGATTATGGTGAATTTCTGTTACCTGGTTATGAAAATTTGAATTGGCAGAATGGGATTCATGTTAGTAAAATGAAGCCAAAATGGAAAATTCCCGTGGAAATGGTCCATAACAACATTACCTATGATGGTCATTTCAACAAGGTTTTGAGATGTCATATTAGAATGTTGATGCACTTGCAGGGAAGCAAAAAGTTAAATTTACCATACTATTTATGGAGGAGCTTGCAGAAAATTGTATTATGGGTATAGGGTCACCCAAAACACACAGAGTGTTCTATTTTTCATCACAGGCTCATTAAACTTTTGGTCCTGCACTACTTAAAACAAATTGGACAAAGCTAGGATGAATTTCTCCTTGAGCAGGGTTACGATGTTAAAAAGAAGAAGAAGTTGTCTAAAGAAAAGGATGATGAATCAGAGTTGCCAGAGAAATAGACATAGATTGATGCTAAAGGTAAAATTATTTTGAATCCGTCCAATATGCAGAAGCCTAATACGTTGAGTATAGTTTCTAAAAACCCCATTGTTGAATTGCCTGATAATGAGCCAATAAAAACTTTAAGCATAGGGAATGTTAATTTAGGGCCAAAGACGATATTAAGAGCTTAAAAGGCCACATAAAGTATATTGCTCAATAAACCTACTAAGGTAAATGAAATTGTCCGAGTGAATGATTCTGAAAATGACATGGATGTGCAAGAAATTAATGTCTTTGTTTATGAAAGTGAGGGTTTTATAGATATGCAAGCATAGGTAGGGCATGTTCCCAAAATATTTTATGAAAATAAATAGCTTCATGATAAAAATCAAGCATCAAGTTCTAAGATCATACAGGAAGAAGATATTGCAATGAGTGCAGAAGAAATAGAGACAGTTCCTAAACTAGACCAAATAAAGAAAACCCTGCAATCATACAAGGAGCAGTGTCAATATTTAAAGAACATCAATGAGAGCCTGTTGGTGGCAAAGAAGAGACTTCGAGAGGACTTGGGAAAAAAGGATGAAGACTATAAGAAGCTGGCATCCATAGTAAAAGCGACACTGCAAAAGGAAAGAGATATGCATAAGGAGTGGAAACAGATGAAGACCAAACTGGATGAGCTGAAAGGACGAGAAGACAATGCTAACACCGAATACACCAGGTTACAAAGGAGGTCTCAAGCTCTAGATGACTTGGCAGTTCTAGCTGAGTCATCTATAAGCATATAGTGTCTTTTTCATAATTAGTAATAGGATTTCATAGCTGGCAGATTGTTCTAGTTTATTTACTTACGTTGAGAGCTCGAGAGACTTCAATTCAAAAAAACTTTGTTCCACTTTTGAAGGAATCCGATCCAATTAAATAAGATCTATTAAATGTTCTGTTAGGAACAATTTTTGTATATATAGGACAGACATAAAATACAAAAAGGTTGGAACTTGACAGCATGATCGAAGTTCAATTTTACAGGCTTTTTACAAGCATGTATAAATTTCCTTATGTTTATATAATGCAGAAATGACTGTTTACGAATTAAGATATGATCTTTGAGCCAATCCTATTTAATTTACAAAGTATATGCTTTTAGTATTCTTTCTGCACATGGTCTAAATTTCGTGTGATGATTCTTCTAAGCAGCATACAACTATGCCCTTATCACAAAACAATGTATGAGCTCTTATTTTCATAGTTTATGATCATTGTCAATTTTCTGCTTCTATTCATATATTGAATTTTTATATTATACTTGTGTTTTGTTTTTAATCCTTCTACCTAATTCATGTTTTCAACTACCACCAGGAAAACATAAAAATTATTCTGTAGATGTCCCATTCCTATTATCCAAGATTACCTTAAGCTTGAACCCTTGTACTCTAGGTTCAACTTTAGGGATAACAGATTCTTTTGTCATTTCACAAATATAAATCTAGTTTAATTTTTGTATAGTCATCTATTCTCATCTTATCTCTATTCTATTCAAATAGCAAGCAAATGCATTCAGTATTAAACATTTCAAATTTTCATAGTACTGGTATTTTACACAAATATAACAACTGGAAGAATTATTCAATATTTATAGTTATCTTATCTTACGTACATTATTTCTCCACTAAATTTTTACTGTTTTGATTTCAAATTACCAATTATCTAACGCATAAGTATCAAATCCTATTTTTATATTCCAAACCCTAGAATTATTTTTTCCAGTCTGCTCAAGCCTTTTATTGCAAACTCTAAACATATCGTTCTCAATCCCTAGTTAACATTTCAAAACCTTTTTAAAAACATAAATTTTTAACATAGCAGAAAGTACGATTTTACCATTGTTTATCAAGAACTCATAACCCTAGTAGAATGCATCTCAATAATTGAAAACTGTCGCACTATCGAAATTATTTATACACAGGTTGAGCTTCTGGAATCATAGCTTAAACTCAAGTTGGATAGAAACCAAAATCGTACAGGTAGAATACTTTTACATTTTCAATTTAGATATTGTACTCTATCTTATTCAGAATTTTCTTGACATTCGAACTTAATTCACAATATTTCCAAAAACTTCATTATCGGCACCATTGGCGAAGAACCGAAAACAATAGCTCAGAGGCTGTATTACTTTCCATTTAAAGTTTTCCAAAATAGAACTTGACAGGGTTTTACACAGAAGACATATCTGCTTTTCATTTCAGTTAAGGTATGAACCCTTAAAAAAAAAAGGGTGTAAAAACCAGTTCGAAGTTCCTTACAACGTTATAGGGAAGAACATTCCCAAGCTGAACTACAGCTAAAAAGACTGAGGATCAACCTCTTCACCTTGCTTTCAAAATAAGTCAAACTAAAAACTTCATTTTCGAACATCACTTAAACAAGACGAATGTTTCCAACTTTCGGCATACAACAATCACCATCCAAGGCACCTATGAGGTTTGTTGTGAACCACCAAAGCTTACCAGGAAAACCGTAGCATTATCCAATTTGCTTTTCTCCACGCAGCGACCTCTTTCGAACGGGTACTTGCCAAACATGAAATGCAAGGTCAATACAAGATTTTGCAAAACCAAATCAAATATTACATTATTATGTTTCAGTTCCCTAATGTTTGCCTTTGAATTTGGATTTTCAAGGAATCAATCTGTTCCACTATCAAAAAAATGAGGCAAGCTGGTTTTGACTTCAACCCTAAAGCTATCACAGCATACAAATCTCATCCATAAGAGAATCGAACCGTGTCCAAAACACTACGCTTATTTCGAAGGAGGAAACCCTGTCACTACTTGGTATCATGGCTCAAACGCAGAAGGTTCAAAGTCTGTAACTATTTAGAAGACTACCATTCATAGGTCATAGGATTGAAACCCTGAGAGACGCTCTTGCCAAACCCTACATTTTGGTAGCCTATCGGCCTCAACCTGGAGTAACAATGAAGACCGAGAAATTTGCAAAAAAATACATACAACGAGGTTAGCGTAACATAATCCACGATCGAGATTTGATGAGATCAATGAGTATGGAGTTTCTAGCAGTGTTATGTCGTAAGTCGAACAACAGTGCATTAATATCCCATTAATTACATCAACCACAACAGTACCAACACCGCCAGCCAAGAGAGATTACAGTGTACAGCTCAGAGGAGGAGCATTACGACAACTATGCTAGCTAGGATTTCTAGTTGTAAAAATCAATCCAAGTTCACAAGGAGAGATTACATGGATGGACAACTATACTCTCTACTATGGAGTTTTGGTTAGCATATTTATTACTAATCGGGACACTGTCAACCTGCAAATAACATTTAATAAACGTCAAACTCAACATTCCTTTATGAATTTGGTTTATTACATTGTCAAAACTTAGGTTAAGAGCTAGGTAAATAGTAGAGCCCCATTCATTACTTTAGTCTTTCATTTCAAAGGTTAGATACACCACTTCATCGCTTCACTTTTTGCTCAAGTATATAGATAGATGGAATTACATCGTAATCCATAGTTTGCATATTGTATTCATAATCATTGCACATTTTAAAATCACACTATTGAAATTTTTCAATGGATATTTCATATAGTTCAAAAAATTAGGCATCGCGATATTTGTATCATATATCAATATAAAATATAGATGCATATTAACCATAGAATATTTCTATTTAATTTCTATTCCATCTTCTATGGTTTTGTATAAGCAAATGGACAAAGTCTTATAATGCCAGTTCAAAAGCATAAACATTATTTGTTCTACCAGTTTATTATAGCATTAATAATAGATTTGGTATCATGGTTTATTAGTAACAATATTAGTTCTATGATAATATTGTAGCATTAAAGTGAAATACAGAGACGATGTGAAAACTATCTCATTTAAGAGTAAGAAAGTCATTACAAGAACTAGAATTAGAACCATACATCCATACCTCCTGTAACTTGTTTTCACAAAGGAAGTAAAATAACATTTAATTTTACTTTGACGATGAATGGAAAGAAACTTTAACTTCATGGCCATATAATTCTTACCCGTTGTCTACACATGGAAATTGTTTCAAATTCCTTAGCTAATCATAGCTAAGTAAACTCCGAGGTATCTTGTAGGACCCCTTCATAATCATACAAAACAAACTGTCAGTACGTCATTTATTACAATAGGTTAATATAAGCATATGTACAACATAGAGGCACTCTTAGAATTCAAACAGGTTGAAGACTGTATTTAATGATGTTTCGATCAGAAATATCTTGTATTAAAAGATTAGTTTTTATTTAATTCTGCATTAGCAATTCAGTTAATGTTATGTGTTATACATATTAAATTTGACAGGCCATCATTGTCAATGATTCTAGTTAAGAGATTTATCTAGTTATTAATTCCGCAATTCTGATTTCGATAATTATTGTTGTTATAATTTTATTTTATTTTTTTGGTATTTTGGGGTCGTTACATGTGGCATCAGAGCTCATGTTCGAGCTCTAGGCCTTAAAAAGGTCCAAGAACATGCAGCAGAAAATTTTATACAGCGACAAATTTTATACAGCAAAAAATTTTACTAATATGAAATTTTAATTATGATATTGCTTAGAAATTATTTTAAGCTACAGGTATGGATAATTCAACTGATCATGTAGAAGACATATTTCAACCAAACAGCCACAGCTCGGGACAACACTATGCAGAAGAAGGTCATGGTGAACTAAATAACAGTTCGTCAGAAATGTTATGTGCTTTTCATGAATTAAAGGTAGAAATCAGATCTGTGAAACAAGACAATGAAAGAATTATGCAAGCACAAGAACAATTAAACCAAGTGTTGTTTGAACAGTGCCCAACTGAGGAGCAAGAGAGAGATAATGAAGATATCTCCAAAATTGAGGATCTGCCTCATGCTAATAAAAATAAGAAAATGAAAACCAGTGAGGTGAACAACCATTCAACCTCATCAGGAGATGCTATTGAAGCGCATAAAAATAAATGTAACTACACCAGTGATAGTAGTGAAGGAGATTTCAAGCCCAGAAGGAAAAATCATAAGGAGTATGAGCATATTTCTAGGGAGTTCAAAAATATTAGACCTCCAACTTTCAATGGAGAAACGGAGAAGGAAGAGACATCTGAACCTTGGTTGCCTGGTATGAAGAAATACTTCCATATTTACAACTATTCAGAGTCCTTGAAGGAAAAAATGGCTATATATAACTTGACCGAAAAGCGTATATTTGGTGGCGGGACATCAAAAGAGTAAAAGGAATCAAAGATAAAGATGTAAGTTGGAGTACTTTTAAACGATACTTTAAAAAGAAGTATTTATCTGAACAGTACTATGAAGAAAAATCCAAAGAGTTCTACGATTTGAAGCTCGGAGGTATGAACATGAAGGAAATGAACAATAAATTTCTGAACTTACTGAGATATGTGCCATACCTCATAGAAGAGAAACCAAAAATTCAAAGATACTTGAGCTGCTTACCTTCCAATATTAGGGACAGAATCGAGTATGACAGTCCTAAGACCTTGGAAGAGGTTATGAGAAAGGCAGTTTTCTGTTATGACACAAATCGGAAAAGAGAAGCAATGTTGAACTGGAAAAGTCATAAGCCCAACAATTTTGAGCTGAAAAATAAAAATTCCAGGTATAAAGGAAATTCCAGTTTCCATAGGAAAAATTTTCAGGATCGGAATTATCAAGGGAATAATTCCAGAAACAATCAACAATAGAATTCTACAGCACCCATAAATGCACCTAATAATACCATAACCAATGAGCAAAAGGAACCTATCAAATGTTTTGAATGTCAAGGTTCCCATTATGCATCAGAATGTCCCTTGAGAAAGCGAAAGGCTAACAACATCAACTCTATTCAAACTGAACCTACTGTTGGAGACGTGGCAAGGGAGATGCCCAGAATTAATGCAACACTCGGCAACAAGCAAGCATATCATCAAATCTCCATGGTAGAGATTGAAGGTATGCTACAAAATCATCATGTTACTGTTTTAATTGACCCAGGTGCTAGCTTAAGTTATATATCACCAGATATTGTGGAAAGTCTTAAATTGAAAACAGAAAACTTTAGTAAATCTTAGTTAGTTAGACTAGCAACTGGAACAAAGAGGAAAGTATCAGATTTTATAGAAAGTTGTACCTTATCCATGAATCAGTTACAAACGCAAATCAAGTTGAATATTTTACCTTTAGGATCCTATGGTATTATAATTGGAATGGACTGGGTAGAATCCCATCATGTCATTTTGGACTGTTACATAAATTTTTTTACATGTTTAAATGATGAACGAAAAACTGTAGAAATAAAAGGTATCCCAAGAAAGGTTACCCTTAGACAGATTTCAGCCATGCAAGTTAAGAGGGCAGTTAGAAAAGGATGTCAGTTGTTTGCAGTAAATGTAGTAAGCGATGAGTTTGTTGGTAAAGAGGAAAATTTTAAATTAGAAGACATACCTGTCCTAAAGGATTTTAAGGATGTATTTCCTAATGAGATCCCACGATTACCTCCTAAAAGAGATTTATATTTTACCATCGAGTTAATACCAAGAGCAGTACCAAATTCTAAAGCTCCATACAGAATGAATATACTG
Source organism: Larix kaempferi (assembly GCA_027924585.1). Lineage (NCBI taxonomy): Eukaryota > Viridiplantae > Streptophyta > Pinopsida > Pinales > Pinaceae > Larix > Larix kaempferi. The sequence continues at coordinate 6,154,348 of BSBM01000403.1, forward strand.
GAATTAAACAAATTGAAATCACAGTTGAAGGAACTGATTGATAAGAATTATATAAGACCCAGCGTGTCTCCTTGGGGAGCACATGTCATCTTTGTTAAGAAGAAGTATGGAACCTTAAGACTGTGCATAGATTATCGCCAGCTTAATAAGATGACAATAAAAAATCAGTATCCGTTGCCTCGCATAGACAATCTATTTCATCAGCTGCCTGAAGCAACGATATTTTAAAAGATTGATCTAATATCATGATATCATCAAGTACGGGTTAAGGATGAAGATATTTTCAAGACAACTTTCAGAACTCGGTATGGACATTACAATTTCATAGTCATGCCATTTGGCTTGACTAATGCCCCGGCTGTATTTATGTGTTTGATGAATAGTATTCTGCACAAATACTTAGACAAGTTTGCTGTTGTGTTTATAGATGACATTTTAGTGTATTCCAAAAGTAAAGAAGAGCATGATGAACATTTACATATTATCTTACAAGTTCTGAGAGATCATCAACTATATGCTAAGTTTAGTAAGTGTGACTTCAACAAAGAAAAAATTCAGTATTTAGGACACATAATTTCTAAAGAAGGAATCTCAGTTGACCCCGATAAGATAAGGGCCATTAATGACTGGTCGGTTCCTAAGGATGTGTTGGATGTAAGATCATTTATGGGCATTACTAGATATTACAAAAAATTTATAGAAGGTTTTTCAAAAATTGCAAACCCCATAACCTCCTTGCAGAAGAAAGGGAAGAAATTTGTGTGGGATTAGAAATGTTCTGACAGTTTTAAGAAGCTAAAGGAATTATTGACTATAACACCCATCTTGAGGATAACAGATCCTATCAAAGATTTTATAGTTTGTACAAACACATGTAATGACAGGCTCGGTGGAGTCCTAGCACAGGAAGGACATGCGGTGGCATATGAATCTAGAAAGCTAAAAGTACTTGAAAAGAACTACTCTACCTATGATTTAGAATTATTGGAAGTAATTCATGCCTTAAAAATGTGTCGTCATCACCTTATTGGTAGAAAATTCACGTTATTGACAGGTAACAAGGGTCCGAAATATTTATTAGATCAGACAAATCTGAATGCTAGACAAGCTAGATGGTTGACTTTCTTAAGTGAATATGATTTCGAAATTCAGCATATTAAAGGGAAAGAGAACAAAGTTGCAGATGCCTTGAGTCGTAAGGAAAAACTGAATTTTATTTCAGCCATCAACACTTACTCCACAGATTTGGAAAATCAAATTATTGAAAAGAGTGAAACTGATAAAGAATACAGAAAAATAAAAGAAAGGACAACAAACAATAGTTCTGAAAATTTTATGCCAAATTTTAATATGAAAGAAAATGGGTTATTATTGTATAAAAACAAATTGTATGTACCTGACATACCAGAAATAAAAATTATGATATTAAATGAGATGCCTAAAAGTCATTATTCTGGTCATCCAGGTTATCAAAAGACCATTACTATGCTAAGAAAAGAATACTATTGGCCTAGAATGAAGGATTAAGTAGCAGAGTACATAGCTAAATGTTTGGATTGTCAAAAAGTGAAGGTTGAACACCAACATCCTACTGGATTGTTGCAACCATTGTTGATGTATATGTAACTTCAGAATCTATTTCATCTATGTATTTCATCTATATTTATTGTACCCTTATAAGAGATTTGTTATTCCTCTATAAGGAAGTGTCATCATGTGGATTGACAAGTGTCGCAAGTGTGTGTACTTGCCGATGGGTTATTAGACCACCATGTGTGGGGTCATCCCTGAAATATATATTTTAATGTGGATGTATCTAGATAGACAAGTCATCCCCATAGTGTAACTGTGCAAACACGTTAGTATAAATAGACATCAGGAGATCTCTATTTTGATCATTCAGAAAGTCACACTTCTCTCACTTAGAAAGTGGCGTACTAGTGAGGAGGAGGATCATCTGCTACTAGGAGACTATCTCAGTGTATTTTGGTTGTCCTTTGGTTGAGCCATTGCTCTCTCTATCTCTGAGGAAGTTGTGGGGTTTTTCACCTTAGTGTTTTCCCCACAGAAACTATGTGTCTCTTGTCGCTCATGCTTTTGATTCTTGTGATGCTTGTCATGCTTATTGTGATTTTTATGCATTGATATACTGTATATGTTATTCTCTCAGTGAATATCATAGAGTATTGTGAATTAATGCTCAAAATTTAACATGGTATCAGAGCTAACCTCAGAAGACATTTTGCAGTGACGAAAACTTGAGTTTCTTATTTATTGGGTTTATCTCCATAGATTTTGGAAAATCAGTATAGTAGATTGACTCTACTCATCAAGGTGAATCCATCTATCCAATCAGAATTCAATTCTGAGCAATTTCAGATTTGGCCCTAAAAATTAGGGTTTCCACAAAAATAGGAATTTCTGAATTATGAAGACATAGCTGGAAGATCCTTGCAAAAAATGAAGTTTAGAGCTTTAGAGAGAGATTTTTGGCTGGGTAGATCTCCGGGAAACTCAAACCCTAATTCAGGGCTCTCCCTAGTGAACCCGGGAGGACAAAAGGTCAAATATGAAGGGTGAAACTTAGCTCATCTCAAATTCTGAATGCACCAGGCTGATCATCTCATCAAGGCGCATCTTTCTATCCTTTCAGAAAGTTGAAATTCATATTTTGAATTTTTAGGGTTTTTTCGACAAACCTTAATCCGAGACGAGATCTAGTTTTCAACATTTCAAGTGGTAAGACCTAAATCTTTTCTATTTCCATTTGAATTACTCTATAAAATGTCTCATCACACCAAGCTTGAGGATAAGCTTGAAGGGGCTGATAAATTTTGAGCTTGGAAGTATAGGATTGGGTTAATCGTGGAAGATAATGAGTTGGACTCATATATAAAAGAAGACATCCCTATCCTAGCGGATGAAGAGGCTAAAGTATTGCATAAGAAGAAATTGGTCAAGGAAAAGAGAATCATTGTTGATTCTATCAAAGACCATCTCATACCCCATGTGTCTTCTCTAAAGACACCCAAAGAGATGTTTGACTCTTTGACCAAGCTATTTGAAGGTAAGAACATAAATCAGAAGATGACCCTGCGGAACCAATTGAAAGGAGTAAAGTTTTAGAATGGAGAAACCATTCAATCTTATTTTTCAAGGGTCTCCTAGATCAAGGAACAACTAGAAGCAGTGGATGAAATGGTGGAAAATGGTGAAGTTGTCATGACCACTCTAAATGGCTTATCTAGGTCATTGGACTCCTTCATTCAAGGAATCTGTGCAAGAAGAAGTTGATTTCCTTCAGTAGACTATGAGAAGAATGCTCACAAGAAGAATCAAGGTTTGTGGCACGAGAAGAAAAGATGGGGAATGAAGATCAAGCTCTCACAACTCACACCAAGAAAGGGAAGCCCAAGAGAGAGCCATCTCACTCCAAGAAATCTTCACATCACATCAAAGAAAGAAGAATATGCTTCACTTGTAATGAGAAAGGACATATTGCCATAAATTGTCCCAAGAGCAAGAAGGACAACAACAACTTCAACAAGAAGAAGAAGGGCAGCAAAAGAAGGTTTCATGCTCATGCTGCCGAGGATGATGAACCACCCAAGAAGAAGTCTAGGGCAGAAAGTGATGATAGTAATGATTACTCATCAAGTGAAGAAGAGTATGTTGTGATCTCTGCTCTCACAGGTACTATCTCCCATGATTGTAATGATTGGTTAATTGACAGTGGGGCTTCCAAACACATGACTGGGTTTAAGGAATCTTTTGTGAACCTATCTAAACATGAATCACCCCATAAGGTGAAACTTGGGGATGATTATCAATACCCAATCAAAGGAAGTGGTGAAGCCTCCTACAACCTAGATTCTAGAAAATCTTTGAAGATGAAAGAAGTCCTTTATGTACTTGGGCTCAAAAATATCTTACTCTCCATCTCTGCATTGGATGCAAAAGGTATGAGGGTTGCATTTGTGGATGGCCAAGTCCTAATGTGGCCAAAGGGAAAGATCATCGATGATGTAGTAGTGATTGGAGAGAAAGAGGGAGGTTTGTATAAATTAAAGGGACAACTTGAACATGCCATGGTGCATGAATCCATGGAACCAAGTGAACTTTGGCATAGAAGACTTGCTCATATGCACTATAGGGCACTTCCAATTGCAAGCAAGGCTGTAGAGAGTCTTCCTGAAATCAAGACCAAACATGAAAGTGTTTGAAAAGGATGTGCAAAAGGTAAGAACATTAAGAAGGCTTTCCCAAGCATTGAAAGCAAGGCAAAGGATATCGTGGAAATCATCCACTCAGAGGTATGTGGTCCTATGTCATCCAGTTCTCTAAGTGGGTATGTTTACTATGTCTCATTTATTGATGACTTCTCCAAGAAGATTTGGGTATACTTCTTGCAGAACAAATATGAGGTTGATAATTTTAAGGAATTCAAAACCTTGATGGATAATCAAACTGACAAGAAGATCAAAACATTCAGATCCGACAATGGTGGAGAATTCACCTTAGGTGACTTCAAGAAGCTTTGCAGTGATTCAGGGATTAAGAGCGAGTTGACTGCTCCTTACAATCCACAACAGAATGGAGTTGTAGAAAGGAAGAGAAGAACAATCATGGAAGCAGCAAGAGCAATGCTACATGACCAGGATCTACCTATGCATCTATGGGCAGAAGTAGCTAGAATAGTTGTATATGTGGAGAACAGAACACCCCACAAGATATTGCACAACAAGACACTAGAAGAGGTCTTTTCTGGTAAGAAACCTGAAGTCAGCCATCTCAGAATATTTGGTTGTCCAGTAGTCACTCATGTCCCAAAGGAAAAGAGGAGCAAACTAGATCCTTCAGGAAAAAAGGGTATCTTTGTGGGTTACAGTGAAAGCTCGAAGGTTTACAGAATATACTTTCTAGGGTTCAAGAAGATTGATGTCAGCAGGGATGTGACATTTGATGAAAACTCAACATTCATCAAATCAATGAAGGCACCTATCGAAGTTTATGAAGAACCTAAGGAAACTAGATTTCAAGACACTACCATGACTGAAGCAATTCCAGAAGTTGTTCGTGAGTTTGAAGATTCGCAAGAACCTGTAGATCCACCCTGTGAGGATAACTCTCACAAGAGGAAACCTGCATGGGCTAGAGAGCTCATTCAAGATACAGAAAGATTTGTCATTCCAGAAGAAGAACACAGAGCAAAGAAGAGAACCAGATCACATACCAGCTATGTTGCTTTACTCTGTGATATTATGAACAAGGAACCTTCCAGTTATGAAGACGCAGCAGAGACGAAAGAATGGAAGGATCCCATGGTTGAGGAATACCAATCAGTAATGAAGAATGATGTTTGGGATGTTGTCCCAGGACCTAAAGATAAGTCTGTTGTGACTTCCAAATGGATCTACAAAATCAAGCATGCTACAGATGGCAATGTAGATAAATACAAAGCAAGATTCGTAGCTCGTGGCTTCTCTCAGAAAGAGGGAATAGATTATGAAGAAACCTGTGCACTTGTAGCCAGGTATACTTCCATCAGAATAGTACTTTCCTTGGCTGCAGCAATGAAATGGAAAATACACCAGATGGATGTCAAGACTACCTTCTTGAATGGTGTAGTTGAAGAAGAAGTATATGTGGAGCAACCACTTGGTTTTGAAATATATGACAAGGAGTCATATGTGTGAAGATTGAAGAAAGCCTTGTATGGCTTGAAACAAGCTCCCAGAACTTGGTATGGTAGGATGGACAGTTTCCTATCAAGTTTGGGCTTTACGAAGAGTAAAGTAGATTCCAACATGTACTACAAGGTTGAAGAAGGGAATCTTGTGATTCTACTCCTGTATGTGGATGACTTATTTTTAACAGGAGATGACAGACTGATTGCAGATACTAAGAGGAAGCTTGCTGCTGAGTTCGATATGAAAGATTTGGAAATGATGCATTATTTCGTAGGTATGGAGGTGTGGAAAAGTGCAGGTGGGATCTTCCTTGGTCAAGGGAAGTACAGTGTAGATATCCTGAAGAGATTCAGGATGATGGATTGCAAGGCCATGGCCACACCTATGTCGTTGAATCTGAAGCTTCTATGTGACGCTTCATCTGAGCAGGTTGATGTCTCTATGTATCGTCAGATGATTGGGTCCTTGATGTACCTAACGAACACGAGACCGGATATTTGCTTTGCTGTGAACACATTGAGCTAGTTCCTGACGGATCCGAGGAGTGTTCACGTGGTTGCAGTAAAGCATGTTCTGAGGTACCTGAAGGGTATAGTGGATTATGGGCTCAAGTATGAAGCAAATCAAAAGTTTAACTTGGAGGGTTATGTTGATTCAGATTGGGCTGGCAGTGCTGCAGATAGGAAGAGCACATCTGGATGCTGCTTCGGTATGGGATTAGGTGTGATCTTTTGGTTTAGCAGGAAGCAGTCCTGTGTAGCACTGAGTATAGCTGAGGCAGAGTATGTTGCAGCCTGTTCAGCTAGTTGTGAGGCAGTATGGCTACGGAAGCTACTGTCTAAGTTATTTGATCTCCCATTGGATGCTACTGGTATCTTCTGCAATAACTAGAGTTGTGTGAAGCTGTCTGAAAACCCAGTGTTTCATGACAGGTCGAAACACATAGAGATTAAATATCACTATATCATGGATATGGTGCAGAAAGGAGTTGTGAAGCTCCTGTATGTTGCGACAGACAAGCATATTGCAGATGTGCTGACGAAGCCACTAGCCAGGGTGAAGTTCAAGTACTTCAGGGAGAGGCTTGGTGTTCTTCAGATCGAGGACACTTCGAGGAAGAAGTGATGGAAACATTTGCTGAAGCCATTCCAAGCATGTTGGAAGGAGGATCATTCACATGGTTGCAGATGTAAGCGATGGATGATGAACATTAGGATGATGTGCTAGTTTCTGCTTTGTATGATCAGTTGGATCATTTATATGTATATGTATGTATGCATCATGTTGGATGTTGGATATGATCAGTTGGATCATTTATATGTATGTACGCATCATGTTGGATGCTGGATATGATCAATTGGATCATTTATATGTATGTATGCATCATGTTGGATGCTGGATATGATCGGTTGGATCACTTGTATGTATTTTTGTATATGCATCATGTTGGATGCTTGGACAATGTATCTATATATGTATCAGGTGGATACATGGTATGATCAGGTAGATCATGTATGTTGATGGATACATTGTGTGGATCATGTATCTTTGTATCAGGTGGATACACTATGTATGATGATATGTATCAAGTAGATACTTGGTGTGCATCAGATGGATGCATTGTATGATCAGGGTGATCATGGATGACGAGCTTCTCCAGATGACATGCAGCAGGATGTTGCAGTGATGATGATCGGGATGATCATGTCTACATCAGGATGATGTATGGTGAGTATTAGATGATACTTTGTGGCCGTGGATCAGGTTGTGCAGATGAGCATGTCTGGGAGATCCTATAGGTCATAGTTGCATACCCATAACAGCCTGGGATGCTCTTTCGAGGCATTGCTCTGGGAGGACATGTAATTTGTGCCCTGGGAGATCTTCAGGTCGGATTTGTGTACCCGCAACATCCTGAGATGATCTTGCGAGGTTTTTTCCTATGGCATGTAATTTGCTCCTGGGAGATCTGGACAGGATGAAAAATGCCTTAGATGCTTCAACCAGGTTTTGCCATGACCACATGTAATTTGCTCCTGGGAGATCTGGATAGGATGAAGAAGGCCTCAGATGCTTCAACCAGGTTTTGTGGTGGACCACATGTAATTTGATCCTGGGAGATCTGGACAAGATAAAAAAGGCCTCAGATGCTTCAACCAGGTTTTGTGGTGAGATCACATGTAATGTGCTCCTAGGAGATCCGACAGGTAGAACTCTGTGCTTGTAACAGCCTGGGATTCTTCATCCAGGTTTTGTGATGGGTCAAATGTAATGTGCTTCTGGGAGATCCGACAGGTATAGCTGTGTGCTCATAATAGCTTGGGATGATGCAACCAGCTTTTGTGATGCATGTAATAAGTCTTGAGGATTCCGCAGTATGGTCAGTGATGATAAAGACCTGCAGGTGGTGGGCCTACATCCAGTATGAAAAAGGACTAGCTCTGTAGAACTTCCTATGACGAGTAGAGTCAGAGATTGGTTGAGATAGCAGTAGCAGTGATCATGATGATGACGATGCATCGATGATGATGATCCCGAGAAGAAGACTTGTCTAGCAGAACTGTGTCGAGAAATACCTTCCTAGTTAAGAGGGAGTGTTGATGTATATGTAACTTCGGAATGTATTTATCTATGTATTTCATATATATTTATTGTACCATTATAAGAGATGTGTTATTCCTCTATAAGCAAGTGTCATCATGTGGATTGACAAGTGTCGCAAGTGTGTGTACTTGCCGATAGGTTATTAGACCACCATGTGTGGGGTCATCCCTAAAATATATATTATATTGCGGATGTATCTAGATAGACAAGTCGGCCCCATAGTGTAATTGGGAAAACAAGTTAGTATAAATAGAGATCGGGAGATCTCTATTTTGATCATTCAGAAAGTCACACTTCTCTCACATAGGAAGTGGTGCACTAGTGAGGAGGAGGATCATCTGCTACTAGGAGACTATCTCAGTGTATTTTTGTTGTACTTTGGTTGAGCAATTGCTCTCTCTATCTTTGAGGAAGTTGTGGGGTTTTTCACCTTAGGGTTTTTGCCATGGAAACTCTGTGTCTCTTGTCTCTCATGATTTTGATTCTTATGATGCTTGTCATGCTTATTGTGATTGTTATGCATTGATATACTGTATATGTTATTCTCTCAGTGAAGATCCTAGAGTATTGTGAATTAATGCTCAAAATTTAACAACCGTTACCGATACCAAGTTCGAAATGGGAAGTGATCAGCATAGACTTTATTACTGGATTACCTAAAAATCAGAAACAACATGACTCTATCATGGTTGTAGTGGAAAAACTCGGCAAAGCAACACATTTTATACCTGTGAAGACTACTCATAAAGCTCCAGACATTGTAGAAATCTTTATGAAACAGATTTTTTGACTACATGGGATACCGAAAGTAATAATTTCAGATCGTGACTCTAAGTTTACCAGAAACTTTTGGAGATCACTGTTTAAGGGGTTGAATACAACCTTAAATTTCAGCACAACATTTCATCCACAAACGGATGGATAGACAGAAAGGGTAAATCAAGTTTTAGAAGCTTTGTTAAGAATGTATGTTAAGGATCAGCCTAGTAAGTGGGAAGAGTACTTGCACTTAGCAGAATTTGGTTATAATAATCATTATCATGCATCAGCTAGACTTAGTCCTTTTGAAATTCTTTATGGTAGGAAATGTGATACACCTGTTTCTTGGAATGACCCAGTAAATAGAGTTGTTTTAGGACCTGAATTGTTGTAGGATTTAGAACTAATTGTGAAATAGGTATAAGAAAACTTGAAAGCTGCCAAGATAGGCAGAAAAGTTAAGTAGATTTAAAAAGGACTCATAAAGAGTTCCAGGTTGGTGAACATGTATTTCTCAAGGTAAGACTGAAAAAGAGTTCATTGAAATTGGGAAGCTGTGCCAAGTTGGAACCCAGGTATTGTGGTCCTTTTGAAATATTGTCCAAGGTTGGACCAATGGCATACCAACTGGCCTTACCAGCAAATTTAAAAATACATAATGCTTTTCATATATCATTTTAAAAGAAGTATGTACATGATGCTACTCATGTTGTAAACTGGAATGATATACATGTGGGACAAGACAGAGATTTTCAGGTGGAACTGGATTGTATCCTCGAAAGGAGGGAAACTTTGCTCCGAAATCGCACCATTGGACAAGTGAAGGTGCAATGGAAGCGCCTTAGCCCAGAAGAGGCAATTTGGGAGTTGGAGAGTAGTATGGAGGCATCATACCCAAATATGTTTCAGGAACACTCAAGGAGTGATTAACCAACATCAAGGACGATGTTGAGACTTAATGGGGGGTGTATGTCACCTACGCAAATTTTTAAAATAATAATTTATTTGCAAAAATACTTTATGTTAAATTTTAATTTCAATGTTTTGAAATTATGACCAAGTTTGGTCAAGTATGAATGTAATTACTGAATTATTATTATTTAATAAATTAAAGTAGGAGACAAACACCTAAGGGAACTGTTAAATGAGTGTTCATTGACCCACTAGGAGGAATGAAAGTTGTTAGAAGGCATGGGATAGATGGTAGCGATTGCACTTCACCACTAGCTGTTGGTTATGGGACAACTCCCCCTAAAAATGTGGCATTATCCCCTAGGTGGTGGGAGTGGGCAGGCAGCTCATTTAATGAACCAGTAACAACTGAAAAGGCCTAGGAAACCTACATGAGACAAATTCAAATTGAGCAGGAAACTCTTACAAAATATTTTCTGCAGAAGTATTTCCTCATGTGCATCAGGTGATCACTAAGAGAATCGAATAGGGAGTCTTGTTGTGAGTGCAATCATAAGTCTGCATACTATTTTGAGAAGAGAACTAGAGGTGCTGGTGCAGGTCCTTTGGACTGCTAGTTTCAAATATTTGACAACTACTGCTACTACAAGTGGAGATCCTAAAATTCTAAGCTTCTTCCTCTTGGTGGTTCAGTGAATAGGCTCGGGGGTCCTAAGGAAAGTAACTTGGTTGTCTTCAGGAATTGGTTGGGTGGAATAGGCTCCTTGGGCTGTTTGTTTCCCTACAGTTAATCAGGTTTTGTTGTCTCCTATTTTGTTTACAGAATAATAATTATGTTTAGTGAAATCATCAAGCTCTGTTTTGTAAATGAATTTATTCTTGATCTTTGTTTAAATCTGAATGATAAGCTTTGTTTAAAATCTGATTAGAAGACCAACTCTATATTTTTCCACATGTTGTTATTTGCATTGTACTCCAGTATAGAGAATCAAATTAAATAATAGATTAGAGATAGGCATATTGCCATTTGATTGGATAAATAATTGTAGTAGTTGATTTGTTTGCCATTATGACCTATATCTAAACAGGATAAGAATTTACTGTATAACCATAGATAGTGTGATAGGATTCTTTTGTCATCTCAAAAATATAAATCTAGTTTAATTTTTGTATAGTCATGTATTCTCATCTTATCGTTATTCTATTCAAATAGCAAGCAAATGCATTTAGTATTAAACATTTCAAATTTTCATAGTACTGGTGTTTTGCAAAAATATAGCAGCTGCAAGAATTATTCAATATTTATAGTTATCTTATCTTACATACATTATTTTTCCACTAAATTTTTCCTGTTTGGATTTCAAATTACCAATTATCCAATGCATAAGTATCAAACCCTATTTTTATATTCCAAAGCCTAGAATTATTTTTTACAGTCTGCTCAAGCCTTTTATGGCAAACTCTAAACATATCGTTCTCAATCCCTAGTTAACATTTCAAAACCTTTTTAAAAACATACATTTTTCACACAGCAGAAAGTATGATTTTACCATTGTTTATCAAGAACTCATAATCCTGGTAGAATACATCTCAATAATTGAAAATTGTCACACTATCGAAATTATTTATACACAGGTTGAGCTTTTGGAATCATAGCTTAAACTCAAGTCGGATAGAAACCAAAATGGTACAGGTAGAATACTTTTAAATTTTCAATTTAGATATTGTACTCTATCTTATTCAGAAATTTCTTGACATTCGAACTTAATTCACAATATTTCCAAAAACTTCATTATCGACACCATTGACGAAGAACTGAAAACAATAGCTCAGAGGCTGTATTACTTTCCATTTAAAGTTTTCCAAAATAGAACTTGACAGGGTTTTACACTTAAGACATATCCACATTTCATTTTGGTTAAGGTATGAACCCTTAAGAAAAAACAAGGGTGTAAAAATGTTAGGAATTTGAAAATCCTCACAGCAGATCTAAGAGATGATGTGTACCTCACAAGAGTAATTATGATTAAGCAGGAAAATACAAGAAGAGTGAACAATATAGTATAATGAGCAACAGAATAATATGGTACAGTAGAACTCAGATAGAAGCAATAATACTTCACACACAATAGTTAATTAATCACAATATGGACAAATAAATAGTACAATGGTAGAGAGGATTCGAATTCCTAAGGTGGCAATTCGAATTAGCCTCTTAAAGTGATCATAAGATCAATAGAGTGTCATCGGAGCACAACTAGGTGTCCTCATGATCATCGGAGCACAACTGGAAGTTTTCATCATCATCAGTGGAGTCTTCAATGCTCAAGTAGTTGTCAACCATTAGTCAAACTAACTATGGTAGGTGTAACTGAGTGTAATTGAGTGTAAACTGAAGACAACTGGACTAGTAGGTGAGGAAGGGCAAGTTGCTCCCTAAAATCAAGGAAGAAGGGTGCATTAAGCAACTGGAGGGATAAAACTGAATAGTGAGAAGCTCTTGGGGGCTGGCTAACTGAGGGCTAGGTGTTGGACTGATGACTGGGATGCATGCAAACCCTAGAATGCATGCAAACCCTAAAAATGCATACATGAATGAAAATGTAAAGGATCAAAATACTGGTGGGACTAGGATGGAGTATAGGAATATCCTAACAAGGAACCCATGTCTTTACTTTGTTAGTATATTGTTGTTGGACGCATATGCTTTGTAAGTCATCCCATAGTATTTGTTGATCAATAGTTTGTGTTATTGTTGTTGGCACATATGCTTTGTAAGTCGCCCGTAATATTCTTGATCCATAGTTTGTAGTGGCCCATGGTTTTGACCCATAGTATTGGCGCCTAGACTTAGTATATTAGTGTGTGTTGAGGCCTATGAAGGTACCGTGAAGTTATTTGTATTGAGCTTGCTCAAAGGAGGTTGCCCCCTCTAAGTGGACTGCGATCAATATAAAAGTGATTCTGAGTTCTGTTATTTCTGTTATTTCGCATATTCTTATTAATTAATTGTTGCAGGTTCTTCACATCTGGTATCAGAGCACTTTCTTGGACTCGCTGGGTGAAATTTCTGCCAATTTTTTTTTTTTTCACATCTGTTGTAGGTTGGGATTTGGGAATAATCCCTATCCTCTTAACTGTGGGAAGTACTTGGGCATAAGCCCTAAAACTCATTATGAGGAGTACCACAGGAACCTCGAAGTAGTTGTCCCATTGAGAGGACCTGCCAGCGAAAAGGGCAACGACCCCTACCTGATTGACTAGTTCCCACCTGTGAGGTAAACCAAGAGCTATCATTTGTGGCAAAGCAGTTATCAGTTTTACCTGAGTCGTGGAGTGAGGGGTACTGCCCCAATACGCAAGTCAGCAGACAACATTGGTGGCCGAGCGAAACCCTTGACCTATTAGGAAACCACACATACCTAGGGTCCATATCTATTTTCAGCTGAACTATTGTCGATCACTGTTGCGCCATTTCAGATCCAGCCGTTCAAATCTATTCTGAAAGTTGTTTGAGATCTAGTTGTTTTCAATCCATTCGGCGTCGTTTCAGATCCCTCTGTTTCTGCTCACTTCCAGGCCATTGCAGATCTATCTTTTTCAGATACCTTCTGAGCTGTACCCACTCCATTCTGATAAAAAAAAAAAAAAAATTCTCCATATTTCCCTTGTTTTCACTGCATTTCCCTTGAAACTTTCGGGGAACCCCTGTAATCCCATTCTCCATATTTCATTCCTGAGGTCCCTATCCCCAACTCCACTTCCTAAATCTCGAAATCCCACATTTGTCTATTTTTAGGGTTTGTCATAACTTCCTCAGATTTCACCGAATCACCTTCAAATTTTACCACAGAGTTCCTTTCCGAATTCTGCTTCTTTGTCCCCCTCTGCCAAAGTTTCCCATTCTTTCACCCCGCTTCTGAAATCCTCATTTTTTGCTTCCTTGTCTATTCAACAGTGTCCAAAACCTAGTCAAACCCCAATTACCCTTCAGATTTTTTCCCAAATCCAGATTTTCCTTTACTGAAGTAGTTTTTGTTTTTGTTTTTCTACCCAGTCAACGAAAAACAAAAAAAAAAACTCCTGGTTATGGTTGTCACCCGCGCAGGAGAAAAAACCATGGAAGAAGCACTTGCAGCCATCCAAGCCAAACTCCAGGATCTGGATGAAAAATTTCTCGGCCTCCATCTTGAACATTCAGCTATGAACAACAAACGACAGTCCGAGTCTTCATCAGACAATGGGTTCTCCTCTTCCAGCAATTTTCGTGGTCCGAAGCTTGATTTTCCTTGCTTCAATGGTACTGATCCAACTAAAAGGATCTATCGTGTAGACCAGTATTTCGGTCTGCATAATACTTTTGATGTTAACAAGGTTCTGCTTGCATCCTTTATTTTGGAACAGGAAGCTCTTCAATGGTACCGTTGGTACATCAAGGCTCATGAAGAGCCAAAACGGCCAGACTTTTGCCAGATCCTTTTGCAAAGATTTCGTCCTAGTGCTTTTGATGACTTCACAGGAGCCCTCACTAAACTTCTCCAAATTGGCACTGTGAGAGAGTATCAAACTGAATTTGAGAAACTCGCCAACCACACTAAAAGATTGTCTGATGACTTTTATAGGAGTTGTTTTATCAGTGGTCTAAAGGATGCCATCTGCTCTGATGTCAAAATGTTCTGTCCCAACACAATGATGGAAGCCCTAGGGTTGGCTAAGTTGGCAGAAGACAAGATTCCATCCCAACAACACTCCAAGCCCACTTTTGTTCCCTTCCGAAATATGGGTTCTCAATGACCAGCCATACCATAGGCTCCTCGACCAACTCCTATCAAGCGTTTGTCTGAAACAGAGATGCAAGCACGTAGACAAATGGGGATTTGCTATAATTGTGATGAGAAATTCACTCGGGGACATAGATGTGTTCAACAAAAGCTCTATCTCTTGGATGTGGATTCTCTGCCTGCCTCTGAAATTGGTGACGAAGATCCAGAAACAATGGATGCTCAGGTCGACATTCAGGAACTGTCTATTGACCCTCCCTCTCAGGATGACCAGTCAGAGATATCTCTCCATGCTTTAGCTAGAATCACCACCCCGCAAACAATGCGGGTCAGGGGTTACTTGAAGAAGTTTCCTCTTACAATACTCATTGATTCTGGTAGCACTCATAATTTCATTAACCCTCAGATCGCCAAACAAGCTGATTGTTTTATCCATCCTTGCTCCAACTTTGAAGTCATGGTTTCCAATGGGGGCACCTTACCTTGTAAAGGGAAGTGTCGAAATGTGTGTATATCTATGGAAGATTATACATTGTGATTTGACATGTTTGCCTTGATGTTAGGAGGATGTGATGTGGTTTTGGGCGCTCAATGGCTATGCACACTTGGCCCTATCTTATGGGATTTTGCTGAACATTGGATGCAGTTTTCCCTCAATGGACAAAAACACACATTGACAGGATTACAACCAGGGTCTCTCAGCATCAGCAGTTCACATCGCATGGAAAAAATCCTCAAGAAGAATTCACATGGTGTCATCGCTCAGATCCATTCCATTCAGATGCAACCATCAACAATCTCCACTACTCCTTTGGATCTACAACAAATTCTGGATCGATAAACAGGTGTCTTTGTTGAACCAATGGGATTTCCATCTTTAAGCCAGAAGACCATCATATTCAGCTCCTTCCTGGCAGCATTCCTCCCAACATCAGGCCCTATCGCTACCCATTTCACCAAAAAATGGAGATTGAAATGCTCGTTCGGGACTTATTGAAGCAAGGTATTATTCGCCCAAGCACTAGTTCCTTTTCTTCTCCAGTTCTTCTTGTCTGCAAAAAAGATGGATCATGACACCTCTGCATTGACATCTGAGCACTTAATCACCTCACCATCAAGGCTAAGTTTCCAGTTCATGTTGTTGATGAGCTTCTTGATGAGCTTCATGGGGCTCAATTTCTCTCCAAGTTGGATCATCGTTCTAGGTATCATCAAATTCGGGTTCATGAGGATGATATCCCTAAAACAAATTTCCACACACATGATGGGCATTTTGAGTTTTTGGTCATGCCCTTTGGCCTCACTAATGCTCCTTCCACATTCCAGGCCTTAATGAATAAAATATTTCGTCCCTACTTGCGAAAATTCATTCTAGTATTCTTTGATGATATCCTCATCTACATTAAAACATGGGATGAACATCTCCAACATATGGATCTTGTCATGCAACTTTTCTCTGACCATCATCTCCATGCCAAGCAGTCTAAATGTGTTTTTGGGCAAAAGGAAGTTGAGTATCTCGGGCACATTATCTCAGCACAAGGGGTTCACATGGATCCTTCCAAAATCGATGCCATGAACAATTGGCCGCATCCTCAGACACTCAAGAGCCTTCATGGTTTTTTGGGGTTGACAGGATACTACCGCAAGTTTTTCAAGGATTATGAGAAGATTGCAGCTCCATTAACTGCTCTATTGAAAAAGGATGCTTTTACATGGACAGATGCTGCTTAGTGTGCATTTGACAAACTGAAACAAGCTATGTGTACTACACCTGTTCTAGCTATGCCCGATTTTTCCAAGCCCTTCACTATTGAGAGTGATGCTTGCAGTAATGGACTTGGTGCTATTCTCCTTCAAGATGAACACCCCATTACGTTCACTAGCAAATCCCTTTCAGGTAAGAATTTAGCTGCCTCTACATATGAGAAGGAAATGATGGCTATTTTGCATGCAGTATAGAAGTGGTGACCATACCTATTAGGGAATCATTTCTACATCAAGACTGATCACCAGAGTCTGAAATATTTCTTGGAACGATGTGTTTCCTCCCCAGCACAACATAAATGGGTTAGCAAACTCATGGGTTATGACTATGAGATCACTTACAAAAAGGGTAAATACAATATTATGGCAGATGCTCTTTCTCGCACATTTGATGCCCAAGGTTCTCCTTCAGCTATTTCTATTCTTGTTCCAAATTGGTTGCAATCTGTTCAACAAAGTTATGTCAATGAATCTTCCTTATCTCAAATCATCCAACGCTTGACCAACAACCCTTCTGTTGTACCACATTACTCTTGGGATGGTGCTTCTTTGAGATACAAGGGTCGTTTGATGCTTCCCCAGAGCACGGATCTTCAACAGGATGTCTTCTATGAACTCCATGCTTCTCCATCGACAGGGCACTCTGGGTTCCTCAAAACATATGAACGGGCATGGCATAACGTCTTTTGGCAGGGCATGAAAAGGACAATTCAATAGATGGTGGCTGAATGTGATACCTGCCAGTGCAATAAGGGTGAAACAACACTCCTTCGAGGATTGCTCGAACCCTTGCCCATACCTACATGGATTTGGACAGATATTTCTATGGATTTCATTGAAGGGCTCCGTAAATCTAATGGGAAGACAGTGATTCTCGTTGTGGTTGATCGCCTCTCCAAATATAGTCATTTTGTGCTCTCAACCATCCCTATACAGCCTCCTCAGTCGCTCAAATTTTCCTGGATCAGATCTTTCATCTTCATGGCATCCCTTCCTCTATTGTCTCGGATCATGATGCGACTTTCACCAGTCATTTTTGGACAGAACTATTTTGCCACATTGGTACCAAACTGAAGATGAGTTCTGTGTATCACCCACAAATAGATGGTCAGACTGAAATTATCAATAAATGTTTGGAAACTTATCTTCATTGCTTCACCTCTGAACAACAACATCAATGGGAGAAGTGGCTCCCTCTCGCTGAATGGTGGTACAATACCTCTTACCAAATTGCCTCTAAAATGACCCCATATGAAGCAGTCTATGGTCAAGCACCTCCAGTTCTTCTTCCATACACCCCCAACAGTTCACCAGTTCAGGAAGTTCACATGGTCCTTCAAAACCACGATCAGATTCTTCCCATTTTGCGGGACAATCTTCACATGGCAAGAAATCGCATGAAGAAACAAGCTGATCAACACCGTTCAGAGTGCACTTTTCAAGAAGGCGATATGGTTTTTCTTCATCTCCAGCCATACAAGCAATCCTCCCCGAAACTCAAATGGTGTCATAAGCTCGCTACAAAGTTCTATGGGCCATATTGGATTCTTCAGAAGATTGGGTCTATTGCTTATTTCCTCCTTCTTCCCGCATTCATCCAGTATTTCATGTCTTTTGTCTGAAGAAATTTCTTGGCACCAACATTAGTGGACAAACTATTTTACCCGAACTGGATAATGAAGGATCCATCCTTTTCGATCCGAAGGCCATCGTCAATCGGTGCACTCATCATCTTCGCTCTCGCTCTATCACAGATGTCTTAATTCAGTGGCACGGCATGCAACTAGAGGATGCTACATGGGAACCACTCCTTCATATTCAACAACAATTTCCACATCTAAAGCTTTGAGGAGAAAGCATTTTTTAAGGGGGAGGGGATGTTAGGAACCCATGTCTTTACTTTGTTAGTATATTGTTGTTGGACGCATATGCTTTGTAAGTCATCCCATAGTATTTGTAGATCAATAGTTTGTGTTATTGTTGTTGGCGCATATGCTTTGTAAGTCGCCGGTAGTATTGTTGATCCATAGTTTGTAGTGGCCCATGGTTTTGACCCATAGTATTGGTGCGTAGACTTAGTATATAAGTGTGTGTTGAAGCCTATGAACGTACCGTGAAGTTATTTGTATTGAGATTGCTCAAAGGAGGTTTCCACCTCGAAGTGGCCTGCGATCAATATAAAAGTGATTTTGAGTTCTATCATTTCTGCTATTTTGCATATTCTTATTAATTAATTGTTGCAGGTTCTTCACAAAAAACCAGTTCGAAGTCCCTTACAACGTTACAGCGAAGAACATTCCCAAGCTGAGCTACAACTAAAAAGACTGAGGATCAACCTCTTAACCTTGCTTTCAAAACAAGTCAAACTAAAAACTTCATCTTCATCCATCACTGAAATAAGATGAATGTTTCCAACTTTCGGCATACAACAATCACAATCCAAGGAACCTATGAGGTTTGTTGTGAACCACCGGATCTTACCAGGAAAACCATAGCATTATCGAGTTTCCTTTCATCCACACAGCCACCTATTTCAAACGGGTACCTTCCAAACATGAAATGCAAGGTCAAAACAAGATTTTGTAAAACCAAATCAAATATTACATTATTATGTTTCAGTTCCCGAATGTTTACCTTTGAATTTGGATTTTCGAGGAATCAATCTTTTCCACTATCAAAACAATGAAGCAAGCTGGTTTTGAATTCAACCCTAAAGCTATCACATCATAGAAATCTCATCTGTAAGAGAATCGAACCCTGTCTGAAATGCTATGCTTATTTGGAAGGAGGAAACCTTGTCACTACTTGGTATCATGGCTCAAATGCAGAAGGTTCAAAGTCTGTAACTATTTAGAATACTACCATTCACAGGTTATAGGATCAAAACCCTCAGAGATGCTCTTTCCAAACCCTCCATTTTGGCAGCCTGTCGGCCTCAACCTAGAGTAACAATGAAGACGGGGAAATTTGCAAAACAATACATACAACGAGGTTAGGGTAACAGAATCAATGATAAAGATTTGTTGAGATCAACAAGTATGGAGTTGCCAGTAGTGCTGCATTGTAAGTTGAACAGCAGTGCATTAATATCCCATTAATTACATCAACCACTACAATACCAACACCGCCAGCCAAGAGATATTACCGTGTACAGCTCGGAGGAGGAGTGTTATCACAACCATGCCAGTTAGTATTTCTAGTTGTAAAAACCAATCCAAGTTCATGTGGAGAGATTACATGGATGGAAAACTATACTGTCCACTATGGAGTTTTGGTTAGCGTATTTATTACTAATCGGGACACTCTCAACCTGCAAATAACATTTAATAAATGTCAAACTCAACATTCCTTTATGAATTTGGTTTATTAGATTTTCAAAACTTAGGCTAAGAGCTAGGTAAATAGAAGAGCCCCATTCATTACTTTAGTCTCGCCTTTCAAAGGTTAGAGACACCACTTCATCGCTTCAAATTTTGCTCAAGTATATAAATAGATGGAATTACATCGTATTCCATAGTTTGCATATTGTATTCATAATCATTGCACATTTTAAAATAATACTATTGAAATTTTTCAATGCATATTTCATATAGTTCAAAAAATTAGGCATCGTGATATTTGTATCATATATCAATATAAAATATAGATGCATATTAACCATAGAATAATTCTATTTAATTTCTATTCCATCTTCTATGGTTTTGTATAAGCAAATGGACAGAGTCTTATAATGCCAGTTCAAAACCATAAACATTATTTGTTCTACCAGTTTCTTATAGCATTAACAATAGATTTGGTGTCATGGTTAATTAGTAACAATAGTAGTCCTATGATAATATTGTAGCATTAAAGTGAAATACAGGGACGACGTGAAAACTATCTCATTTAAGAGTAAGAAAGTCATTACAAGAACTAGAATTATAACCATACATCCATACCTCCTGTAACCTGTTTTTGCAAAGGAAGTAAAATAGCATTTAATTTTACGTTGACGATGAATGGAAAGAAACTTTAACTTTGTGGCCGTAGAATTCTTACCTGTTGTCTGCACATGAAAATTATTTCAAATGCCTTAGCTAATCATAGCTAAGTAAACTCCGGGGTATCTCGTAGGACCCCTTCATAATCATACAAAACACACTGTCAGTACGTCATCTATTACATCACGTTAATATAAGCATATGTACAACATAGAGGCACTCTTATAATTCAGACATGTTGAAGACTGTATTTAATGATGTTTCAATCATAAATATCTTTTATTAAAAGATTAGTTTTTATTTAATTCTGCATTAGCAATTCAGTTAATGTTATGTGTTATACGTATTAATGTTCGGGTACACAGGGTACTACCAAAGGACTGAACACCAAGAGCAACCACTTCACACAAACAGATCACAGATCAACACACCGATGTTTTGACGTGGTTTAAACCCTCTTGAGGGAAACACTCCACGGCCCCGGCCAAATAGCTTCTACGGGACAATTTATTATGCAAAGAAAGAAAGTTACAAATGAGCTTCTCATAATCGATCAACTAAACAATGACCCTCCATGCTCTTTAAATAGAGATCATGGACCAATCGGGTGTTAAGCCACGGATCAAGGTTAGGTTTGATCTAAGAGAAGTTGAGTCGTCGAATCACTCTATGTCGGAAACATATCGTGACCGTGGGATTAAGTATTTCAAAATGCATACTAATGCATACTAAAGAAACACACTATCCCTAACGGATATATTACACAAGTTGATCTTAACTAACTCCTAAGTGTCTAAATATCCTAACATCCCCCCTTAAGAACAACTTGGGATAGGATTGAAGGATTTACAAAAGTGACACTATTAGGAGAAGGAAGGAGGCATTAGAGCCTATCCCCCCTTAATGACAAGTTCCTGAACTCGTAACATAGATCGAAGTTTAGAAAACTTCGCTTCTGTAAGAGACTTGGTGAAGATGTCTGCAACTTGATCATCTGTAGGGCAAAAGAGCACTTCAAGAACCTGATCATGAACAAGATTTCTGATGAAGTGCATATGTAGCTCAATGTGTTTGTTGCGTTGATGTAGAACTGGATCTTGGGCAAGCTTGATGGCACTTTGATTGTCGCACCAAAGTGGAGTAGGCTGCTGCTGCTCGAATCCAAACTCTGAAAGGATCTGTCGAAGCCATAAAGCTTCCTGACTGGCATTGACGGCTGCTCGATATTCTGTCTCTGCTGAAGAAAGAGAAAGAGCTTGTTGTTTCTTACAAGCCCAAGTAATAGGTCCAGATCCTAGACTGAAAACATAACCTGCAGTAGACTTTCGATCATCAGGATCGCCGGCCCAATCTGAATCAGTGAAACCAACCAACACAGGTTTCCCCCCTGTACTGTAATGAATCCCAAACTGAACTGTACCTCGAATATATCGAAGTATTCTTTTCGCCGCTTTCCAGTGAATTTCATGAGGTGTCTTCATATAATTGGAAACTCGACCAACGGCAAAGGAAAGGTCAGGACGGGAATGAGTCAAGTATAAGAGACTACCAATAAGCTGACGATACAAGGTGGCATCGACTTCAGGTGAAGTACAAGTGGCAGAAAGTTTGACTCCAGACTGGAAGGGAGAAGGGGCTGGTGTACAATCTTCCATGTGAAAGCGACGAAGAAGGTCACAAGCATACTTAGACTGAGAAAGAAAGATTCCTTCTTTGGTTTACAGAACTTGGAGACCAAGAAAATAATGCAAATGTCCTAAGTCTGACATTTCAAAGGTTTGTTTAAGACTGGATTTCACATGGGTTATAAGCTTAGGGTCACTACCAGTAAGAATAAGGTAATCAACATATAGAACAAGTATGATGAGATGGTTTCCTACTTTCTTGGTATAGACATTGGGGTCAGAATGACATCTAGAAAAACCAGTGTCAAGGAGAAAGTTATCCATTTTGGCATACCAAGCTCTAGGAGCTTGCTTAAGTCTATATAAGGATTTCTTAAGGTGGCAGACAAGGCTAGAGTTATTCTGAACATAGCCAGGAGGTTGTTCCATGTAAATTTCCTCCTATAAATCACCATGTAAGAAGGCAAACTTGACATCCATTTGATGGAATTCCCAGTTGTGTAAGGCTGCAAGGGAAAGAACAAGGCGGATGGAGTTCATTTTTGCAACAGGAGCAAAGGATTCATTGTAGTCAATCCCTTCAACTTGGGAAAAACCTTTGGCAACTAACCTTGCATTAAGTCTTTCAACACTTCCATCTGATGCATACTTAGTTCTGTAGACCCATTTACATCTGACAAGTTTTCTTCCTTTTGGAAGAGGTACAAGATCCCAAGTATTGTTCGCCATTAAGGAACGATATTCTTCATCCATGGCTGCATCCCAATCTAGATTCCCTGAAGCTTCTGCAAAAGTTTCTGGATCATGATTCTCGGAAACTTGAGCCAAAAGAGAAGAGGCTCGCTGAAACTGAGAACGTGTTCGACGTTGATCTCTAGGATCACCGGCAAGATCACCAGCTGCTTCACATGTTGAACGGACCGATCGAGGAAGCACTGTGCTGGTGCAACTGGAGGAACATGAGCAGGTGGAGGTGGATTTTCATCCTCACTGTCATCATCAGAAACTGGAGTTGGAAACCTGTCAAGGAAGTTGGAAGAAGAAGAAGAAGGCACAAACGCCGAATCAGGCTCGTAGGCCAAAGATGGCACATTCGCCGAGTTAGGATCGCAGGCCAAGATATTTTCATCAAATTTAACATCTCTTCTAATGATTATAGCATGAGAATGTGGTTGAAGAAGTCTATAACCTTTTACATCTTCAGAATATCGAACAAATATGCACTTTTCACTTTTAGGCTGCAATGCTTTCCGTTTTTCATCCGAAATGTGAGCCTATGCTTCACTACCAAACACACGAAAGTGACTTACATCAGGTTTAGTTTTAATCCATGCTTCTTCCGGTGTTATACCTTGTAATGCTTTTGTGGGGGTGCGATTAACTATGTAATTTGCACAATTAATGGCTTCAGCCCAAAATTGAAGACTTAGTCCCTTAGATTGGATCATACAATTAGCCATTTCTTTTAAAGTGCGGTTCTTCCGCTCAGCTACACCATTTTGTTGTGGTGTATATGGAACAGTGTGCTGTTGTTGGATGCCTTGTTCAGTGCAGAAAGTAATGAACTGTTTGTTAACATATTCTCCTCCATTGTCAGATTTTAACTTAATAATTTGATGACCAGATTGTTTTTCAACAATGGCCTTGTAGGCCAAGAACATGTTAAATACTTCGCTCTTAAGTTTTAGGAAATAAACCCAAGTGCGTCTGGTGTAATCATCAATGAAAGCTAAGAAATATTTGAAACCAGAAAAGGAAGCAGATGGAAGAGGACCACACAAGTCACTATGCACAAGCTCCAAGGGAACCGAGGCATGCCAAGAGGCATGTTTGTCAAAATTGTCCTGATGATGTTTGCCGAGTACACAACCAGAGCAAACACCATCTCTGCAAGATACCATCGGAAGACCTGTCACCATATTTTCTTTAAATAGTTGTTGCAATGAGCGATAATTTAAGTGACCAAATTGCTCATGCCAAAGTTTACTCAAATTATCACTATGAGCAACAAAAATTGAAGGGAAAGGTGATGACCCAAAGTTGTTAAACTTGTAGAACCTGGTAATATCATCAACAATTCCGGTAGCTAGAACCTGTTGAGGATCTTTAAAATCCTTGATTACAACTTGGTGAGGTGTAAAGGTCACATATTTACCTTCACCAGAATGAGTGATCTGATAGACTGATAACACATTGCAGAAAATTCTTGGAACACATAGTACATCACTAAAATGACCATTATATACTGGAACTGTTCCAGCTCCTACAACACTTAGAGATCTATCATCACCTACAAATATTTGTTTGGTGTTACATTCATGCATAGTAGAAAAGATGGCTTGATCCTTAGCCATATGATAAGATGCTCCAGAATCAATGAGCCATTCATTTGAAGTAGAAGAAGAAGATGCATTATAAGAATAACCAGAAGCACAAAGTGCATGTCCATGAGAGGCAAATTCTGAAGGTGAATCTAGGATGATGTGGTGCTTCTTCATTGCTGCTTCCAAGGCTGCCATCTTCTTGAAACACTTAGATTCATCATGATTATCTTTCCCGCAATAGTTGCAATGACGCTCAGTCTTCTTGCCTTTTGACTTGGATCCTTTGTCATTTTTTAAAGAAGGAGCTGACTGAGAGGGTTTTGGACCCTTGTTTGACTTATTATTGAGAAAATTTTGTTTCTTGGGAGGCTTGGACTTTTCTTTATGTTGGGACAATAAGACTTTCCCAGATGTATCTGCATTGTTGATTATTCCAAGATGAATGAGTTTATCTTGTTCCCTAATCAAGGAATCACAAAAGGATTCAAGACTAGGCTCTTGATAGCTAGCTACATTCAATGATGCTTTCATGGAGTAAAATGTAGATACAAAAATAGAATATGCAGGTCCAAGTTTGGAAAGAATATGATAAATGCATTGTTTGTCTTCTCTCTCAATCTTACATTTTGCACATAAGAGTTTAAGAGTTTTGTACTTAGATAAATAATCTTGAATGCATGAAAAGTCACTTGGATTTAAAGAAATCAGCTCATTCTCGAGTTGGTGACCTCGAATTTCATTGTGTTTACCAAACACAGATTCCAACTTGTCCCAAGCAGCATTAGGTTCATCAATTCCAGATATGTGGAATCGCAAATCAGTTGAGATTGACATCCCAATCAATCCACGAGCTTCATCACATCTATTTGCCCATTTTATTTTCTTATCATCATCAGTGGGTTCTTTTTCTTTCCCTGTGGTAATTCTGAAAAGTCCCCTACTTCGTAGAACATCCTCCATACGAGATTTCCATACGATAAATAGTTGGAACTGTTAAGTAGAATATCACAATGGGAGGCCATATTTGTAATTTAATGGCTATAAAAGCAGAAACCAATAGTCTGGATGTGAAGAGCTCGAAAAAATAGGCGGTTTCAGAAAAAAAATGGCACTGAAAACTGACTCTGTATGATGAAGTTATGCTTGAACAAAGAAACTGTTGAAGATGTAACCAATAGTGACGTGGCAGCTAGAGAATGTCCAGCAAAAAAAAGAACCCCCCTCTTCCCAAGATGAACCTTTCGACAATCACTTTACAAGAAAGTTGCTTTAAGTGAACCACTTTTGTAAAATAAGTGATTTCACTTTTACAATTATATTACTTTTAAATAGTGCAACAATAATAAAAAAAACTTAAGTGACTCACTTGTATTTTTATTTTTTATTATTTAAGTGAGATGCACTTTTACAATAAAGTAACTTGAAAATAGAAATTGCATGCACTTTTCCTTTTTAAAGCAACTTCCTAAGACTTGAACTCAAGACCTATTAAGGAATAAAGCAACTTTGAACCAAGTGAGCTACATTAAAAGGTATGTAAAATATGGGAATGAGGAAGGGTTTTTTTTTTTTTTTATTACTCTTCTTGCTCGGTTTGCGTGCTTGCCCTTTTTCCTGCAAAAAAGACCACAAAACGAAACAAAAAAACTTTTCCACACTTGTGGAGTTAGATCTTGTTAGCTTGCCCGGAAAGTATACATTTTCTCTCTGTTTCTGATTTGCCGAGATCGCGCAGGGTGCACGGCAAAGAGCATACGCAGCCGAGAAAAACCCTTTCCCTTTCTGTTTCTGATTTGCCGAGATCGCTCAAGTTGCACGGAAAAGAGCATACGCAGACGGGAAAGCAACAATCCGAACCCAAAAAAATCTAACAGTAAAAAAAAATGAAATATGATATTTTTTCCTTATTAAAAAATGAAATAAAAAAATGCGTCACTGTAACATTATATCTTCAGATCTGATGAAATACGCGTTTCTGGAGCAACCGGGAACCGTTTTCGATCAAACGAAAACTATTTCTCAATGGAAACGACGCTCCAAACACAATGGAACACCTCCCATAGCCCAAAAATGCACAGAAATACCAGAACTAGAAACCCTTTCGAGTTTCAGCAACAACAGTTCAAGATCTAGATCATAACCGGAAGCGGCACTTCATAAAAGCTCTGATACCATGTTCGGGTACACAGGGTACTACAAAATGGCTGAACACCAAGAGAAACCACTTCACACAAACAGATCACAGATCAACACACCGATGTTTTGACATGGTTTAAACCCTCTTGAGGGAAACACTCCACGGCCCCAGCCAAATAGCTTCTACGGGACAATTTATTATGCAAAGAAAGAAAGTTACAAATGAGCTTCTCATAATCGATCAACTAAACAATGACCCTCCATGCTCTTTAAATAGAGATCATGGACCGATCGGGTGTTAAGACACGGATCAAGGTTAGGTTTGATCTAAGAGAAGTTGAGCCGTCGGATCACTCTATGCCGGAAACATATCGTGACCGTCAGATTAAGTATTTACAAATGCATACTAATGCATACTAAAGAAACATACTATCCCTAACGGATATATTACACAAGTTGATCTTAACTAACTCCTAAGTGTCTAAATATCCTAACAATTAAATTCAACAGGCCATCATTGTCAATGATTCCAGTTAAGAGATTTATCTAGTTATTAATTTCGCAATTCTGATTTCGATAATTATTGCTTTTATAATTTTTTTTTTTTGGTATTTTTGGGTCATTACAACTCTCTCCCCCATGATTGAAGCACACCATTCAACAATGGATTTTGCATGTCGGATGAGTGATACATTTGTGAACTTCATTTCTTACCTGCGTAATGAAGTCTTTATGCATGCACCTAGTCCATCATGTTCACCTTTTCCAAGTATGCTCTGAAAATAGTTATAAATATGTGGCACCTTGTGTGTTTTGTGTAGCATACACAACCATTGGAAGACACAAGCATTTTTGAATTTCCCTGCACAACTGTCATACCAACTCCAATGTTGTTCCATCTGTATACTATTATCCTTCAAGTGATTGTAGAACATTTGAAAGTTGTGTTGTACAAAAGCCAAGTCATGACACCTGTCATCACTTATGTAGAAGTGATACTCCTTCAATATAACCCTCTTGTCTTTAGTACTATCTGCCCCATGTCTATAAGGTGATATGGGCCATTAAGATGACCTGTTCTGAGTGATATTATTTACTCTGAATCTCATTTTGTGGTTGAAGAGTGTATTTTTCCGCAAAATCGACCACTAACAGGATAGTCCCAATAAGAAATGTATCCCTGCACATTCTAAACTGCTCATCTTGCCAACGAGCCACATGCACATGCTTTACATAATGTTGTGTATTTTGAAAGATTTCCTCCATGAAGTTGCAAACCCCTACCTGGTAGATCAACAATAAAGACATATATCAATAGATTGTTACATATGAAATTGCAATCTGAAGAAAAATAGTATCCAATTTAGCTCATTACCAATGTGAGAAGTGACCAATTGTATTTTTTTTATTTTGTTCCCTCCATCAATATCATATGTGACATATTTGAATGACTGCAAGTTCACCTCTTGCCTCCCAAGTTCATGCTCATCGGTCACATGTATGCATTTTTCCAATAATGCGAATCCACCACAACATGGACATGTCCCATCTATGTAAGTTTTTTGATAAAATGTGCAATCGTTTGGCCTGCTATAC
Source organism: Larix kaempferi (assembly GCA_027924585.1). Lineage (NCBI taxonomy): Eukaryota > Viridiplantae > Streptophyta > Pinopsida > Pinales > Pinaceae > Larix > Larix kaempferi. Next base: position 6,182,522 of record BSBM01000403.1, read on the forward strand.
AAAATGCTATGAATAAAGTCTCTAGATGGTATTGGTGGTAATGTAACTGAGCATTCCTACACAAGTGTAATATCTCAAATTTTGGAATGAATATCTTATGATGTTATATTGGGCCACGGCCCGAGCACATATGATTTATTCTGATTATTGGGCATAAGCCCTAGTGCATATGATTTATTCTTTTGTAGACTGACATATTGGGCATGGACCCTAACTGAATTTCATTATTTCATTATATACTGGGCAAGGAGGCCCCAATGTGTTGATTCATGTTTTTACCATATGATGTGGGTACAAAACCCTAATATACTAAGATGATCTTTTTATTACATGATCTGCAGTGATGTAAATGACATGATTGACTTATATGGTGTGTTGAGCATGGACTCAGGAACACACGGATTACCTACATACTGGGAAAAGGCCCCGATGTACCTAGAGGAAATATTATGTATTGGGAGTAAGCCTCGATGTACATTGAGTGTTGGAAATAAGCCCTGGAGCACTCCAAGCTTGATAAACGAAAATTGGATTCGAGACAACTTAAATATTCTAGATGTGCCTCACGACCACATTCTAGCACTAGTGTTGACCAGAGGCTCTGGAATTGCACTAGGTCCTCTATCTCTTTTGCATGTTGGAATCCAGCTCAGGGGGATCCATACAGGGCTAGGAACAGTTGTAGGATCATGGTTGGGAGGAACACGGTAGCCCTAAAGGTATCCAACCTAAGGTAATCATCCTAACAAGTTAGCAAGATACAATAGGATCTACATTAACTATTGTTGAGTGTGCAGGTTTCTACAGGAAGGAATCAAGTGCCAAGCAACTAGGTTCCTTCAAGAAGGGACCAAGTCCTCAAGTAGCCAGGTATGGAGCATTTAATGTTTCTTTTAAAAATTAAAATAGATACTCCAACATTGTTTTCATTACCAGCATTGATAATTTTGAGGTTCTTCCCAGAACCCAGTGGAGGGTCTAGCAGGTCTAGCCAAGCTAGCCTTTGCTAGACAACTTATATTGTCTTCTAGGTTAGGGTCATTTTAATTTCTTGTTTGTAGGTAGATGTTTTCTGTTGAAATTGTATGTCTTATTCATAGTACAAGGTTCATCTATGCATGTTAATTCTTTTACCTTATTACCCTATCTACTGGAAACATTACCAAATAGAAATAAAAACTAGACAACAAAACTTTCAGCTGCACTACTCTTTTAAAATATCAAACATCTGTACGATAGAAATTTTTTGTCAAACTTTAAATGCATCAAGCATTAAAAAGAGATTCATATTCCAAACATAGAGTCACATATAACTCAATTGTCATCTTCATTTTAGATATGGGTGCCAATCCCAGAACCCTTGCGGGCTTCCCTCTTAAATTCATGGATCGAAACCCATCCCAATCAAATGCTCATCATATCAATCTAAACATTGAACACACAACAAGTAGATAGCCATATCATTTGCACAGAATTAGTATTTGACCAAACAAACATTTCCCATTACCATAAAATGAAACACCCACGGCCCGTATTTTTTCCCATACACAAAATGCCAAAGGCAGGGATCAAATCCCTCTATGTTCACAGGTAAAAACAATGTTGGACACGTGTTTTCTAATAAACCAAAAATAAACACAATAGCTACGACCTCCTACATTATCAACGCATATCCTGTAAACATTATGTGTTAAAGATTTGAAAACCCTGTTGGTCATATCCATTGAACATATCTCATATCCAAACATTTAGAGTCGTCATTTGCAGAGGATTGTAACCATGGGTTGGGGATAGAAAAACCATGGAATAGCTCACTTAGCCAACACGATCATTACAAGACAACTAATAGTAATAACCGGATATCAAAGATTATAGAGTTTCCATTTAAAAACAAAATGACTAGCTACAGGATAGAAGCATAATCAACTTATACAGTTCATAAACCTCTCCCACGCCATAGGAAAGAAAAACGTAGAAATAGAGCAAAGATAAACATATCTTCAACATGAGAAAAGAGATAACCGTTACAGTGTCCATAGTCTTGTAGATGACCTCTTAAACTATATAGAAATAGAAAAAATGCCAAGGTCTTTTCCTCATTTCCAAAACTCAAGTCAAAACCCCAAATATTACATACACGGGAGAATATTCTTCCAAAAACCAACATTTACATAAACCCGAATACATCACAATATAATTACAACCATGTATCAAACCCCGGGTCAAGCCAAAGGCAACCCCCCTGAAGATTCCAAGTCTGAGATCCAAAGGCTTCATGAATCTCCCCATTATCAAAATTATCAAACTCTTCACCAAAACCACCGAGACAGGTAAGGGAGAAAGGTTGAGAGCACCTAGGACTTACCAGTCCAAAATAAATAGTATAGTCGTAGTACTTCTCACCCTGGTCCACGCGGAGATCCGCCACACTTGTAAGAGAAAAAAAACAAGACGGGGTTAGGGCCTGATGGTTCTTAAACCTATAACAAAGCAAACAAACCTCAGCATTTAAAGTATGGACGTGGATTTACCTGTAAATATCACTTCCTCATTTCCTTTGTATCCTCCAAAACCTTTCCCTAGCCATGAGCGTAGCTCAGGCCAGAGCCAAACCCTCGTATCCAAAGGCAAAGTGAAGTCACGACTTGGGGAAACCTTGGAGTAACTCTCGCTCAAGCCTTAGTCTAGCTAGCCAAAGCCACATGACTATCACATGGAGTATTAAAAACTTGCAACTACCACGATAGGACTACCTTACGAATTTATCAAACTATATGGTATAAGTCGTGTGGGTGCAACACCCATATATTATTAATACATCAATGAAGTTCTCAACTCCTTCATGATAAACATTAGGGTGGTTCCACTTCTAGAAGTTTTTACCTAGGGTAGTTGCCAACTATGTGACCACCAAGGGACACCTGCATAGAAGACAACATTTAAATAGACGTTAGCATAAATGCTAAGTAAGTCCATAAGCATTTCCCTAATCACACCTTACCTCTCGACGATTTCTCCAGAAGTGTTTAACCAAACCCCAAAGATTTAGGGTGTTTTCAACTTTCCTCATGAGGTTCACCATGCGTGATATTTGACATTAGACAATTAAAAATTTCAAACATACATTTAGAACGAGTAAGAAGAATAGAGACTGCTCGTATTAATGCATGGAAAAACAAAACTTCATACCCACATGTTCATCCTAATTACTTCCGCATAAGTCATTGACCGACAAAAGTTACCTTGATAGAAGTTTTCTTAACACATTGAAATGGAAATTGCAAGTACTGATACTTTTCACATCACTGTAGGAAAATCTCATAAATGTATAAGCTATGTTAGGCAATTTAGTAAGAAGAGGAAATTTTTTTTATCTTACGTTTTTAGGGACATTACAAGAAGAGTGTTATGAAATACATGAAAAGCATATGTATATGTGTCATAATAGTAACCATACTCAATGCGGTATCAACAACAACATGTGTTACGGATTGTGTTTATTTTAACATACCATGGTTTGCATTTTTCAAAGGATCTTTGGCCCAAGTCAAGTTTGTTATGTTCATTCCTAAATCTCTCATATAATTCTATTTGTGTCATATCAAGAAAATGTTTATTGTGTGGTTCACGGTCCTTTGAACCCCTTCTCAATTTTAAAACATCTTTTGGGTTGGAAGAAGGTCTAGTGTTATCATACCAGAAATCCTGCACTCATCCCTTTACCGCATCAATCAACTTCATATCAGAGTGTGAAAACCTACCAATGAAGGCCCAAACATTTGTTTGACCGGTTTCAAGTTGTTCTCTTCTAACACAATACCTACAAAATGTCTTCACATTCAAATTAATAATTTTGTAAGTGGGTTTAAGAAAACAAAGTGCGATAGTGTTTTTGTTCACGAGTGATTGTGACAACACACGACGAGTTGCATTGCGATCCTTTGAGCAAGATTTCTTTCCAATTGTAATAAATGCTTATAAATTTGCTCATTCCTTCTCCAAGATTCTCTAGAGAGACAAACTTCACACCCATACAAGATAATGGGAGTGATGAGAGTTTTAAAGAGGAATTGATTTGTATCCCACATCATAAGGTTCAATGACTTAAAATTGTTTTCAATACAAAAATAAGCTTCCCACCCTTCATTGATCCTTTTTTTGTGATGTTGTAGTTCGATTGAAGATTGTGATGAATATAAATCCGAAGATATTTGTAGGAAATTGGTTCCTTGAAGTTTCTACTATCATTAAAAATGAGCATAAGTTGTTATTATCTCCACCATGTTTTTTATTATATATTAATTGTTAGTCTTATATATATGAAGTGGTTAGGTATCTTACAAATATTTTTATGTAGATATTAATTGTTTATTGGACCAAACTAGGCTCTTCAAACGATGTCCACATAAACAAAAAAGAAAAAAATTAAATTAATTTCATCTTAAACCTAGATATATCAATCACCAAAAGCAATCAAATGCCTTGAGGTGTAATGCTTTTCTTGATGTGTAAAAAATAAGTTAAAACAAATTATAAATAATAGATCCGGGTTTAAGGTGGGTATATGTTGATGTATACATTAATTGTTAACTAGAAACATGTGAAGTGGTTAGTTATCTCTTCCATACTTCTAGTTATATATTAATTATTAATTTGTATATGTAAAGTTGTTAGTTATCTTCCAAATCTTTTTAAATCTTTTTAATTATACATTAATTGTCCACCATTCACATGACCATTTTTATGGTATATTTTATATTTTTAATTACACATTAAATGGCCACCATTAATATGACTCGTGTGGTGTGTATGATGTATTTTATATTTTTAATTTCATATAAATAAAATTACTATTAAAATAAAATTTAAATGATGTCTAAACAAAAAAAAAGCATATTGATTTCATCATAAACATAAATATATCAATCACCAAAAGGGATAACTATATTATGGTGTAATATTTTTCTTAATGTGTAAAAATCAAGATAAAAAAAATTGCACATTAAGAAATTGGATTCCTCTTACTTCTTCATAAATCTTGGTTTAAGAGAGATCTATGCTCGTATATACATTAATTGTTAAGTAGTTAGTGTTTTTTTAGCTAATGTTGAGTAGTTAGTTCTCTCTACCATATTTTAAACTATGTATTAATTATTAATTTTGATATATAAAGTGGTTAATTATCATTCTAATCTTTTTAATTATACATCAATTGTTTACCATTCACATGACCATTTGTATGGTATATTTTATATTTTTAATTACACATTAAATGTCCACCATTAACATGACAAGTTTGTATGATATATTTTATATTTTTAATTACACATTAATTGTTCACTATTTGTATGAATGGTTTGTATGGTATATTTCAAATTTTAAAAATATTAGTTAAAAACTTTTAAAATTACATTGTTATTTAAAAAATTGAATTTTGAAAATTTGAATTTTGGTGTGAGAAATAAATCTTTTCTATATTAATGAAATGCTTTAATTGGTTCAATGGTGGGAAAGGAAAATATCTTCTAAATGTTTTAATACAGACATTGATGTTTAATTAGTAACTTTGGTATTGGTATAATTTTAGGTTTATGGCTTAAGAAACTTCTAGAGATTGGCTTATTATTTTAAGGCTTTAAGTTGAAAAGAAAAGTGAAATATTTTAATACACACATTGATGTTTAATCAGTAACTTTGGTATTGGTATAATTTTAGGTTTATGGCTTAAGAAACTTCTAGAGATTGGCTTATTATTTTAAGGCTTTAAGTTGAAAAGAAAAGTGATACTTGTGGGGCAATCTGCAATCTGATCCTGGGAGATAGGGTTTAGGGTTTACATACTTATATAAGAGATTTGGCTTTGGGGTTTACAGAAGGCATTTGGCTTTTGTTTTGAGTTAGGGTTTAAGTAGATTCCAATAGGGTTTAGGGTTTACATAACTTATATAAGGGATTTGGCTTCGGGGTTTACAGAAGGCATTTGGCTTTTGTTCTGAGTTAGGGTTCAAGTAGATTCCAAGTTGTACAGCTCACTTGTAAGAACCCATGAAAGAGTAGATGTAGGAGAGAGGACTGCGAAATTCGATTGACCCAAGCGGCTTCTAAATCTTAAATTTTGAAGCTAGGGTTTCTCGTGCCTGTAAGGCACGGTAGAAGAACAGGGATCAATGTTGACCGTCTTCAGCTTGCCCTTTCTCTACTTAGTGATTTGCCTTGTAATACAGAAGTGATCCACTGAACAGCGTGAGGCCATTTTCACCTGGCCAAAGTAATGTTGACCTGCATCACATGCTCGAAGCTGGCTCTGGAGGAGCCTATCTGTGGAACGGAACTGAATGGCTCGACAATCCCAAGGTCTCGGGCGTCCAAAGAAACCATTAACTATCTCACTGCAAAGGTAGTTCTTTGTACTTTTTCTTCTTCTTTTCCCACTTTGAGTTTGACATTCTTGCTGATAGAATATCTTCAAGTATGAAATCTGTAGATTATTTGAATCGCCAAAAAATATATTCATACCCATGATTTCTCAAACGAAATGTTTGATTTTTTGTTGCAGGTAAAAGATTTATCATTGAAGTTGTCCAAAGTATACACGCAGTGCAGGCCGTTCAGAACGCCAATGCTCCAATCTCTGGGAGGGCGCTTCAACAATAGCGTCTTTTTCGAGGAAAAATAATCCAGGGAGTAGGTTGTAGAGGCCGATACTGGGGTCTTCATCACTTTACTTTCCAAACCAAAAGGCAAAAATTACCTCAGACGCGTCCGTTTCATGTAAATTAGTATTCCCAACTAGATGTGAAGATTATTTCCGTTTGCATTTAACTTATTTAGATTAAAGTAAGAAGAATTTCGATCGAACCGATGAATCTTCCGTTTCCACAGATCTGTCTGATCCAAGCGACACAGAGATGGAGTGGGACGAGGAAGAGCAGTGGGTGTACATTCATTCCATGGCGACATGATATTTAGAAAATATATGACGCAATATAGGCTCTTAGATCCTGTTGTGGTTTGAGAAAGTATATATTCGTAAGGGGTTTTTTCGATGTCAAATTCCATTTAGAACATATGTGACTTAACATAGCTGTTTCTTGGATCATGTTGTTGTGTGTTTGAGAAAGTAGATATTGGTAACTTGGTATTGGTCATTCATTTTCTGCAAGACCAATACTAAGAAACTTCAGATCATTAATTTTTTTGCAAGACATCAACAAACAAAATGATTAGAACACTTTCCACGCATCTATTCAAATATCAGATTGTCTAGCTATTAAATAAAGCAGGCAGACAGAAAAGATTGCATACATGATCAACTTCGTAACCCGGTGACCGTCGTCCGCTTTCTCTTTTTTAACCATAGTGGTTGTAGCCAACCTGAACCAAATGGAATATGAACTTCCTTTACGGTTTTCATTAGTGGAGCCAACTGAGGTCGCCTGATCGCGTGCTAAGCCGACCGCCTGGAACCAACTGAGTTCAAGGCGGTTGGATTAGCAGGCGATCAGGCGACCTCAGTTGGTTCCACTAATGAAAACCGTAAAGGAAGTTCATATTCCATTTGGTTAAGGTTGGCTACAACCACTATGGAATATGAACTTCCTTTACGGTTTTCATTAGTGGAACCAACTGAGGTCGCCTGATCGCCTGCTAATCCGACCGCCTGGAACCAACTGAGTTCAAGGCGGTCGGATTAGCAGGCGATCAGGCGACCTCAGTTGGTTCCACTAATGAAAACCGTAAAGGAAGTTCATATTCCATAGTGGTTGTAGCCAAATGGAATATGAACTTCCTTTACGGTTTTCAATAGTGGAACCAACTGAGGTTCCAGGCGGTCGGATTAGCAGGCGACCTCAGTTGGTTCCACTAATGAAAACCATAAAGGAAGTTCATATTCCATTTGGTTCAGGTTGGCTACAACCACTATGGTTAAAAAAAAGAAAGCAGACACAACGATCAATGGGTTACGAAGTTGATCATGTTTGCAATCTTTTCTGTCTGCCTGCTTTATTTAATAGCTAGACAATCTGATATTTGAATAGATGCATTGAAAGTGTTCCAATCGTTTTGTTTGTTGATGTCTTGCAGAAAATGAATGACCTGAAGTTTCTTCGTATTGGTCTTGCAGAAAATGGTAACTTGGTATTGGTCATTCATTTTCTTGGGATCATGTTGTTGTGGTTTGAGAAAGTAGATAGTGTCTGAATATCAATTTGCTTTTTACAATTTAGTATTGGTTGTTGGTGTCTAATCTACTTTTAGATGACTTTTTCAGTGTGTTGGGTTTATGTCTTTTTGACATAAACATATCAATAGAGATACTTTGGATTTTATGGTAGTGATAGACTTCATAATATATGCTGAAGGTAGGAATTTTTGCCAACCAAATAAACTATATAAATTTGAAGAATTTAAATTTTGTTTATTTGAAAATATGTTTGAAGACATTGAGTTTGATGATGAATTTCTCCAAATGTTTTGTATTCAAGTCAATTTTTCTAGATCTTCCTAAAATATTGAACATATGGACAAGGAATAACTAAATATGATTGTTTTCACATCCCTAACAAGAAGATAGTGAGTCATGCTCTTCTTCTTTCATTTCTCATGTTGATACTTTGTTTTTTAGTTTGAGTAATAAAAATATTTTATTATTAGGTCTTTTTATTTTCCATAGTTATTCCACCACCATACCTCTTTTTGACCAATACCATCCATTTGTTGTGTACATAGTTGTAACTTTATTTTGATCCATTTGTTGTGTACATCGTTGTAACTTTATTTTAATCCCACATTAAGTAATCCTCTAAACCACGTATTATAATATGTAATTTGTTAACTTTTAGCCTTGGCATTAGTATCCACAATTTGAGGTAAGGTAAAAATACATTTTTGTTGAAAATGGTTTATTAGATTAATGAAGAGGTAGAGGCTACATACCTTTGAAGATTAGTAGACATCCAAATATGAAATTCCAAGGATTCTTTGCAACTAAAACTTACCAAATACATGTCTCTACTTCAAACCGTATTTTCCTTTTATTTTTGGAAGAGCTATGGAATTCCATATATCCTAGGGAATTCTACCACTTTCACCTTTAACACTCTAAGAAAATTCAATGAATATTTATATTTTTTTATGCACATCGAGATATTTTTAATGTTGACATACATAGTGAAATCTCAAACATGTTTTGTATGTTATGCTTCATGCTAAACATCTTCCCAAAATTCCATGTCTCCTCAAGATCATCTTTATGGAAAAATCACTATGTACATATATGTGGTTTCATTTTATTCTTTGGTAATTAAAGATTATATATATATATATATATATATATATATATATATATATATATATATATATATATAAAGTGTGGACCCTTTACTAAATTTATAGCCTTTCTTTTATGCAGTAGTAATGCATCTCTCCAATTTCTTCTTGTTAAATTATTCTAAGTCTTAACCGTGTTTATATATGGGAAAATTTTTCTAATGTAATTGAAATTTAAGGAACTCATTCAAATTATGAAAAAAAAAATTTCAAGCTCATTTAAAACATCTTGGTTCATAAAGACCCTAGTCAAGTATCTCATCTAACATGAAGGATAGGAGAGAATATTTGATGTACCACACAAACCAAAATTTAAATATTGAGTTTCCTTCACAAAATGCACAACACAATGCACTCAATGAAATTAAAAGTAGTTCTACAACATTTTTACTAGATTTTAACCAATACTATTGGGCCTGGTTACATTCATAAAGACTATATAGATCACATCCACACCATACAAAATTAATTGAAGGAGAGCCAAAACCCCTTTTTTCATTCACAAAATTCATGTTTATCAAGTGATACTTGACTTTTGGCATTAAATGCTACCCTAAATATTCAAATTCTAAATAAATACTCGATATTACAATGGTTAAAAAAATCTCCATGGACAAATAATTTTTCACTACAATAAAGGGTTAGTGCAAGCTAATGAGGGTCACTTTTGGTGTGTTAGTGTTAAAAATCAATATGCTAAGACAGAAAATAGCAGCATTACATTCCATTTCACAATAATAGCATATACAGGATCACTGAAGAAACAACAAGCATAGCATAAACACAAGAGACAGAGATTTATCCTCGGAAACCCTCATGGGGTAGAAAACCCAGCAAAGCTTCCTCAATATAGATGACCAGCAATATACAAAGATGCAAACCCTGAGCATAAGCTCCTTCTCCTCCATAGCAGACCTCTCCTCCACAAATGCGCCTTTCTCAAGTGAGTGAGTGTGTGTAATGAGGAACACACCTCCTCTATTTATACACTACTCTGATATGTATTTTACACAAGTACACGTAGGCTCGTATTTAACCAATAGGTTAAATACCCCACTACAACTAACTGGGCCGACCCCTTTAGGGTGGTCTAATAGCCCTTTGACCCACATAACACATACAGGGCCGACCCCTACTACGGAAGTCTAATAACCCGAGTTACCACATTCCGACGGAGGAATAAACATCTCCGGATATACAATAAGATCTTCACGGAGGAATGAAACATCTCCGGAATCATAAAGTACAAATATAATATTCTTTGAAGTTACAATATCTCAACACTCCCCCTTAACGAGAAGGATATTATAACAACATCTGCACGAGCAAGGAGTCATCAACATCATATATGATACATCTATAAATCATTGGAAGCTTTCTTCAATTTGTCTTCATCAGTAACTCAAACAGTTACTGGTACATCAATGTCAACATCAATATCAGCATTACGATCATCAGCATCGTAATCACACGATCAGCAGCATCATCATCACACTATCAACAGCAGCACGATCAGCATCATCATCATACGATCATCAGCATCGTCATCACACGATCATCAGCATCGTCATCACACGATCATCAGCATCGTCATCATACGATCATCAGTATCGTCATTAGCATCGTCATCACACGATCATCAGCATCATCATCAGCATCGTCATCATACGATCATCAGCATCATCACCGCACGATCATCAGCATCGTCATCATACGATCATCAGCATCGTCATCACACGATCATCGGCATCGTCAAGGAATGATGTAAACAAGTCATGTACCTTTTGAACCGAAGTCCAGGGACGATCCAGTCCTATCATTATCGAAGACATACGTCTACGGCTCTTCTTTTGGACTTAAGTCCAGGAATGATCCAATCCCTTCATTATCGGAGACATACGTCTATGGCTCTTCTTTCGGACCGAAGTCGAGGAATGATCCCAATCCCTTCATTATCGGAGACATACGTCTACGGCTCTTCTTTCGGACCGAAGTCCAGGAATGATCCCAATCCCTTCATTATCGGAGACATACGTCTACGGCTCTTCTTTCGGACTGAAGTCCAGGAATGATCCCAATCCCTTTATTATCGGAGACATACGTCTACAGCTCTTCTTTCGGACCGAAGTCCGGGAATGATCCCAATCCCTTCATTATCGGAGACATACGTCTACGGCTCTTCTTTCGGACTGAAGTCCAGGAATGATCCCAATCCCTTTATTATCGGAGACATACGTCTACGGCTCTTCTTTCGGACCGAAGTCCAGGAATGATCCCAATCCCTTCATTATCGGAGACATACGTCTACGGCTCTTCTTTCGGACTGAAGTCCAGGAATGATCCCAATCCCTTTATTATCGGAGACATATGTCTACGGCTCTTCTTTCGGACCGAAGTCCAGGAATGATCCCAATCCCTTCATTATCGAAGACCTCACGTCTACGGCTCTCTTTAGGACTGAAAGTCCAGGGATGATCCCAATCCCCTCAACTGTCCACTAAGGACTTCATTCTCGGAGACCTCACGTCTACAGCTCTCTTTAGGACTGAAAGTCCAGGGATGATCCCAATCCCCTCAACTGTCCACTAAGGACTTCATTCTCGAAGACCTCACGTCTACGGCTCTCTTTAGGACTGAAAGTCCAGGGATGATCCCAATCCCCTCAACTATCCACTAAGGATTTCATTCTCGGAGACCTCACGTCTACGGCTCTCTTTAGGACTGAAAGTCCAGGGATGATCCAATACCCTCAACTGTCCACTAAGGACTTCATTCTCGGAGACCTCACGTCTACGGCTCTCTTTAGGACTGAAAGTCCAGGGATGATCCAATCCCCTCAACTGTCCACTAAGGACTTCATTCTCGGAGACCTCACGTCTACGGCTCTCTTTAGGACTGAAAGTCCAGGGATGATCCCAATCCCCTCAACTGTCCACTAAGGACTTCATTCTCGGAGACCTCACGTCTACGGCTCTCTTTAGGACTGAAAGTCCAGGGATGATCCCAATCCCCTCAACTATCCACTGAGGACTTCATTCTCGGAGACCTCACGTCTACGGCTCTCTTTAGGACTGAAAGTCCAGGGATGATCCAATCCCTTTCTGTATTCTCATCTATACAAGAGCAGTTATCACATTAGCATGTATTCTCACCAATACATCAAAACATGTATACATCACACCAAAACATGTATACATCACAACTCGCATGTATTCTTACTAATACATCAAAACATGTATACATCACATCTAGCATGTATTCTTACTAATACATCTAACATCAAAACATGTATACATCACAACTAGCATGTATTCTTACTAATACATCAAAACATGTATACATCACATCTAGCATGTATTCTTACTAATACATCTAACATTAAAACATGTATACATCACAACTAGCATGTATTCTAAGTATAAGAGTCCTAAATCTAAATATTTCTAAGTAACTGGGTGTAGGGAACAGGTTACCTCATCAACGACCTTGTTGTTTGATGAGACAATCTCATCAGTAGTGACTATACTACTCCTCCTTTCGAGGAGGGTCCTTTTGAACTACATCAAGCTTGTCTCGGAAGTATTCAAACTTCACTCGAGACAGAGGTTTGGTTGGTAACTTCTTCACTTCACGTAGAGGCTTGGTTAGTACAACGGTAACCTGTTACAAATTCAAACTTTTAGAGTTCCTTTCTGTGTCATATCTTGTTAGTTCCCTATGTTCTTTGATTTATCATGGAACACTAGATTCTATGTCATCTTGATACAACTCTAATTATCACATAGGATCTCAGTTGGTTCTATCTCTAAGTCAAACAATCCTAAATCCAAACTTCTTCACAACTAGCAGAGCAAGCAGCCATATATTCCGCTTGTGCTGAGAGTCACACTAGACAGCTTCCAGCTAAACCACGAGATCATGGCTAATCCCAGACAATAACATCCTCTCGATGTGTTCTTCTTGTCTGATACACTTCCTGCCCAAACAGAATCTGAATAGCCATCTGAAGTCATGATCTTCAAGATAGCATAGATCAAATTCTATCGTGTCCTTTATGTGCCTCATCACATACTTTGAAACTAACAGGTAAACACATCTAGTTTCCACTAGATACTAACTCAAGGTGTTCATAACAAAGCATATATCTAACCTAGTATATGTTAGATATATCAAAGACCCAATAATTTGACTGTACAGAGTTATATCCACTAACTCTGATGAGTTATCCCCTAACAGCTTCAAGCTGGAATCCATAAGAGTGGCCATTCCAACACCTCAAGTCATATTTCTCATCATACTTTCCCTGGTTGAGAAATATTCCTTCTGAGCCTTGCCATACTTCCAGACCTAGGAAGTAAAGCATTAATTTGAGATCTTTCATTTTTCATTTCTGCATTGAATGAACTTCTGCATATCTATCTGTGCCATCTCTCGTTAGAAGGGTCTACTGATATGAGCCTCAATATCATTCGAACTCTGTGGTGAGTTCCTTCTTGCATCCATGTCATATGTGTATCATATTCAACCTTGTAGCAAAGGTTGAGATCCACATCACCCATATTAAGCTTATCAAATTATTATCGATCCTAGGTACCTATACAGAACCTGATTCATACTTCTTCTTTAATTACACCATACTTGGAGCAAACATCTTGTCGTGATTCTCTTCCCCTTTCTAAGAGAATCTTCTAGCCATGAGCCTTCTATATTTTGTTTGATTTGTAAATCTTCTTGTTTGAACATCCACCACTTGTACGGTGTCCATGACCTTTCCTACAAATCAAAATTAAGTACATGATTAGTAATACTTCATAATCATCAAAAGATAACCCGTTATGCATACAGATATCATTTACATAGTGATGCAACTATTTTGACCAATACTTTGGCACAACACTTTCCCATATCCTGTATGCATACAGTGGCTATCTAGATGCCTTCCATCTCTACCAGAACATACTATCGAGAGTGTGCACAACTCTCAGCATGTCAGCAAAGAGGTTTCATTCTAGACAAGTAACAATGGAATGTTTGTCCAAGCATATGCACATTAGTTGTATACTGTTCAATGCTCTATGAATGTTTACACTCAGCATTATATATTCTAGGAATACAAATATGCATGCAGGCAATATCATTACTATTTCAAATAGCAACTCAAATACTTATCTTTTATGTTTGTGTGGCTGCCTCCCGCTTGATCTTCTATATGTCTTTTGAACTTCTATTCATTCTGTACCACTGTGCATGCTCAAGAGTCATCCTCATGATCTCATACACAAACATACACTCATTAGTATATTCTAAATGCTATCAAAACATTATAGTACTAAATAATCTTGAAAACGTATAGTCATGATTATAGTTAATAAACATTAGTATTCAAGATTTCAGGGAAGTCTTCTTTTACTCATGCATATCATTGATAAAAGATATAATATGCATAATCCCTTGATTACTAACTTTATGAATAAGCATAACCAATCATTCCAAGTATACTTATATAAGGGATCCTAACACAAGGTAAGATTCATGGGAAACATACCTGGATTAGTATACCTACTTGGTTATGTACAACATACCTAAACAACCTCTTCAATGATTTAGAGATCCTGAGCTAGAACCTGCATGTCTCATAGGTTAAGCATAATATAACAAAGTCATACATACCTCGTAAGTAGAACAAAGATTATGGATGAGTCTTTGTCTTCATGTTTTCATGGTCATGGAGCCTGATTTGTCTTTTGTGATGTACTTGTATCTTGTTAGCTGACAACCTCAACCTCACACAACACCATAATGCATTAGTACAATCATAAGTGTCAACACCCTAACCAATGAATATCTTCTATCATGCACTCATAATTTTGTTAAGGTGATACAACAAATCTAAAATCAAGATTGTACTAACTGTAATAACATGAAGACAAACATACCATAAACTTAATCATGAACAAATCTCAAAACATACCTCGATGAGTCATACCTATCGAGATCGCTTGTAATCTCCTTATGTAAAGCCTTAGCCTCATCTCCCTCTGAAACATGAACTCCTTCACTTATGTAGGTGACCAATCCATCTTCTTCTAGGATTAACCCTATCCACTTGATTTGCAAGAACTGGACCTGGAGCTGGATATGGGTTTGTCAGAGAAACCCCAAAAATTCAAACTTTGAATTTCAGACTTCCGAAAGGATAGAAATATGCGCCTTGATGAGCTGATCAAACTGATATATTTAGAATTTGAAAACTGCAAAGTTTTACTCCTCAATTTTGCCTTTGAAACTTTCGGATTCACTGGACGTGACTCTGAACTGGGGTTTGATGAAGCCCACTCTTTTGCCCCATCAAAAAGTTTGATCCAAAGCTCTAAGCTTCTATTTTTCTGAGGAGCTTCCAGCCGTGGTCACAGATTTCAAAAATTCCCATTTTTACAGAAGCCCTAATTTTCCACTTTTCTGATCAAAGTCCCGAAATAGGGTCTAATCAAGCCCGGCCTTCTGCCCAACCAAAAATTCTGATCTTGGTCTCTAAATTTCTATTTTGATGAGTAGCATCCAGCCGTGGTCTCCGATTACAAAAATTCCAACTTTCTTCAAAGCCCTAAATTTCGGAAGCCATGAATGAAGGTACCAAAAAATAATTCTGTTATGACAGAAATATGTACCTGATTGTTTCTGGTGTAACTCCGAAATTTTTGATCCACAGGGTCTGAAAAAGTTTTTTGAGATAGCCTGACCTGTTAGCTTTCCATCCTGACAGGTCTAACCTCAATTGGATGTTCTGAGAGAGAGTTATGCCAAATGTCGCAACGTGACCTGTTTTGGGAAAATACAGGAGAGCGAACTTGTACGGCGTGCCACGTGTCACTGTTTGACCTTCGGCCTCCGAAAAAGTTTTCTGAGATAGCTCGGCCTGTTATATTTCCATCCTGACAGGTCTGACCTCAATTGGATTCTCTGAGAGAGAGTTATGCCAAGTGTCGCAACGTGACCTGTTTATGGGATAATACAGGAGAGCGAACGTGTAGGGCGTTCCACGTGTGACTGGTTCAACTTCGGCCTCTGAAAACGTTTTCTGAGATAGTACAGTCTGTGTACTACCTGTCACTTTTCACGAAATTTCATTTGGAGCTTCCTAGCCCAAGTTATGACCTTTTTCCCAAGGTCACCTGATTTTGACTCAGATCTGGAAGAGGCAGAAACCCTATATTGTACAGATCATAAATCACAAAGTACAACGAATTAGAGGTTGTCCTTTGGACACAAGGTACCTGGAGATCTTAGATTCGTCCTGTAACAATTTCAGATCCGAAAACTTCGCCAAAACGGATTTATAGCGAAAGTGCTACGATGACTGGTTTTTGCTATGTAAAACCCTAACCTTCAAATTGTCGTAAGTAAAGCAAGTGTCTTTAGTGCCATACCTTGTCTTCCTTCAGGTTAGCTCTGATACCATGTTAAAAATCAATATGCTAAGACAGAAAATAGCAGCATTACATTCCATTTCACAATAATAGCATATACAGGATCACTGAAGAAACAACAAGCATAGCATAAACACAAGAGACAAAGATTTATCCCGGGAAACCCTCATGGGGTAGAAAACCCAACAAAGATTCCTCAATATAGATGACCAGCAATATACAAAGATGCAAACCCTGAGCATAAGCTCCTTCTCCTCCATAGCAGACCTCTCCTCCACAAATGCGCCTTTCTCAAGTGAGTGAGTGTGTGTAATGAGGAACACACCTCCTCTATTTATACACTACTCTGATATGTATTTTACACAAGTACACGTAGGCTCGTATTTAACCAATAGGTTAAATACCCCACTACAACTAACTGGGCCGACCCCTTTAGGGTGGTCTAATAGCCCTTTGACCCACATAACACATACAGGGCCGACCCCTACTAGGGAAGTCTAATAACCCGAGTTACCACATTCCGACGGAGGAATAAACATCTCCGGATATACAATAAGATCTTCACGGAGGAATGAAACATCTCCGGAATAATAAAGTACAAATATAATATTCTTTGAAGTTACAATATCTCAACAGTTAGATGCAATAGAAAACTAAAAAATCAAGCATCGCTCAACTTACTTGGATTTTTTGAGATACTTATGCAAAATATCTTGCATTGAGTAAAAAAGATGAAATGTAGGAAATTGAATCACGTTTCTGAATATATAACTTTCATGTATTGAAAATTTGCATAGCTATGTCAAGTTTCATTTTTCCTAACACACTTTTTATTGTTCACGCAAATGATAAGGTATATGTTTTTGCGGGTGTAACCTTTGAGGGCCTAAATGATGGAATCAAGCTACAAAAATGGGTATGCATGTAGAGAATATATAACACTTGTGCGCCATTATTTTTCAAAAATTAAATTAGTAATTTTACAATTTTTGTTATAATTGTCTAAGTGATGAAACCTCGATAATAGTCCCTCTTTTGTGGGTGCAGCCTTTGAAGGTCTTAATGCAAAAATCTTGAAATGGATTTTTCATAGAACGTGGAGGTTAGTGTCCTCTTGTGCACCATACAATTTTCTTTTAAAATGATCAAGAATTGAAAAAGTTATGGAAGAAACACTAACATTGTGTTCCATGAGTTAAGGAGGTAGGACACAAAAGAAATTGAAAGAAAATAGGAAAACTTAATATTTTTAAATAAAAGTTACATATTTGGAATCTACAGAAAAACTTCTATTTGTGTGTAAGATTTCGTAAAAAATGACTGTGTGTATCATACTGTAACAAGTGGCTAAGCACAGGCTTCTCGAGGAACCGGAAGAAATACCCAATTAGCTTTGGTTTATCATTACCATAGCATAGGTTTAGAATTACTGAATCAAACTCCAAAGCATACACATAGGATTATTGTTGACATGTGATCAAGTGAGTCGGCTTGGTTTAGCCTCTACAAAACACGAGCGCATTCTATTTAAATTAAAAAATATTGCCGCCCTTTTAGAATTCAATAACGTGCACATGTTATATAACTAACATAACACGTATGTGTTATGTAGTGCCAAAACACCCTCGCGTTATGTAAATCATAAAATTTATGTTTAATACTTGAGAGAGAGGGGGTGTGGAAGACTCAAGGGAATTTTTGGTTAATATTTGAGAAGGGGCGGGGAAGTGTTAAGGGTACCTATGGTTAATATTTAATAGGGGTGGAAAAGGGTCAAGGGCTTAGAAGGGTGTTGCAAGCTTTAGTGGGGAGAGATGAAGGGAATGCGAACATGATGGGCTACAGGGGGTGAAGGGAAGTGCATCTTTAGAGCACTATTAGGACTAGAATAGTTTCACAAGAGGTATAGGGTTAGAATTTTAAAGTGAGATTTGAGTGAAAAGGAAGAATGGATGGAGGAAAAGGGGGATGTGAGGGAGAAATACATAATACAAGGGGGGGAGATACATAGAGCGAGGGAGGGAGAGAGACAATGGGGAGGAATGGATTTGGAGGGAGTGACAGATAGATGGGGATAGAATGAAATAAAGAGATAGGAAGGGAGGGATAGAAAGTATTGATGGGAGACATGCATGGAGTGATGGTGAGAGAGAGAGAGAGAGAGAGAGAGATAATAGGAGGGGGGAGGCACATAAAGTGTGTGAGAGAGAGGGAGTGATGGAGAGTTTGGGATAGGCTGTGCGAAAGATAACATGAGGGAGGGATAGAAGGTGACAGAGAGAGAGGCGATGAGAGAGGGAAGGAGAGAAGTCAGGGTGAGGGATGGAGGGAGAAAGGTGGAGATAGATGTGGATGGAGGGGGAATGGGTTTGAGAATGGAAAGGGACATAATGTGTGTGTGTGTGTGTGTGTGTATTTGAGAGAGAGAGAGAGAGAGAGAGAGAGAGAGAGAGATTGATGGTTGGGGAGAGAGAGACTAGAGGGAGGTTTGAGTGACAAAGAATATGGGAGGTTGCGTGTGTGTGTGTAATGTCCCTTGTTAGGGATTTTATTAAAATGGCAATTTTCCACTTTTTTTCCCTAGTTCAACCTTTGACTAGTTTTGATCTCGGGGTCCCAAATATTCCCCAAATGATCCCAAATATTTTGAGAAGGTATATGAATGATATTAGAACATAAATATGTGTTTCAAGGATGCCTTTGGACCTTTAAAATACTTCTGCAAATCCTCTTTCAATTCTAATCAATGTAGGTAACTTTACTAGTAATTTTCCTTTGACTAGTATTGGTCTCTAAGTCTCGAGTTGACTCCAAATGCCTTCAAATCTTCAAGGAATGTGTATTAATGATATTAGTAATTTAATAGGATGTTCATGGATGATATATGGCCACCAAAATACCTCTTCAAACTCTCTTAAGATTCTAAACCAAGTATGCAATTTTACTAGTAATTTGGGGTTCAAATCCCCCTGCGGTAAGTACTGAAAATGGCTTCCCAAATGCCTCCAAATCCACTCAAATTTTTGAACAGAGGTTGGGAATGTATTAAGGATGTTATTAAGGTCTCATGTGCACCATTAATTGATTATTATATCTGTTCCAACCCTCTCCCATTCAACTGCAAAAATCACCAATTCGACCATTGGGGAAATGGCACTATTTCTTCTCCCAATGCAATTAAACTGAGTAAAAATACTTCAAATGCTCAAGTACAGTACATGAAACTTGTAAAATACATCCATGGCAGTCCATTAATCAAAAATGCATTAGATAATCATCCATTCATTCGAAATCATCATCAATACATTGATTCACAACAAGGTAGTGGGGAAATGGCATTGTTTTTCCATTAAAATTGAGATTTATACATTTCTACTTGGAATTTCGACCTGAAACTTTCTGGAGATGAATAACAGCTTATTTAATTCATATTAAAAAATAAATGGGGCATGAAAATCTCCCCCAAAGAGTACAATAGCTCACCAAAAATGCCCTCCCTCAAGGATCAAGAATATGCCATCAAAATTGGAAATGGTTGAGAGAATGTGCTGCAATAGAAGAAACCATGAGCTGCCCTGTAGCTTACACATGCAAATAAAGACTCCATTAAAGCTCCAAATGAAAGGTCTGAATGGCCTTTCCAATTACCAACTTGGATGGAATCTTTCACCCTCAAAATTGGCTAAGGCAAGAAACTAGTCATCCACTAGCTCTCCCTCTACACAAATGCAATTGCAAATTCTACAAATTATAAAAAGCCATTCTCATACTTCATTTCTACATTTTATAAACAACATTATCCTTCTAATGGTCGAAATCCTCTCAATAGATTCAATAGATTTCCATTTAGGAAATATTCCACATTTGCCACTTGTCTCCTAGTTCCAACCTTCCATCTTCTCCCAAATTCGATTTTGAGTCTCTTTGGCTTCTCCAAATCCCAAATTCGCCTTCCTTGAGCCTATTTTTGGGGATGACATGTCATAGTGGTCATATGTCATAGGTCAGGTCTGCACTTTGTCATAGTTGTCATAGATGCTCCATCATTGGTGTCATAGGGGCTAGGGCATCTAGCCCAAGTGTCCACAAACTTCCACTTTGACTCTTTATCTTCCATGGAGGTTACCAATCCTTCCCAATTCGACCTAAGATGCTCAATGACATGTGTTATGACTCACCAACTCACCCAAGAGTGTTCACATTCCCATTAATTCGAATATCCAAAAGAGAGATACCATGTATTATGAAAAATCAAGCTAGTGTGGGTCCCACATCCTCCATATGTCTCCAAAACCATTTGTCACCTAGGATTTCTCTTGAATTTCTTTATTCACTCTATTTATTAAATAATTGAACCCTTCTAATGTCTAAACATCATTTATTATCCTCCTTATTCCAAATCCCAAAGCTTCCACCCGAAACTTAGGAAACTAGTAATTTTCCTCCTTGGCAATTATTTGACCCTTAACATCAATTTTACAAACTCTAATGAATATGGCTAATGTGATTAGGCCATTGTGACCCAATTCCAAATTTGGGACATAACAGTGTGTGTATGTGATAGGGAAGGAGGAATGAGTGGGGTGGCAAGGATGAAGATGGTGTAAGGGAGAGAAAGTGACATAGAGGGAGGGAGGTAAAAGGAGTGAGGGACATTTCTGGGGATATATCTAGAGAAAGAGATAGGGAGGGAGGGATACAACGTGAGATAGAGAGGGCAGGGAAGAGAGAAGGAACATAGGGTTAGTGATTAAGGGTGGATGAAGGGAGAGAGTTCTATAGGGACTTGGATAATTTCAAATATGTACATAAGGTGGATACCCTCCTCGCCATCATCTTCATCACCATCACCATCACCATCATCATCACCATCTTCATCATGATCACCATCATCATCATCATCAACATATTGATCATCATTGTCATCTCTAGGTTCCTCATCAACATCTCCATCATCATCAGCTTCTTCATCCTCATCATCTTCATCATCATCTTCATCACCATTACCATCATCATCAACAACTTCATCATCACCATCATCATCACCATAAACATCTTCATCATCATTGTCATCTCCCCCTTCCTCATCAACATCTCCAACATCATCATCATCATTATCATCATCATCATCTTCAACACCATCACCATCATCAACAATGTCTTCATCATCATCACCATCATCATCATCATCATCAAAATCTTCATTATCATCATCAAAATCTTCATCATCATTTTCATCTCTAGGTTCTCCATCAACATATCCATCATCATCTTCTTCTTCATCATCATCATCTTCACCATCATCATCATCATCATCAACATCATCATCATTATCACCATCATCATCATCATCATCATCTTCCTCATCAAATCAACATCTCCATCATCATCATCATCATCATCATCATCTTAACATCACAATCACCATCATCATCAACATCTTCATCATCATCACCATCACCATCATCATCAAAATCGTCATCGTCATCACCATCACCATCACCATCACCATCTTCATCCTCATTGTCATCTCTAGGTTCCCCATCAACATCACCATCTCCATCATCATCTTCTTCATCATCATCATCATCTTCATCACCATCATCATCATCATCAACATCTGTTACACCTAAAATCCTACCATCAAGAGATTCAGTGTATACATCCGTGAAGTTCCATTGGCTAAGTCATTTACCTCGAAAGGACTCCATTGCATTTATGCTAGGTTTTGAGAGGTCTTCATAGGATGCACTCATGCAACCTGTGACATCCTATTTTGCTCTATTGCAGGGTGCGACGAAGTCAATTTATGGAAAAAAATAGGTTCTTCGAGCTCATTCTCGACGCTTGCTGACTTGGACTTTATCATACCTGCGCATTTAAAAACTTTGTGGGATTAAGTTTGCCACCGGTACTATAGAGAGTAGATTTGAAAGGAAAATATTTGTGGTTAGTGGTCGAATTAAATGTGACACTATGTTGGCACATGGCCACGCTGCTAGTTGTACTGAGGGTTTACTCGAGGGGTTTTACACCAATGAGAAGCATTTTCGTAGCTTGCTTCACTTGTTTCATTGTATGTGCGTTAGGGGTTCCTGTGCTCTAGCCTAAGCTCTTTCTCATGGCCTACACACCCTTCATGTCTCTACATACAAGAATGGAGTCTGATACGAAGGTAATGCTCCTCTTAAACCACGCTACACTTTCTGTTAGTTCTTTCATAAAATGGTTTGGTAATACCCTCAACGTTTTGACTTCTTGTGAGTGTTCATTTAGCAGGTATGGGGCAATTTCTCTTTTCTGTGTGGCTACTAAGTTATTGGTCAAAAATAGACCCTGAAAGCATTGTTCATGGTAAGTTAAGAGTTACTACTCCTTCACTCTTCCTCTCGCCTCTGTGGGTTGAGGTCGTTGATAAACACTATGGGGGACTTCATACTTTTAGTTTGGGCTTTTCTATAACAATTTTTTTGGTTCCTTGGAGGTCCCCACTGGGTAGAACCTCATGTAAATTATTTAATGTAACTATCGTGCTAATGGTAGACAAATACCCCGGAGGGTTTTCTAGTCTTTAAAGTAATGTTTGGACATTCGGCTCTATTGGGAACTTAAGCCGATACAATGGATTGAAATTCCCATAGATTAAGTTGGGTTTAAATCGTAGATACTATTCTATATTTTCGTGTATGAGCTCTGGTCCTTTGGAATTAATAAAATGGCTCTCTGCAAAAATTGTTATACGTTTCTCTATCTTGTTTAGCTCTACGTTTTGATTCTTTATGGAAAATGGTTGATAATGCCCCAAGTGAGTCCTGTATGTATTTCCCTTGTTTTAAAAGGATGGACCTATAGATTCAATGCTAATTATTGACAAGAGTTCTAAATGAATGTTAATGGGATTCGACCCTTCGATCAGTCGATGATATGTTAATGAGCTAAATGTCTGAAGCGATACTCTTCTTGAATTTTTGTTTCCTATCTCCATTAAGTCTGTCTGTGTTTTTTTTTTTTTTTTGAATGGAGTCGTAACCCTTAGTATATGGTTTTTTTGACTACTTGAAAGAAAAGAAATATGGCATGTGCGTTATTTCTCATGCCGGTGATGTTGACCGGGTCTTTTATGAAAATGTTAGAGGGTTTGATATCTAGACCTGGGTTAATGTATGGACTAACGTATCCTGTTGTGATTTTGTTGCAAATGGTAGTGGATTGTTTCATGGTTAAAAAAAGTAATAAATAAGAGTTTGTTGGTTTTGTTTAAATTTTTGATATCATGCCTACAGTAATACATTTCCTTTCTACTGTACTATGTCTTTCATAAGGTTTTTATAATTGTAATGAATACTTCCCTTTTATGTGATTGCATTATGAAACCTATGTAAATGTTCCCTAGGTTTTTTTTTAACATATAGAGTAAAATAACTGAAAGCATAAAAGGTAGAACTGATAGCAACTGTATGTACAATGTTGCTAGAAAGAGAAACACCCTGTGATTTAAATTCTAAAACGATAAGATTCTAGGTTTGCAAGGATGTCTAGCACATGCTAGTTGACTAGGCCTGCTAGACATTCTGCAAGTTTCTAAGTGGTAACTTCGAAGTTTAGTAAAGTTATTGGTCCATATTTCTATAATTAATACTGAAATCAACTAGAGGGCCTATGCCCTAAATCCCTTTGCTCAAAAAGATATAAATGCTATAAATATTCAAAGGGAACAATATATTAAAATACAAGCCTAGTTAAATGCCTAGCTGCCAACATAACTTTGAATAGTTAGGCCAATTAGTCGTACCTGGATATCTTGTGGCTTGCTCCTCTCCTAGAGTAGACTAGTTATCTTTTGGCTTGCTCCTCTCGTGTAGTAGCCTGCACACTCAATTAATACTTAGTGAAAAAGACTATTGTACTTGGTTGACCTATGTGAATGATTCCTTAACTGGATAACTTTGGGACTACCATGTTCCTCCCAACCATAATCCTGCAACTGTTCCTTGTTTTGTATGGATCCCCCCCGACCTAGATTCCAACCTGCAAAAGAGGTAGAGGCGCTAGGGTTACTGTTGGTTCAGATATGGAAACTTATGTAGTCAACCTCCATTCTTGGAGCATAAAATTCTCCTTTAATACCATAAGAGAATGAGAATGAAAAAGATGATCCTCCAACTTGGGATCTACCCTCTTTAAGTAGGGGAGTCTTGAATTAGGACTGTTGATATAATTAGTTTTCTTTAAATTAAATAAATTAATTTATTAAAATATATTATAAATATCTAGCCCCTTTAAATTAGGACATTTCCAATTATTTAACTATAAGTGATTTTTATTTAAGCTTCTCCATTATAATGACAATAATTATAATAACAATAATTATATTTCTCTTAACTATTACTCCATCATTAATAATAATAATTAATGCATAATAAATATATTTCATAAATAAATAATGACAACATCATTATTAAAGCTCTTAATAATAATAATAATAGCCTTGAGGCCTTTATGCATGTAAATCATAGAAGACTACTATTAGTCAGTTCATGCTTTAAGTGGTAGTAATTACTCTTATTTAATTATGTATCTTCACCTGATACTTCTTTCTTTATCTTTTAAGGACAAAGTCCAATTCTTTGGATGGTCTTGGTAGGCTTGGTTAGGCACCTGTAGTCTCTCTCTTTGCATGTCGGATCCCCTCGTTTAACATGGTAGTTCCTGCAGTACTTGATGATAGATAGAAGAAGATTCATTTAGTCATTTTGAATAATTGTGATGCAACATAGAAGTGCTATTCAAAGTCCTTTGACTCAACACTTGAGATCTAGTAACCCCGAGTGCTCTTCCGATCCTTTCAACTCAACACCCTCACATGGGCATTACGCTAGTGCAATTCCAGAGTCTCCACTCAACACTAGTGCAATTCCAGAGTCTCCAGTCAACACTAGTGCTAGAATGTGGCTGTGAGGCACATCTAGGATATTTAAGTGGCCTCGTATCACGATTTCATTTATCAAGCTTGGAGTGCTCTAGGGCTTATGGCCAACACTCTATGTACATCAGTGCTTATGCCCAACACAAAATAAACATCATCTATGTACCTCAGGGATTACACCCAGCACATAGGGCATCCTTGTACATGAGGGCTTATGCCCAACACATAGGGAATCCTTGTACATCAGGGCTTAGGTCCTACACATAGGGCATCCATGTACATCGGGGCTTACGCCCAGCACATAGGTCATTCATGTGCTCCAGAGCCTATGCTCAACATATCATCAAAAGTCCGTCATGCATACCAAAAATCTTCATAGTATATGTAACAATGATCCTCTTAGTATAATAGGGTTTCTATCCAATATCATAACAAGTAATCTGCATCAGTCAGGGTCCCTGCCCAAATATAAGTATATCATAAATAATTCATATCCATCGGGGCTTACGCCCAATATATAACATAAACATAATCAGTCAAAATTTGGGATATTACATCCCTCCCCGCTTAGAACAACATCATCTCGGTGTTCTAGAAATAAACCTGAAACTAGGTGAGGTAGGCCTTACTCATTGCAGTTTCATTCTCGCATGTGGCCCCATGCATTCAAACTCTTTCTTAATTCAAGTTCGCGTTGAGGCTGCCTTAACCCTTTACCTATAATAACCTCAAAGTACTGTGAGTTTCATGATATCTGATCAAAATGTAAAATAAGCAAGGATATCATAATCATCTTATTGTTAGTCCTGCCTTGACATTTCTTGCTATTCATAATCATACTTTTCTACCACAACGCAATTGGTTTCTAGCGTTTTATCATAAGGTACATTCATTCAAATGATCAGCTTTATCACGTAAGTAATAATCTTTCCTTCGCAACAAGCACTTATGTTCAGTCATTTTGGATATAAGCAATAATTCCCATTGTAACAAAATGTAGATAGTTAGTCTAGAATGTAAGTAATAACTTTCCTTGCACACAAATTGCGTATGGTTCACTTCAAAACTCAGAAATAACTTTTTGTTGCACATAATTGCACATGGTGCACTTCAGAAATCAGTTTAGAATATAAGGACTAACATTTCTTTGCACACAACTTGGATATGGTGCACTTCAGAAATCAGAAATAACTTTATGTTGCACATAATTGCACATGGTTTACTTCAGAAAACAGTTTAGAATATAAGGAATAGCATTTCTTTGCACACAACTTGTGTATGGTGCACTTTAGAAATCAAAAATAAATTTTTGTTGCACATAATTGCACATGGTTCACTTCATAAAACAGTTTAGAATATATAAGGACTAACATTTCTTTGCACACAACTTGTGTATGGTGCACTTCAAAAATCAGAAATAAGTTTCTGTTGCACATAATTGCACATGGTTCACTTCAGAAAATAGTTTAGAATATAAGGATTAACATTTCTTTGCACACAACTTGCGTATGGTGCACTTAAGAAATCATAAATAACTTTCTATTTCACATAATTTCATATGGTTCACTTCATAAATCAGTTTAGAATATAAGGATTAATGTTTCGTTTCTTGCGTAAGACACTTCTTTTCCAAGTACCCTTAGTTATTCTCTATTTTTTTTTCTTTTTGTTTTGTTTTTTGTTTTTTTTTTGTCATTTGCTACTTGCCTTTTCTTGAAAAAGAAAAAATATTAATGTTCATAATGTGAACTGCGTATGAGAACAACATATGCAAAAATCTAACAATACAAATGCATACATATATATAACATGAGCATAAACAACATTGGGTGTGTTAGAGTATACTAGCTTAATACTCAAATGGGATTTGTTACACTCGGTGTTTTCCGAGCATAACTTTACGTAAGTTTCTTATCTTTATTACCAAAAGTAGGGTAGTTGCAAGGTTTGCTTGATAGCCCATCGTGTAGGTTTGTCAAAATGTTTCCACTTGTGAAGTAAGCATGCCATAATCAAATCAGAATTGAAACTCATAGTTTTAATAGTACTAACATATACTTATGTAGGTAGTTTAGCCTGTGATCATAAGATATGGCTAAGGTATTTTATCTTGGACCTATTCTAGTGGTCGTGATGAATACCTTTACAAGGTTTAGGGTATTGTAAAATGGCACGTTCCAAGATTGTTTAGGTGTGTTTAGAGGTTTCTCTCCAACCCAACCTTAGGTCCTATTAATGTTTTCAAGATTTTTTTTAATGCTCCATGTTTATTTTAAACATGCTAACTATGTTTCTAAAACAATTAGGGTACTTCTAACATGCATGTATTAATTATTTCAATCAAGTTTAAATTCGTTAAGTCAATTTTCAGGAAGATGTCATTAATTTCACCTCATTGCTCATAATAGGATTTTGTTTCCTCCTCTAAATAGATTATGTTATTTGTGCAGTTTGACTATCAATGGTCCAGTTGAAAGTCAATCATCATGCTACCCCATGTATTACCTTCTGCTCACAAGGGTTTACTGGAGTCTTTTGCACCCATATGCACCCTTTTCCTTACAATATTATTTACACATGTTATTATATCGTAACTTCTTGTTCGTCATAAATTTATTAAGTTTCTATTTTTGCTTGTCTATAAGCATATTGTTTCCATAAATAAATCCCTGCGTAATTATGATGCATTTACTTCTTTTCCTACAAGTATAGTCAGAACCAGATCTACACATATCTTTGTCCTGTCGATCTCTTAAGCATAGGATATACCTTGATAAACTTTGTATATTACACTCTTAGTACTTTTATTGATAATTATGTCCTTTCTACGTGAGGTTCGCAAAATCAACTTTCTCGATTTTTGTTTTCATCTTGTGACTTCTAGGGCATAACACTGCCATGCATATGTACTTTGTAGCTTTACTATGGAACTCTAGTGCCTTTCACTTGGCACTATTTGTATTTTTTTAGTACTCTTAAAGTACTATGTAGCTATCCATATTAAATGAAAATCATATAATGATCATACCTACTGCTTGCAACATTTATCAACTTCATGCTTTTCAACTATTCGTCGAATTTATGTGACTCTTCTCACATTTCCACATTTGTTTATGTGTCACTAGTACTTTAATATATATAACCCCTTTTAGTTGGTGCTTTCAACAATATGTATTACAAACGGTGTTAATCTCCTATAACTCTCTATACTATGTCCTAACAACATGCTCTGACTTGCTACTCATGCAAGAGGTTAATTTATTTCTATCTCTATCGAGGTATTGCGTACAAACTGTTCATCACATTCTTGGATCTTTGAGTTTATTTTATGTTTTCTTTGGTACTTACGATCTATGGCACAACCTATGTGAGCATCAATTTTTTTTAATTTACTAAAGGTTTATGTATTTGTATCTAACACATTTCACCAAATTGTAAGAACATAATTCTGTTAGTTTATATGTATATCTATAAAAAGAAAGCATAAGTAGATTCTGAAATAAATGTATCTGTAGCAGATGTTTTCCTTAAATGAGCCCAATAGGTCTCTTAGTGTTGTAGCTGGGCTCTCATACCACTTGTAATGTCCCTAAAATAGTAGAATAAAAATAAACATTTCTATTGCGGTAACCAACTAGCTAAGATATGATGATAAGCAAATTAACTTCAACATTGATAAATATTCACTACTTTGAAATATGGTGCGTCAGTTAAAGAGTCTCAGTTCCTTAATTAACAAGGTCTTACTAATTGATAATCTCACAGTTTTGTGGAAGTGATACAAGGGGTAGAAATGAAGCTTTGTTACGCAAAGAATTACAATTGATTAGAATAATATAATTGTAAATCTCCTTCCTAAAGTTTCAAGGATTTTATGAGTATATTTATAAACAGATATTAACTGATACTTCAGGTATGATGGACCCCTATTGAGGACCGTTGAGGTCCATGATGAGATGCTTTGTCCTTAAGGAGAAAAGTAGCTTGGAATACCTGCAGAGAGGTAGGTTGAAGGGAAAGTGGGCACCTCTATACTTAGCGAAAATCGCTACTGCATTTACTAAATTTCTTGCCTTGCAGGTGTACCTATGACGATATTCCCATAGGATTTTTACTCCCTCATGCTAGCAATTACTTAAGCCTAAAGTGTGTGATGTGTCAAAGAAAGGGCACCCTAAGACTTTGAAGGGTGGTGGCAATTAATATTTAACTTATATTATATGTTATCAGGGTGTTGTAAATGTAGTATGATGTAATGTTAGTGGACTTTATCATACCTGCACATTTAAAAACTTTGTGGGAGTTTTCCACTACTACTATAGAGAGTAGAGTTGAAAGGAAAATATTTGTGGTTGGTGGTCAAATTAAATGTGACACTACGTTGGCACATGGCCACGCTGCCAGTTGTACTGAGGGTTTACTCTGGGGGTTTTACACCAACGAGAAGCATTTTCCTAGCATGTTTCACTTGTCTCGCTGTATGTGCATCAGGGGTTCCTGTGCTCTGTCTTGAGCTCCTGCTCATGGCCTGTGCACCCTTCATGGCTCTACATGCAAGAATGGAGTCTGATACAAAGGTAATACTCCTATTAACACATGCTACACTTTATGTTTGTTCTTTCATAAAATGGTTTGGTAATACCCTCAACGTTTTGACTTCTTGTGATTGTTCATTTAGCAGGTATGTAGAGATTTCTCTCTTTTGTGTGGCTACTAAGTTATTGATCAAAACTCGACTCTCAAAGCGTTGTTCATGGTAAGTTCCAAGTTACTACTCCTTCACTCTTCCTCTCACCTCTGTGGGTTGAGGTCGTTGATAAACACTATGGGGGACTTCATACTTCTGGTTTGGGATTTTCTATAGCAATTTTTTTGGTTCCTTGGAGGTCTTCGTTTTCTAGACCCTCATGTAAATTATTTAATGTAACTATCGTGCTAATGGTAACGAAATACCCTGAAGGGTTTTCTGGTCTTTGAAGTAATGTTTGGCCATTCGGCTCTATTGGGAACTTAAGATGATACAATCGATTGAAATTCCCATAGAATAAGTTGGGTTTAAATCTTAGATACTATTCTATATTTTCCTATATGAGCTCTGGTCGTGTGGAATTAATAATATGGCTCTCTATGAAAATCGTTATACGTTTCTCTATCTTGTTTAGCTCTGCGTTTTGATTCTTTATGAAAAATAGTTGATAATGCCCTGGGTGAGTGTTGTATGTATTTCCCTTGTTTTAAAAGGATGGACCTGTAGCTTCAATGCTAAGTATTAAGAAGATTTATAAATGAATGTTAATGGGATTCGACCCTTTGATCAGTGGATGATATATTAATGAGTTGAATGTTTGAAGTGATACTCTTCTTGAGTTTTTGTTTCCTATCTCCATTAACTCTGTCTAAGTTTTTCTTTTCTGAATGGAGTCATAACCCTTAGTATATGGTTGTTTTGACTACTTGAAAGAAAAGAAATAGGGCCTGTGCGTTATTTCTCATGCCAGTGGTGTTGACCGGGTCTTTTATGAAAATGTTAGAGGGTTTGATATATAGAAGTGGGTTAATGTATGGACTAACGTATCTTGTTGCGATTTTGCTACAAATGGTAGTGGATTGTTTCATGGTTAAAAAAAATCATAAATAAGAGTTTGCTGGTCTTGTTTAAAGTTTGGATAGCATGCCTATAGTAATACGTTTCCTTTTTACTGTACTATGTCTGTGATAAGGTTTTGATAATCGTAATGAACACTTCCCTTTCATGTGATTGCATTATGAAACCTATGTATATGTTCCCTAGGTTTTTTTTTAACATTTAGAGTAAAAGAACTGAAAGCATAAGATGTAGAACTGATAGCAACTGTATGTACAATGCTGCTAGAAAGAGAAACACCTTGTGATTTAAATTCTAAAACGATAAGATTCTAGGTTTGCATGGATGTCTAGCATAGACTAGTTGACTAGGCATGCTAGACATTTTACGGGTTTCTAAGTGGTAACTTCGGAGTTTAGTAAAGTTCTGGGTCCATAGTTCTATAATTAATACTGAAATCAACTAGAGGGCCTATTCCCTAAAGGCCCTTGCTAAAAAAGATATAAATGCTACAAATATTCAAAGGGAACAGTATATTAAAATACAAGCCTAGTTAAATGCCTAGCTACTAACATAACTTTAAATAGTTAGGTCAATGAATCATACCTAGTTATCTTGTGGCTTGCTCCTCTCCTATAGTAGCCTGGTTATCTTGTGGCTTGCTCCTCTCCTATAGTAGCCTAGTTATCTTGTGGCTTGCTCCTCTCCTGTAGTAGCCTGCACTCTCAATTAATACTTAGTGAAAAAGACTGTTGTACTTGGCTAACCTGTTTGAATGATTCCTTAACTAGATAACTTTGGGACTACCACTTTCCTCCCAACCATGGTCCTACCACCATTCCTGGTTTTGTATGGATCCCCCCGAGCTAGATTCCAATATGAAAAAGAGGTAGAGGCCCTAGGGTTACTAATGGTTTAGATCTGGAAACTTATGTAGTCTGCCTCCATTCTTGGAGCAGAAAATTCTCTTTTAATACCATAAGAGAATGATAATGAAAAAGATGATCCTCCAACTTGGGATCTGCCCTCTTTAAGTAGGGGAGTCTTGAACTAGGATTGTTGAGATAATTAGTTTTCTTGAAATTAAATAAATTAATTTATGAAAAGATATTATAAATATCTAGCCCCTTTGAATTAGGACTTTTCCAATTGTTTAACTATAAGTGATTTTGATTTAAGCTTCACCATTATAATGACAATAGTTATAATAACAATAATTATATTTCTCTTAACTATTAGTCCATCATTATTAATATTAAATAATGCATAATAAATATATTTCATAAATAAATAATTACAGCATCATTATTAAATCTCTTAATATAAATAGTAATAATAATAGCCTTGAGGCCTTTATGCATGTAAATCATAGAAGACTACTATTAGCCAGTTCATGCTTTAAGTGGTAGTAATTACTCTTATTTAATTATGTATCTTCATATGATACTTTTTTCTTTATCTTTTAAGGACAAAGTCCAATTCTTTGGACAGTCTTGGTAGGCTTGGTTAGGCACCTCTACTCTATCTCTTTGCATGTCGGATTCCCTCGTTTAACATGGTAGTTCCCACAGTACTTGATGATAAATAGAAGAAGATTCATTTAGTCATTTTGAGTAATTGTGATGCAACATAGAAGTGCTATTCAGAGTCTTTTGATGCAACACTTGAGATCTAGTAACCCCAAGTGCTTTTCAGAGCCTTTTAACTCAACACCCTCACATGGGCCTTACGCTAGTGCAATTCCAAAGTCTCCGCTCAACACTAGTGCTAGAATATGGTTGTGAGGCACATCTAGAATATATAAGTGGCCTCGGATCAGGATTTTGTTTATAAATCTTGGAGTTCTCCAGGGCTTATGCCCAACACTCTATGTACCTCGGGGCTTACGCCCAACACATAATAAACATCATCTATGTACCTCGGGGCTTAAGCCCAACACATAGGGCATCCTTGTACATTAGGGCTTATGCCCAGCACATAGGGCATGCTTGTACATCGGGGCTTACGCCCTGCACATAGGTCATCCATGTACATCGGGGCTTATGCCCAGCACATAGCTCATCCATGTGCTCTAGATCCTACACTCAACATATCATCAAAAGTCTGTCATGCATACCGGAACTCTGCACAGTATATGTAACAAAGATCCTCTTAGTATAAAAGGGTTTCTACCCAATATCATAACAAGTAATCTGCATCAGTCAGGGTCCCTTCCCAAATATAAGTATATCATAAATAATTCATATGCATCGGGGCTTACGCCCAATAAATAACATAAACATAATTAGTCAAAATTTGGGATATTACATCCCTAATCAAATCTAGGAAAGCTGTTTGTAGTCTGCACTATTTTTTCTAGACTTACATTGAGCTAGGGAGATCTGCCTCATGTCCACTCGAGTGGATTGTCTGTCAAACAAATCTGGCGACCATACTAGGGAAAGACATTGCTTTCTAGTTGTCATTTTGAATGATTATTTTCAATTGATTTCCTGCCAAGCCATTTTATTTGTCATTTTCTTCTTAAGTTGATTTCACTATCAGATCTTCACTGTAAAGAGTCTGATTACCTTCCTCTGAATATGCATTCTCATTTTTAGACCTTTTCATTGTTCATTGTTTGGAGAATTGGATCATTATTGAACTCAGATCTCGCCTGTTGCACCTGGTCAGTGTACCCAGAGCAACATTGTGTTGTTTTTTATCTCTGTTCTCTTAATGTTAGTCGGTCATCGCAACCCTTCCATTGGTCTATTGCGACACTGTCGCACTCCTCACATTGGTGACCTATGATGTTGCACTGTGTACCAGCACAGAGTGTGCCAATCTGCAATTTTTTTGATATAAGCACCCTTTCTCCATTTATGTTTTGAGTTTGGTTTGTGTGCAGACTCCCTCTGTACTGTAAGATCCAAACATAGATCCCTTTTTTATTTCTGGGATTGAGCTATTTGGCTTTTGTTTGGAGTTGTTTCAGGTTCCATTTCGGGAAAGTCTGAGATTTGGTAGTGGTGGACACTTTGGTCTCCCCACCTGCATCCACTCACCCTTGCATTACCTCCTCTCCTTTCCATATCCGTTCAAGTGTATTGGATCAATTTCGAGACGTCATTTGCATGCATTTTGTGAGTTTTGCTTGCTTTAGTGCTGCTTGTTACTGTTTGAGTTTGAGTGTTTGTGTGTACTTTCAGTCATTGAGTGCCCACTTTCTCTTGACATTTTCCGACTTTTTAGAGTGCTGCGAATGACCTTTTCATTTCAAGTATCCATGTTTAAAAGCATATCTATTATCAAATTGTTATTTTGGTGCATCCATTGAAAGATCAAAAATACTTTGTTTTCGTCATTTCTCAAGACCATTTGAAGAATTCTACATGCATTGGAATGTTTCATTTATGAATCTTTTGGAAAAGTTGAAGAAAAATTATATTATTTGTGCTTTTTCATGAATTATGAGTTGTTCATCTTCTTGAAAAAACTCGGATAGATATCAAGTCTTGCAAAGGTAGTTCCATGCTTGGAAAAGTTACATTGTATCTTTTGATTTTTGATGCTTGTAGGCAATCATAGTGAAAGTGAAAAGATGGCATACTCTGCTGAGGATTTCTCTCTTTTCATTAATTAGTATCATTTTCGTTTTGGAAAGATCAAAGAAAAAGAAAATGTGCTTTGATTTGGCTTAGTAGTGTTGTGTTAATTTTTATATTTCCCTGAAAAGTAAAAGAAATTTCATTATCACTTTTCGTAGATTTGGTATTGTGTCGCATTGCATTGCTTTGGTAAAGTAGTTGGAAAAAAAAAGAAAAATTATCCTTCCCATACATAGCATTCATTGAAAGAAGAGCATATTGTTTGCATGTAGTTAGGACCTGCATTATGTTTCTGATTATGTACTCATCTCATGCATTCACCTAACTGTCCAGATAAAATTAACAGTAGAACTAGGGTAAAAATTTTAGTAACTTTTCTGTAAGTTAGAGACGTGTTCCTGCGTCGTTAAGCCTGGCAGTTGTCGTTATTTGCCAGCACTGTATCCTGGGGGTATTGTAGTCTTACATGTACTTATTAGTATATCGAGCTCCTTCACGTACCCACCAAGTCACCTTGAGTACTTGGTGTATATCAAAGGGTGTATCACCTACTCGGTAGTATATCGGAAGGTCTCTTGCCAAACGATTGCGCATTAGACAACACCACTACGGATTTGAGTTCCCA
The DNA here is from genome assembly GCA_027924585.1 of Larix kaempferi. Taxonomy (NCBI): domain Eukaryota; kingdom Viridiplantae; phylum Streptophyta; class Pinopsida; order Pinales; family Pinaceae; genus Larix; species Larix kaempferi. The sequence continues at coordinate 6,218,004 of BSBM01000403.1, forward strand.
TGTACCTTGAGTATATCGGAAGACACCCTTAGGATTCCTGAAACCAACTGAGTTAACCTTTTGTCCATCTTGGCATAGCAATACACCGAGAACAACACTTGGGGAGCTACCACGCATGTACCATCCAGGTAATTGGGTATTCAGGTAAGGGTATGGTCCCAATCCTCTTTGTCGCATTTTACTATTGGACCCTGCGGTATATTGCAAGTTGCGAAGCCTTGACAATCAAGTGATGTTCCAGACCGTAGAATCCACTCTTATAACATAAGGTTGCTTAGTTTGTGTAGGGTTTTGTTTGGTCTTCTTTTCTTTTAGCTTTCCATGAGAGAAACTTCTTGTTTCAGTCACTCTGACTGACTTTCCTTCTAGAAGGTCTTGCAGGATTCAGAATTTGGCACCCGAATATCCCCTTAACCAGGAGGTAATTTCGAGGGTAAGGATGGATCCACAAGATAGGGTTGGGTCACATCAAGTGGAAAACCCCACTTTGAAAAATGGAGGACATTTTTTCCTCATACTCCTCCAGATTCACCAACCTCTCATCCTCCGCACGGTGAAGAAGCACAAATTCCCACTTCACAAGACTTACTTCCCATCTTATCGAGAGAGCCTGGATCATTGGAATGGATAAATCAACCCCAAGATGACCCCACAGCATCTGTTAGTCCTTCAACAGCTTATTGGACATCTTCTACTGGTCACCTAGTGGCCCATTTTTTCATTGCACCCCCACCCAGTTCAGCCAGCCCCGACGACCGCTTAACACCTTACCGTGAGCAATTGGCTCGTTTACGTGCTATGGGTGAAGAGTTTAGAAGTTGAAAATTTCAAATAAGGTTCGACAATTGATCAAGCTGAGGTTTCTCTTTATCTTTTGAGTCATTGGAATCATCCACGCAACACATGACCACTTCTAAAACTAGTCAACCATCCATTTCTGCACATGCATCTCCTAGACAGGAGACTAGTTAAGTACTTCCTACAGCCCAAACTGTTGAACAAAAATAGTCCAACACAACTATGACAACCATGGTTACCTTACCTGCTCCTCCCCCACCCCAAACTTTGAGGGGAGGATACTCTTTATCCCCTACCCTTTTTACAGAGAACGTTAATCCTGTGGTGAATAATAAAGAACTAGTGTTGGGTCAACCTTTACCTAATGGTCAACACATTGTTGCTGGGGGGAAACCCCCTTCTCTGAACCATAATACCACAGCTGGAGTTCCCATTAGACCTTCTGTTGGAAATTCCCTACCTCCTGGACCTTCCACTACGGGACTATCCCTTGTTGGGGGACCGTCCAATGTAATTCAACCACCATTGAGTCAAGCATATCCAGGACATTTTAACCCTGCACCGGGTCACCTTAATCTCGGAAACACACTCTACAGGGTACCCTACCCTATTAATCCTTACACTCTATGGGGAAAACAAAATTTTTTACAACATGGACCCCCACTTACAATCCCTCAAGTTCCTCCACCCCCGTTTGGTCTACCCCCACCTCCCATTGGAGGAAGCGGGTGCCCACATCACTCTAGACGAGCCAGACCTGTACCTTCTAGTGGAGGACCACCTCATTTCGGTCATCATGTCCCAACCTCTGCTAGAGGAGGTGGTGGGGGACCACCCGTCCTGGAGGCAGTGGTGGGGGAGGACAATCTCATCTCAGCGGTGGCAGAGGAGCACCACCCCCTCCTGGTGGTGGTGGTGGAGGACCTTCTCATCCTTTTGGCGGTGGTGGTGGACCACCACCCTACTATGGTGGAGGATTTTACCTTTCCAGCGATTGTGGTGGCCCACCACCCCCTCCCGATGTAGCTGCCAGAGGCTCATCCTATTCTGGTAGTTGTAGCGGACGACCACCTCCTTCCGGCAGAGGTAGTGGCAGCCCATCCTACCCTGGAAGTGGTGGAGGACCTCCACAATTTGGAGGCAGCTGACCCCCTCCTGGTGGCAGAGTCAGGTCCCCACCTTATGGAAATGGGCCACCTTATTATGGTTATGTACCACCTTACTATGGCGGCGAACCTACATTTGGTCCTGGCGGCCCATACCCCTATGGCCCATTTCCTCCTAGAACACCTTATGGTCATTCGACACAAGGTCACATTGGTCTTTACATGCCTTATCCATACTATCAGTACTCACATCCTAATCCACAGCTTCCCTTTTTGGCTACTTTGGACCTGCTTGACCTATCTTGTTTAACTGATGACCCCATCTACCACATAACTAACTGGCCACAGATTCCAGTGAAACTTCTTCATCAACATATCCATCATTATCATCTTCATCACCATCATCATCTTCTTCATCATCATCATCACCATCTGAACATCACCATCACCATCATCATCACCATCATCATCATCATCACCATCAACATCAACATCACCATCACCATCAACAACTTCATCATCATTGTAATCTCTAGGTTCCTCATCAACATCTCCATCATTATCATCTTCTTAACCATCATCATCATCATCTTCATCATCTTCAACGTCTTCATCATCATCACCATCTTCATCAACATCAACATCTTCATCACCATTGTAATCTCTAGGTTTCTCATCAACATCTCCATCATCATCATCTTCTTCATCATCATCATCATCGTCATCTTCATCTCCATCACCATCATCATCATCATCAACATCTTCATCATCGTTGTCATCTCTTTATCATCACCATCACCATCACCATCACCATCAATGTAGTTATCATCATCACCATCATCATCATCGTCACCATCCCATCACCATCACCATCCCATCACCATCTCCAACTTCATCACCGTCACCATCACCATCACCATCACCATCACCATCATCATCACCATCACCATCATCATCATCATCACCATCATCATCATCACCATCAACATCATCTTTATAATCATTGTCATCTCCCCCTCCCTCATTAACATCTCCATCGTCATCGTCTCCGTCATCATCATCATCATCCTCATAACCATCACCATCACCATCATCATCATCACCATCACCATCAACATCTTCTTCGTCATCATCATCTTCTACTTCATCATCATCATCATCTTTATCACCATCACCATCATCATCAACATCTCCATCATCATCATCTTCTTCATCAACATAATCATCATATTCTTCATCTCCTTCATCATCATCTTGTCACGTCCCCTTCCATTCAATCCGGTGCCAGAAAGGAAACATGACCAACTTACTGGGCTTATTTGACAATGGCAGCCCCCATATGTTACTCATAAATTCATAACAGTTAAAAAATTCTGTGTGCAGACTCATATTCAATATAAACACAATGGAAATAAACATATTTGCAAGCACACAAATAGTAATGCATCGTCATTTCTACCACAGGCATATGATGGTTACTCAAGCAGAGAATTCATTCTCGTTCTCATGCTATGCACAGAATTCATGTCGATTTCATTAAGCCAATCATTTCATTTCATTAACATGGGCAATTAACATTCAGAACTAACACACTGCAAAACACATAATGCATATAACGTAAATCACAGAAAACATTTATCTTGAAGATGAAGTTGTCCAAACAAATGGATATGTGAGAGCAATGTTCCACCCAACCATAGTTCTATGTCCATCTTGTATTCTTTCAGCTGAGAGATCACCCCCGAGCTGGGTTGTGTATCCACTAAGGAGGAACTAAACAAGCTCACTCACAGCCATGGTTTTACTCAACAACTATGCTAACCCAACTCACAATTGGGTTTATTAAGCATATAAAAGGAGGAGGAGGACAATGCTAAGCAAGTGATCTCATCCACAAAGCTACCAGCATCTCAAATGAATTCAACAATCTAGGCACCCACATTACCTACCAGACCCAACACAAAAAAGGTCCCCTTCTCTGCTGCACAGTCCTTCAGGCATCCGTTCCCTCCAGTTCTCTTCAGGATGGGTATAGAAAGGTCGAACTGCTAATTATTGAGATTCTATCCTTTAGTCGGTTTATCAGGCAAACCCAACCTCTGCTCAGTCATTCACAATTGGATTTCTCACAATTTTGGTTCATTAAATAACTCAATCCCGTCACTGGTTTTCTGGGATAAAAAACTGGGTTTTCCAATGGATTTTGAGGTATCTAATACTCTCAAATTCACCCCAAGGTTCATATCTATGGATCCCCTATTGGATTTTACTTTCAAATACCAAATCTGGGCATTTTTGGCTCTTTAAAACATGGTTTCTTGCAAAGTTGCGATTTCTGGTTTTTCTCACTGGTGGCAATTTGTGATGGATGAAAATTGATGCTCGGTTATTCAACAATGGAATGGGAATCAGGAAGAATCAACTCCCCTGGGGTAGAGTGAATTGTGGTATAAGAAAATAGAGCCCATACCTACAAATATGAATTTCTGTGATGCCCATGCTCCATTGAAGCCATGGACTGAATTCCTCAACAACTTCCTTACAACAGAAATAAATGTCATCAAGGAAAGTCAAATGGGTTCTCACAATGACA